>CM031963.1:3913640-4161140 GCA_018749465.1 Paracanthobrama guichenoti | reverse complement strand
TCTTAAAAGTGCATGAATTATCTGCTTCCTCGTAAAAGTGTTATGTTTCAGATTCACAAACTAGAATTTATCATCATACTTATGTTATTTTTGCATAAGAGTGACAGAGATGTTTATATTTTATTAGTAGTAAATTTATTGAAAAGAAAAACACAACCAGTAAGATTGTGCATCATGTTTCAATGTCCAGAAATATGTTACAGTCCCCCTCATTTTGCAGTGTTTTGTATCTGTATGTCTTGATTTGCACGAAGGACATGACTACACTATCAACATTTAAAAAGACTGTAATAGTTTCACCATCAACATGAACTTATGGAACAAAATTGATACAGGCTAAATATGTTAAACTAGTTAGAAAAACAGAGGTCAATTTAAAAATACAAATGAAAAAAAAAAAAAAAAAAAAATTAAACGCTTGCTTCATCGTAATTTACAAATGGTATTCACTTAGTGAGTAATAAAAAAATAAACATAACAAAAACCTTTTTCAGCACCATTTGCGCTTTCCTACACCTGACCGCATTTAATTCCACCGGAGCGAAACGTTCCAGTCCTATTCCTAAAGCACGTGTCTCAAAAGCATGCTAATAGGTTCCGTCATTGTGACCGAAAGTACGTACACAAATGTTCAAAATATTTTACAGTTTTCATTTGCATTGATGGGGGTGCATGTAATATGCATTTAACAACGGCTGTGTCTATCCAGGCCTGTAACATGCAGGATATAACCCATAGGGCTTGTTTCTAGACACAGATTAAGCCTCGTCCAGGATTATTTTGCACTTCCAGTGGCAATTCGCCATTAAAACGCATTTTTTTACTCAAGAACTGGGCATTTACCGGGAGAAATAGGCCAAAAAATGTCCAGTTTAGAGGCCTTTTCTTGATTTTGGTAGCACTGACATGACATCCTGAGTTTGTGAACCAATCAGAGGAGGACATGCAAGATGGACGCTAATGTCCAATGACTGCTAGCCTATAGCTAATCTCATGTTAATACAGTCAACTGAATAACACGGAAAATAATGTATTGGGAGTCACAAGGTTGGTCTTTGAATATCATTACATAATTATCTGCATATTCTGTGAATGTACAACTACTAAAAAAAGGAAATTGAATGTAAATGTAAAACAAACAAATGCATAAATGATCAGTTGAAATTCATTTGGGATTTGGGAGTCAATCAGTTTTCGTTCACCTTGACTGCTAAAGTAAAACTGAAGAATAAGGTTCATAAAAGGTGTGTACAAGAATGACACAGAAGTTCGAGTCGGGCAGGAGAACACATTGTGACGTCTGAATTGTGCGACAAGTATAAGGTAGTATTCAACGGTAATGTGCCGCACAGTCCCTTAAATGGCTCAAACAGCCTCATTCGCGAGAGAAAAAACAAAAATCCACTTTTTTTTACGATGCCGAACAGGATGCATCGTGGTCCAAAGGGTCAGGCTGGCAATAAAAAAAAACCCCATACAAAATGTGCGTACTAAACACCTGAAACACCAGTCCAACTGTGCACCTCTCACCTTCAAGACTTTAACTCCTAAACCATGTCAACCAATCAGGCTGTCAGACCACCAGAGCTAAACGTGGCACTGTGGGTGTAGCATCAAGTGGCCCGGGTCGGTACCCAGAGCTGATAAGAGATGGCAGAGGTTTGCCCGTGCTGGTGATGGGAGATGACAGGCTGATAGAAGGTGGAGAACTGGATGTTCTATGATAGAAACTTCGTTGTTGGAGGGCTTAGCTGGGGCTGGATGGGGTGGACGAGCTGGTATCAGGCAGGGCGCTGGGCTGCTGGTCTCCCGGCGTGCTGTCTGCCTGTGTCTGGGCGATGACGGCTGCCGAGTGCTTACACTTGGAGGAGCCACACTGGCAGCTGAACAGCTTCCCCTTCACATCCCAGAAGTGATCGCCGTAATCAAACCTGAGGAGGGGAGAGAAATAAAAAACTAATAAACAAATTATTTTATGACGTGCATGATGGGAAACTAACATATCCAGTCAAACTAAATTCACTATTAGCAAGTAAATGGATAATGATGTGAATCAGACCCAAGTTCGTCTCCAGCACTGATGTTCTTGCAGGCGAAGAACGCGATGTGAGGAAATCTGAGGTCCTGGTGAGAGGTGAACACTCGACAGGGGAACAGATTCGGCTCACAGTGATGGTTTATGAAGCGGCTGATGTTGCCGTAGAAACGCGCATCAACGCAGTACATATCACCCACCTGCAACAGCAAATTGAAAAGATGCTTGCAGATGGAGGTCAGAGTAAAGAGAATGGGATATGAGATTTATTCAGCAGGGCTCAATAAAGATGGCCTTTATTTTAAAGAAAAGTTTTAAAGAAAAAAATGTTTTGATGTCTCATCTATGGAAGCTTGTTTCCGTCCACTGAATAAAAAAAGTAAATCGCAACTTTTTAACTCACAATTCTAACTTTTTTCTCAGAATTGTGTGATATAAAGTTGCAATTGTGAGTTATAAAAATAATTTTTAACTCGCAATTGCAAGTTTATTTCTCACAATTGGAAAAAGTCAGAATTGCGTAATATAAACAGAACAGAATTGTGAGATAAAAAGTCGCTTAAGTCGTTTATTCTATAAAAAAAAAATTGTGGATGTTGGTTAGATTCTTCCTGTCTAAGTGGATGGTTCTTGGCCTGAATAATTGAAAGTAAAAGTGACATATGTAACCCATGTATGTAACCCATAATCGGAATTTGTCCTCTGCATTTAACCTATCCAAGTTAGTGCACACACATTAGGAGTAGTGAGTAGTAAGATAAAGACACACACACTACAAACCGTGGACACACACACCTGGATTAGTGGGATGCCGGTATTGAGAACCTGCGACCTTTGGGTTACCAGTCTGACCATTAGGCCACAAATGCCCCCATAATAAGCAGCAATGCAGTCGAGATTTTATGCCAACAAAAATGATTTATGCTAAATGATTTATGCAAAATTTGCTTGAGGGAGTGCAGATAATCAACAATTAAAGAGAGCAGACAGGAAAGGTAATGTGATTTTGAAGGGGAGTCATCCTAGGACGACGATACCTTGCTGTCGAGACTGAAAAGATAGGAGTCATTCTCTCTAACATCTGCTTCGGCGTCAGAGATGATTTCACCCACGTATCTGTTAGAAGGAAATGAGACATTAGGGTCCAAACACACAATCCTATCCAAACTGACACATCCACACACACACACAATTTGACCGTAACTCATTCACAGAAAGATATAACACAGGCCACAATGACCTTTAGAAATATAATAAACAAAAAAATAAAGCAAATAAGAAACTCACTCGCAAACAAACGTTCCTTGCGGGATATCCTGTAATGTCTTGACACCCCATCCCATCATCTGCGTCCTGAACAACTGCAGTCTTATCCTAAGAAATAATTTAAGAAGAAACCACTTAATTCAGACCATATACTATAAATCGAACAACAAATACATCGATCAGGCATAACATTATGACCACTGACAAGCGAAGTGAATACCACTGATTACCTCTTCATCATGGCAACTGTCAGTGGGTGGGATATATTAGGCAGCAAGTGAACATTTTGTCCTCAAAGTTGATGTGTTAGAAGCAGAAAACTGGGCAAGCATAAGGATGAGTGAGTGACCAAATTGTGATGGCTAGAAGACTAGGTCAGAGCATCTCCAAAACTGCAGCTCTTGTGGGATGTTCCCGGTTTGCAGTGGTCAGTATCTATCAAAAATGGTCCAAGGAAGGAACAGTGGTGAACCGGCGACAAGTCATGGGTGGCCAAGGCTCATTGATGCACGTGGAGAACAAAGGCTGGCCCGTGTGGTCCGATTAAACAGATGAGTTACTTTAGCTCAAATTGCTTAAGAAGTTAATGCTGGTTCTGATAGAAAGGTGTCAGAATACACAGTGCATCGCAGTTTGTTACATATGGGGCCGCATAGTCGCAGACCAGTCAGGGTGCCCATGCTAACCTAAAATTCCCCAGATCTCAATCCAATCGAGCATCTGTGGGATGTGCTGAACAAACAAGTCCAAACCATGGAGGCCCCACCTCACAACTTACAGGACTTAAAGGATCTGCTGCTAACATCTTGTTGCCAGATACCACAGCACACTTTCAGGGGTCTAGTGGAGTCCATGCCTCGACAGGTCAGGGCTGTTTTGGCAGCAAAAGGGGGACCAACACAATATTAGGTCATAATGGTATGCCTGATCGATGTACATGTAATTACGAATTAGATGTCACATTTTCGGATGTATGTGTTAATATTGTTTAATCTGATAGCTGTTGAAAAATGTAATGGGGGTGGGGGGGGGGATGTAAGAATGTAAGGTGATGTGAGGTACCTCAGTCCATTCTGTACCACACGGTTTTTGCAGGTTCTCCAGCAAGAGCAGGCATGGTTGCACTCAAATATAAGAGGTGGCTCCTCATTGCAGAACTCGGGGAGCAGACGACTCTCCTGATAACACAAAGCATTTAAACACATTATATTTTTCTGAACAAAATGTCAGAAGTGCTTGGCCATACAAAGCTTGCCACCACAATGCTAGGTTATTGGATTCAATGATATTATTGTTCATAGATAATGTAGATAATGTTCACTAAGATAACAATATCAATATTACATTAGGTAGTTATGAATAAAAATAAAATACAATTAACAAGCTCCTACGTCTAATTATGAGCATTAGTAACTGATGTTTGATTTAGCACCACTAATAATTGTGACTAGACCATCGCATACTGTCTTGCACTTAATTAGTTCCACCTCTAGGTGGAGATATTGACCAAATCAAGTGACATTAACAGAAGTTTAGCTTGTAATTCATGTAGATGTGATTCAAAATACCCAGATATAAGATCAAAATAATAAACAGCACAGTTTTTAGGTTTGATGGACGGAGTACTTAGAAATCTACTTACTTTATCATACCAGCAGCGCAGGCTGAGTTGGCCACACATGCATCCAGCTGAGGAACAATCGTCTTTACAGACACAGTACTGTGAAGTGAAATAACACCATCATACCATTTTTTTCTTCGTACAGTGGTATATTATTCATTCAGCTGTTTAGTCTTAACTAAACAGCCAAATCATTTGTCAGCTACATTGCATAGATGATTAACTGTCATCCTTATATCAATGAATACTGTAGAGATTAGAAAAGTGTTATGAAAAAAAAAAATTCATCTGGTTTACCTGCAAGTGGGTGATATTTTTATCAATGTTCATTGGGGACGTAACACAGCTATCAGGGACATATTTGTAATTGTCAGGACAGGGTTCGCTGTCCACTGCGTTCACGCACGGGACGGGGACTTTCTCGTAGCCTCTGGCGATGTCCCTAAATGCAATTACAATGTCATTAAAAGGCTAGTTTAGGTTATAATTATGGTACAGATAAAACATGTCAATACTGCAAGCTGGAGGACAGTGAGATTAAGAGGGTCTACCTGTTGAGAAGCTTCTCTGCCGGGGCAGCCAGTTTGCTGTTAGCTTCTCTTTGCTTTTTGCTGGCTTGAAGGGCGCTCCAAACTTTCGAGCTTTGGCTGCAGCACTCCATAGGCGTCTCTCCCTCTTTGTTCTTAAGGCTTACAACAGCCCCCCGTGACAGAAACAAGCTACAGGAGGCACAAAACAGGCAAACTTAAAAGGTTAAGACAGACTCAAAAAAACTAAATTTAAAATATTTATTATGAATTCATTTATTATTATAATTAATAAATGGTAATACAATAAGATGTTATTACAACTACAACATAAATAATAATAATAATAATACTTTATTTTAATACATTATTACTACTATTATGTTCTAAAAAAAAGAACCAACATTTTTTTGGTGTCTAAAAAAACGGGTGTTAATGTTTTGTTTTGAGTCAGAGGTGGAATTGAAGGAAAAAGAAAAAGAAACACTTGTGGGATGTAAAAATGTATGTGTAATCCATCTGTTCCTGTAGCAATATTACATTCAGAGCTCTAACATCACCACTGTAACTGACTGCCAATGGAACAATAATAATATTGGTCCAGGAAATGAGGAGAGTAAGTCTTTATTGCTAGTGTCCCTCTCCAATAAGGCTACATGACATCGATCCAGTCACCAAAAAATACAGCTTTAAGCTGATTAGAATCTACACAAGCACCTGATTAAGACTGAAGTACATCGGATATGGATGTAATCCTGCAGTAACGTTATCTTCTGGCAAGATGGCTCAGACGTCTCTAAATTGTAAATAAGCCTAGCTCACTACAAACCTATGAGTTTGAAATAAAGTTTCTCAATCAATCCATAATCAGTCTGGATTGATAACACCTAGGCCCTGTTTATACCTGGTATTTAGATGTGTTTTGGTCGATTGGATCACAGAGGCAGACACATACCCGTTTACACCTGGTATTTTAATCCATCTCTTTTGTCCACTTTTAACCACTTCTGTCCCAATTTCTTCAAGGGGAGGGTTTATGGGCGGGTAAATGTATGGATTATTTCAGATCTTTCAATCTAATGGACAAAATTGTACATATCACACACGGAGACGACAGAAAAACATGGAGAGCAGCAGCTTTCCTTTCTGCTCTAATAGCCGCAAGACCACGCCAAATCAGGAATGGTGAGAGAACATTGTGCTTGGTAAGTTTTTCATCTTCAAACCAAACTTGGGTCTCCAGCCAACAAAGTTCTGTCTGGCTAGCGTGCTTCACATAATGTTTACGCATTAAGTCAGTAGGCGGAGAGTAGGCTGTGGCTGTTCGAACGCATTGGACCACATGAGCGTTTACACTACGAAAGCAATACTGTCAAATGCGTTTTCAACTACCTCTGGTCGAAAGTGGACAAGCTCAAACTGTTTAGACCCCATTTACACCTGCATTTAGGACTTGTGATCCGATCGACGAAAATGCTTTCTTAATACCAGGTGTAAACAGGGCCCTAGTCGAGGTTTACTCACTTTACACACTCGAGCCGGCTCTCCCGTGACGCTATGTGTAATGGTGAGTCTCCGTGAATGTTGACGACGTTGAGATCAAACTTGGCATCCAGCAGGATCTCTGCTATCTCAACACAGCCAGAGAATGCCGCCCAGTGCAGACAGATATTTTCTTCCTAGAATCAAGGTTGACATTGCAACAAATGAAAAACACTTTGTCATCTGAATGTATAAAAGAACTGAAATTATGACCAAGTACAAAAATACTGTAAAACGGCAGATTAAGCTTTAATTTTGCTACATTAAATTTAGGTTTCCAGTTACAACACATGGCACACATACCTTGTCTCGAATGTTGATATCAGCCCCTTTGGAGAGCAAGAGTTTTACTTGGTCTACATGTTTGTACTCTGTGGCCCAAATCAAGGCTGTCCATCCTCCATCATCCTGGGACAGGAAATGCAACTTCATTAGAAAGCAGAAACACATTGGTATATTTGGATATACAATAAAGTTCCCTTCATCAAGTGCGGCTGGATCCCCCTTCATTGACTCCATTGACTTAAATGTACAAATGTACACATTTAATGCACAAAGCAACACTATTTACCATGTTGAATTTCAGAATTTTACAAAATGAGCCCCCCGATTGGGGAGTGCATCTTTAACAGCACTAAAATGTATTTGTAGCAAATGTTAAATTCCAGTGTCATTAAAACAAAGTTTATCTTTGTTACGAGGATGGAGGAAGTTGCATTGACAAGTTTTCACTAGGATGGAGGAGTATTAGTGCAGTTGTCTTCTGAAATTCTTCAGCTGCGTTTGGCAGATTCTAATGACTCAAAAAGTGGAAATCCCCCAAAACACCTTCTCACATTCCCAAAACATTTTTACAAATGTTAAATGCAACAGAAGGTCCAACACCTGGCAGTTAATATCAATGAGGCCTGTAGACAGCAGATGTTGTACAATGGCAAAATGGCCAGACTTAGCAGCAAGATGGAGACACGTTGAACCTTCAACATCCTTAAAAGAAATGAAAACAGGATGTGATCAGTGCTAAAACAGAGTGAATGTTCCTCCAAAAGCATTTGATTACAGAATGTTGTACTAAATAGACTGGCTTATCAGTCCTCTCCCTTGTGGCTGCAGACCTTTTGAGAGACAATGGCTCCAGCCCGCAGAAGATAGCGTACTGTGTCAAGATGGTTGTTCTCACAGGCTTCCATTAGGGGGGTCCGCTGGTCCTCATCGCACATGTCAAGGTTTGCACCAGCCTGAGAAATAAGATCATGATTTTCAAGATTATATTAAAGTCATTGGGGTCGTGACGCATCTTGATAAGTCACATTTGTATATGCAAATGAGACTTGACAACTACTACAAAGGAAGAGGTTTTCTCTGTGTTTCACAGAAGAAAGTAAGTCATACAGGTTTACAACAACATGAGGGTGAGTAAATGTTTAATGTTCTTCTAAGTTAATACTAGTTCACTAGCATCTGCCCTCACCTGCACCAGCATATGGCAGACTTCCTGATGACCTGCTTCAGCTGCTACATGGAGCGGTGTCCGTTTGTTCTGGCTTTCCATTTTAAAGTTAGGGTCAATCCCATCCACTGAGAACGAGAAAGAAGGTTTCCAGCACAAAGCAGACAACCATCAATAAAATAAAACAAACAACTTTACTAATCACTCTCACCCAACATCAGTAGGACCTTCTGCAGTTCCCCTTGTTTGGCAGAAATATACAGTTGTTTTGGGTGGAACCGTAGTTTCTTGGGTCTTGGAGAACAAGAAATGGTGGGAATGAATCGGTGCAAGTCGTACAGGGGTTCATAATGATTAAACCCTAAAAAGTGGCTAAATCAAAAGGTCATAATAGTTGGTTTTCTTACTTCTCTGCATCTAGAGCCAGCAGGACACTTTCCAGAGTTTCTTTAGGTGGTCCTAGTGGAGGTCCGGTTGCAGATCCTGATCCTACAGACCCAGCTTTGGAGCCCACAGGGGACCCAGATGCATCCTGTGACTCTGGATGTTTGGGTAAAGTGCTGTCTGCTTTGCTCTCTCCAAGAACAGAGAGCCGAGTGGACCTTTGATGACCAACAAAATCAATTTAAGTGCAAAAGTTGGAGAAACAAATGGAGGAGGAACAAAATATCATCATACAGTAACTCCTACAAGGATACTGTTCCAGGAACTAAATGCAAACTGAATTCATCCAAGACTAAAAAAAAGTGGTGCAAAAATTGTTTGCTACTAAAAATTGTTTGTTTATATCATTAAGCAGCTGGCACATACCCTCCAGTGGTGGTGTCTGCTTTGCCCTCTGAGTTCCTGGGCATGCATGGGCCATGGTTGAGAGGCACAGTTGACGTTGTATCGGCCTTGGCAATGGTGACCTCTTTCGCCTTGCTGACCTCCTCTCCACAGTGTGGACAAAAGCTCTGCCCATTGAGCACCGAGGCACAGGCTCGATGAAACCGGTGGGAGATATTCACCTCTGGCTGACACTCCATGAAGGTGCCCTACACGATGGCCACATGAAATAACTTTGAGTGGTTTACTCAAATGTGACTGAAGTAAAAACTCTAGGGCTTTTCAGACACATGCACTTAGTCAAAAAAAATTCTTGGCCATTGGCTTGTCATGCTGTCATTGAAACCCAATCAACAACCTAAAACGTTCTCTTGGGTAAAGCCAAAGACTCACGGCTCTGCAAAAGAAGCCACAGCCTGGGCAGCACTGATGTTTGACCATGCCTGTGCGATGGTCCTCACACAGAACCAGCAGTTGGACAGAGTTTGAAGGCCTCATCATCTCGTGCTTCAGCACTGCACTCTGACAACGGCTCAGCTACCCCCAGAACAACAGGGAACCAATTAGAATAGAGTTCAGAACCTCGGCTTTTAAAAAGAATAAAATAAACTGCATTGTAACATAAAACAGAATGTTACCAAAAAAATTAAGGTGCCAAGTATTCAGCAGTTAGATGAATCCTAGGACCTTCTGTACTGAACTGAAGTTATTCACCTCATGACATTTCAACTGTACCCAAACAGTATTCAGATAGTATATAGCAGAGGTTCTCAACTTTGGCCCTCAAGGTTTTTGCAGTTTAGCTCCAACCCTAACCAAACACCTGAACAAGCTAATCAAGGTCTTCAGGATTAATAGAAAATTACAAGCAGGACAGTACGATCAGAAACTGGACCTCGAGGACCAGACTTGAGAACAACCGGTATATAGCAAGACAATGCATTCCCGAAAAATGCAATCACTGCAACCACCATTGCTCTACACATTTACAAGGGCAACCATCTCACCTGACCATCAATGCTCTCAGTTGCCATACACTTTCTGTCCGCGAGAGTGAGGATCTCTCTGCTCTTGGGCGTCTCCATTCGACAGCTGCAAAGGGGAAGTTCTTGCACCATGTCAGCATCTGTGCTCTCCACTGACCCTGAAACAGCTAAGAATCACCATCTTTAAGACTCAAATAATCATGAAAGTCCTGAGAAAAACATAATTTTGGAAACAGATGGCAGGAAGCCAATGTTACTTCATAATCAGATGTATATCAATATTGGATAGATAGAAATGCATTCTGATATGGATCGCTCTACAATAAACACATGACCACCAGGTGGCACCACATCGGTTGAGACTTGATGACTCATTTTATCCAAGATGGAGGCCACCACAAAGGCCTGACAATACTCGTCCTCTGAACTTTACTCGGATGCATCGCTCTCAAGATGCTGAGCTTGAAACCAATCAAATGGATCTTAGAAATTTCAATAAGAAATAGACTTCCTTTTGCACTTCCTCATATAGTCAAAAGCAAAAAGCAAAAGGATTTAGCTTCACCTGAACTCTGAGATGTCAGTAAGGCTTCCTGTGCTGCCAGGTTGAGGGAGTTTAGTGGAACTTCTTTATACTCTTTCCTGCGGTCAGGAGGGGCTGATGGGGAGCTCTGGCTCTCAGATTGAGACTGAAACTCCATTCCTGACGTTATGATGGGACAGACAGAGAGATTTGTAAATTAATGCACATTAACAGCTGATGTGTTGCCTTGCAGCAGATATTTCAGGAAAGCATGCATTTAAACACTTTCTGTACCAGAAAGTCCTTCTGTTTTCACTTTCAGTTTCCTCTTGCGTTTCCTTGATGGTCGGAGCCAGGCGTGGTCTCCCTTGGCCTTCTTTTTCCATTTCTTTTTCAAACTGGACTCTGAACTCTGAGGAGAAAAGAAGCAACTTACAGTCCACAAATTGAAACAAAGCATTATCTCAGGAACCTAAATCCAGATCTGTGAAACTCATTTGTCTCAAAGGAATGACTCTTGGTTATTCTGTTTCTTCTGGTTCTCAGTGATATTAGAGAATGTTCAGGAGCTCACCAAGTCTGATTCATCCCCTTCCTCTTCGCCATCCGGTGACTCCTCAGACTCCTGTTCTTCATCAAGAGGCTTATGAATGATAAATGAATGAACAAACATCCTTTAAGGGACTGTAATGACTACATAAGCCACTCTACTTTCAATGTTTAACTAAATGACAAGATAGAGAAAGAATGGATGACACCATTTTTCCATTGGCTCATGAGTCCCTGGCAGCTTTGTTGCCAAATTCCCACCTGAGAGATCGATGCTGTCCTGGGTCCCTCCTGAGAAGCTTTGGCTCCGTCCTCAGTGACCAGCTCCTCATCATCCTCTGTGTCTTCTCCTTCTTCTGACTCTTCTTCATCAGACTCATTCTCCATTCTCTCACCATTCACATGCACATCCTCCTTTGGCTGCTGTGCAGCCAAGGAATAAAAAGACAGGCATTAACATCAAGGTTCACATGTCTTGGCCTAATGAAGCACAGGAAGTCAACCAGTTAGCAATGTAAAAATATAGAAAGTATTACTAATGGTCAAGACCCAGTCTAACAATCTAAACAGCTACTCAAATATTACTTTTATTAACAGTATAAAAGGTAGTTATTCATTCTTTAGGTATGAATCTGGTGGTTCAATCTCTGACCTGAGGGTTGGGTGGAGACTGGGACATGCGCTGAAACATCTCCAGAACTGTGCGTTGTTTCAAGACTTTATTTTTCTTCTTGGGCACAAGACTATATGTTCCCATCTTTCTTTTCTTCTTCCTTGACACGGCTGCTACTGAGGGAGAGACAGGTCTGGGTTGAACTGTCAATACATAAAGAGAAAATTCTAAAATACAAGCCTAGCCTGTTTTCAAGCACTTTTTTTCTCTGTGAAAGCAAGGTATTAATTTCCATGTAAAACTGTAAAATGCATGTTGGATTATCTGCATTTCCCTTTCGTGTTTGATTTCAAAGTTAAATATTATACAACCGATGAACGTGTTGCTGCCAGTTTGGTGCTGCCAAAACAAACTAAATATGCTCTTAAATACAATTTTACCAGACATTTTCATTTGTCGACTATTTTCAGGCAGAAATAAAAGTTGAGACAGGTCATTAGCTATATATTGTGCAACTTCAATATGCAATCTGGCTGTGCCTAAAATAAATAATACGTATTAGTGCTGGGAATCGATTAAAAATGTACTAATACAAATTTACTAATTAATCAAATTTCTTTCTGTAAATAATTTTTGATATTTTGATATTGTATTCATTTCAGTTACTCTCCAAATTAATGTAGAAACAATTTAAAGACAGCATATTTTAAATATATGTTGTAATGGCATCTTTTTATTAAGAGGCCGCTGCCGAACATGATCGCCTACGTTAACGTGAGAATTTGCACAGCACTACTACGTATACATCTTACTTAATTAAAATTTTATAAAATAATAAAAACAATAAAAAAACCCTCAATCAGTATTAATTGATTTGCTAAAGATTACATTTAGTTTTTAATGATTTATTATTAAATTATAACTTTAGGTAAGCATTAAATGACAGCAAAGGTAATCTAAAAACAATAAAAATTGGGGAAATGAGCACAATTAAATGTTCAATAATGGCAGATAAATACAGATAAATAAAATGATCAATTTATAACCAATAAATGGTTACATCAATATACTGATATATCGCCTTCTCTAAATTCTAAAATGTAAATGGAACGCCATTTCAAAAACAGCATTAGAGTGACCAGTTTTGTTGCAAAGAAAGGTAATACGGTGTATAACCTGTTTGTGGCTTGGCTGGTGTGGTGTTTAGTACAGATGTGGCGTCAGTTTGGCTTTGAGGTAGCTGATTCTGGATTGGAGATGGCTGTGGATGCACTGCCTCTGGTTTGCTCACACTGTCATCTTTCACCACGACTGGTTCTTTATTTTCCCTATTCAAAAGCTGAAGGAGGAACAGAAATGTGATTATATGTATCCATGACCATGATTCATGAGCAGACCTAAAATAAAAAGAACACGGTATTGTAGAATGTTCAGTGCTGAATGCACTGCTGTCATGACTAGCGCAGCTGTTGCAGGAGAATTTCATGGCGGTAAACCATCATTACCTTTAGTGTCTGGTTTGAGGCTGGCCTTGACATAGTTTTGCGTGCTCGATGTATCGTTGGTGGGGGTGTATTCGATACTCTTCCGTTTTTAGTCTCTGTTTCTACTCGCCTCTCCGTTGGGCTCAGTCCTAGGTTCGAAGAACCCTGGTCTGGGGATCGCAACATAGAACCTGATGGTGGCGAGCTTTTAGTCCCATGCCCCAGTGTGGAACCCCCTATGGGGGACCAGCTAGTCCTATGTGGGGCTGACACTGTGTCTTCCTGCTGTTTGCTTAGAATATATCCATTACTGCCCACTGTAGAGCCGTGAGGCGGCTCAGTCTCTGACACTCCGTTCTCCATGGTTGAGGATCGGGCTGGTGATCCTTGTGCAGAAAGATTCTGTACAGTTCTCTTTGTGTCCTTGTTTTCATAGGTCCCATTCAGCTCAGTGGCCTCTTTGAGAGGGTCTGATCGCCGATCTGAGTGATTTTCATCTCCTCCTACAAGAAAAATAACAGAAAAATATTAACTGATTTTGTGATCTTAAGTTATCGGGTTCAAATCAAGTTAGCACATCACTGAGTTAAAAATAAAGCAAAAATTGCACTTTGAATAAAAGTAAGGCACTTACAATGGAAGTAAACATTAGTAATAAAAGCTAATTTTTTGTTAAAGCAAATTAATTCTGGGGGAAAAAAAGCCATATATTGTACAGTTCTCTAAATCATATTTTTAGGTATGACTACTGTTCTAGATGGATGAAGTTAACACATAATATTTTGCACCAAAAGCTCACTAAACACTAAGGAACAAATCAAAATGTGTTAAGACATGGCCATTAAGAGTCAAACAAAGTCAATACATGGCTATCAACATTATACCACAAATGCTCAGATGTATTGAAACACATTTAGTATTTACCCTCCTCTTGATCACTGCGAGACTCTTTTGTCCCCTCAGACTTCATGGTTTCCCTCTTGCCCGAATTCCCATTGGCCAAACTGGAGGGCTGAAAACAAACACACAGCTGAATTATTGGATTTCCGTTACATATGAAATGTTATGGGGGGACAATAATAAATATGCAAATAATTATGGCCACTGGCAGCAAAACACGAACACTGGCAAGGAAGAAAAAAACATGGAGACATCCCTTGGGAATGTGAGAGGCTTATCCCACAAGTTCAGTCTAAACAACATCTGAATAACAAGGGCTTTGATTGGCTAGGCTTTGAGCTGTCAATCACTCCTGAGTCAAGGTAATATTATCAAGAGACTCAACATCTCCCAGTGCCATAATAATCCACGACTGGTTTCAACAAACTCCTACTGGTTCATCAAGCCTGAAAAGTCCACACAAGAATAAAATACACTGAAATTAAACAGTCATGACAAGGCCCAATACCATCATGATATTTATAATAATATGAACCAGAAAGAACAAATACATTTGATGCCGAGTTTCAGCGCGCTCTTGCTCCCTAACTGCCACTTTTTTCTCTCTCTCATTTTTCATGTTCTGGTTGAATTGGTCACTTTCGTTCTTGGCTACTGGTCCACTGAAAGTAGACAGCTTGATCTGGAGACTGATAATTTGTGGACATCTCTCCTGCTACGATAAGTAAAGAAAAACAAACCGCTGGCAACAAATCCATGTTTCAGCAAGGAGTATCTGATCTGTCTGCAAAACAAAGACACATTTAAGAAAGAGCAGAGACTTCAAAGAAAGACTTCTCTAATGATGCATGGAGAGTCCCAAAAACACACCTGGGTGGATATGAAAAAATTAAGAAGCTGAAAAAAATGTGCCATTCTGCCAAACACACCTACAACATCATGCTGGTACTGTCAGATACGCCACATCCCTGAGATCTAACGAGATCACAAGAAAACGCAACTCAAGAAAGAGTGTCCAGTGTCTAGAGGTCTCGTTCCTAAAGACAATGTACATCTACAGGACTCCCATACAGGTCAAGTTCACTTTGGGAAGTCTGGGAAGTCACCCAAGATCATGCATAATCCTTTGAGCTACTACTCCACTTACAACCACATCCCAGGTAGCCAGGAGAAACCTGCAATAATGTCAGGTGATCACCTTCATCAAGGATTCCAGCTTCACCCAATTGGTTTGTCATTAAAAAAAACATGATTAAAAAACCCTCAATAGGAAACAAACAAGGAATGAGGAGACTTGTTGATTTTTGCATCTGGAAGCAAAGACGGATGTCCTCGAGCCATGCAACTGAAGAGGTGCATAAAGTCTCACTCACATACCAGCCTCAAACTACTGGAGTGAATCTCTGCAGCCAGGCTCAAAAAGGAAGAGGTAGGTCACAGGGAGCAGTAATTACAAGCAAATCCAAGCTTTCTCCCACCATTTGTCCCCTCCCCCACCCCAGCCTCGATCCCCAGACCTCATCTGATTGGCAGACGCACCGGCTGCCTTCCTTTGCACAGCCAGAAAATGTCTGCCGCTCGTTGGAGCTGCTCTTGCAACAAAGGAGGTCGTGTGGCTTTCTGTTCCTCTCTCTCACCACAAGGGGAGCCACTTCATAATAAGAGTCCCCCTTTTCCCTGACCAAACCAGGCAAGATCTGGCCCACTGACACTACAAAGACCCCATCACACCTTATCAAATCAGACCAACAGATTGTGGTTAAACTCCGAGGTCTGCCACGTTCAGACGCTCTGTTTTACCAGTACTGAAAGACAAATCAGAGATGCAGTCATGCCGGCTTGGTGATTACAAAATGTCTTTCATTTTGACTGAACCCTTTTTTAAAAGCAACAAACTGTAAGCAAACCCTTAGTCTAGAGATGTTTCTCAACCATTTTTGTCTTTTGTGCCTCAACTGCCTCATCGACTACCCCTCCATCCACAGTAACAGCACATTTATTCATGAACGAAATCCAGATTAACAAGTCATTTGCAGGCTTTGTAAAGTGGCATGTAATTAGCACCAAAGCTCAATTTATATAAGCGAAACACACAGTCATTAGTACAATCATTAATGAGAAGAACAGTAAAGAAATCTGCTTCTGTCTGAAGTCTTATGACTGTCTATGAGTCTTACTATTTAATTGGTTTATTCAATAAGTAAAACAAATCAGAAGATAAAGCATATTAATTCAAATCAATTGACAGGACAGTCAAAAAGTTTCTATTTGAAGTGATAATGTCAGTTTAATAGGTTTTATACAACAAAAATCAGGTCAGGTACCCCCATCTACTCCTGGTTGGGAACCATTAGTCTAGATTTCTTCTTCTTCTTCAAAAAAAAAGTTTAAAGCATTATTTTAGAAAAACTTTTTGAGGCACAAAAAGAATGGCTGAAAAGACAATTTTCCTCCTAAAACATGACAGGGTCAAAAAAACGTTTGCACAAAATAACTCAAATTTTAGCTAAAGAGTAAAGACCTTTAGTTACAAAGACAAGTGGTTTCAAATATCCAACAATAGCTACCAACATTAAGAGTCCATTACATACAGAGTGTTGTCTAGTGAGCAATGGTCAACTAATAACAACAGACTAGCCCATTTTCTAGGTTGAGTAATTGTTCATTTTTTTTCTTTGTAGAAACACTATTTTGTTAGACAACTGAGAGAAATGTATTCAGTATAGTTTCAAGACAGTACCTAAGTCTGTGCACTAGTTTCAGATGTTAAAGGGAACTTAGGAGCACACTAAGTTCCCTACTACTACCAAAACTAAAACCAAATTGAACAACCAATAAAGCTGCATTTCCCATAATTTTCCATTTACAGACTCTCCCAAAATCATGTCAAGACCTTTTATGTTATCAATATACTGTAAACCATCACCTTGAGTATTAACTCCAGTGATCTTTTCGTCGTCAAAACACTTTCCAAGAAGACCAGCTGAACTGGATCCCAGATATCAGCTTTCACATTCCTCTTATTGAGAGAAAAGCAGTTGACTGCGAATATCCAGTTGTTTCCCTTGATCTCCCCCTACAGGCTAAACTGGGAACATGCTCAGTAGAGGAAAGAGGAGGGAAGGGCCTCCTGCTCCTTTCCACCATGTTGTAACCACAGTGTTTACTGATACGACGAGCCAGGCAGGGAATGTTTTCCACTGGATATGGGGTACTGGATTGGGATTTGGGTGGATTGGGGATAGGAGACCAACATCTATCTACGCCGAACAAACACATTTAGGGTTTATATCAAGAATTAAGATGTAATTAATGATTGAGAACTTAATCGATATCAAATTACTATTTTATGCTGCTAAAAAGTATACACACACATATATAAGACTATATTGGGGTTCATTAAAAAAACACAACCTGTCTGAACATTGTCTGGATATCACCCACTTATCTTAATAAATGTCATTTTTTTCCTCATAAATAAATACCTGCTACAATACAGAAAACTAAATCATCTTACCATTTATCAAAAGCTAGCTGGGAAATATTTTTTTGTCCATGGAGAGCGCAAACACAGCATTACTTTTCAACTCTACAGCAATAAACTGATTTTTCCAATCCACATGCATACGATCAGCTTCTCTGGTCTCCGCTAAGAATTAACCAGCTGCCCAGTGGGATTTTTAAGACTTGAATTGAATAATCTGAGCTGTGGATTCAGAGATAACAGGTTTGTCTCGTGCCATTCGGCAGCAGAGATTAAAGTGCGAACAACAAAACCACACAAGGTTTTTGTTGGCCTTGCCTTCCTAATAGCTTCAACACACAACGCAAGCCGAGAACGCAATGTCTTAATGAGGACATATGAAACATGAGAGCCCTAAAAATGATTCACACCTTCATTTCAGTTTAATATCCAGTTACGTGTGCAACCAAACGTCAGAGCCAAAGCCACAGTACGGTGTGTCAGCTGCGGCTGTGACTCACGCATGAATTGCAATCAATGAAGAAACCAAAATATGAGCCAAGGCACAGAACAATGTGACCAATCCATTGAACAGCAACAAATAAGGACTGAAAGAGATAGAAAGGATTACATCACAGATCACAAAATGAATCCAAAGTGAATGCAGCACCAAGCAAAATGAAAATCAACCACTATGTTTAGTCAGTCCACATTTGGAGACATAAAAAGACCAAGAAATAAGAAGGTCGGGGGGGTAGGGGTAAAACAACAGGCCTCATTCTTTAGGTCTTGCAGCAAAGACTAACCACTAAACTGTGTCATCAGTCTTGTCACAGAACCGGTTTCTTGTTAGAGCCTCTCTGCAACTGGACTATTTCAAATACTTCTCTCAGGAAATATACAAAGTACTCTAGTGTAGTCTCCTCAAATTGGCAGCCTAGGATCTCTCAACAGGTCTGGGCCTGCAAACTTTATTCTTGTATGTTTGCATACTACTTTTACCATTCTGCAGGATACAGTATGCATACCCAAATTACCTATCTGGCAAAATGTACAAATTATGAGTCACACAATGAGAAATGCTGTATCCCACAATGCAATGCGCCTACAATCAACTTGACCTGCCAGCCCTTTTCCAGTGTAACAAATGAACCAGAAGTAACATCAGCCATTTCCAACATCAATATTTGCTCTGACAGCCAACGGTAAAAGATTTTTTTAGATTTAATGCCATTTAATGTTGGCATGAAATAGAAATTGTGATCGCCTGCTTGTGTGAAAGGCCTTCTCGAACAAGAAATATAGGGCAGGACTTGATTTTGCCCATCTGGAATTTTTTTTATTGTTCACATCACTGGACCGGTGGTATAAATGATGAGCACATATAAATCATTTATAATAAAACACAATAACACTGCTTAAAAAAGAATTGAAAATGTAGATTTCATGGTGATTTTATACAAAAATGTAATAAATAAATAGTATGCAGTACGCTTTTGGAACGTTTACTAGGTCTTCACTCTTCAGAGGCATACAAAATCATCTAGCCTAGATCCAGATCAATGAAGATGACAAAACAGGCAGAATGAAGAAATACAAACTAAAGGAAGCTATAGAACGTCAAAAGACACGATTCAAAATATGCAGCAAGCATATTAAACTGAACCGCCACTTGTTTGCTTGCCCGGTATTGAGAAACCACTCCTTTTCTCTTGCTTTACATTACTCTAAAGATCAGTGCCAACAGAAGAAACAACCATCTGACCACAAACGCTATTAATCCCGTTTTTTTTTTTCTCCTCCCAAGACTTTAAACATTGACTCAGCCTTCTGTGAAGGAAGGAAAAGCCACTGTTGAGGGCTTCAAGCTCAAACGGATTTTGACACTGCACACTGTTTCAGCTGAGAGGGCCGTTGACTACAGCACTGGCTCAAAGCTTAAGAGGAAGCCTGGGTGCCATATTTCAGTCATTTCTCAGAGCGTTCCTCTCCTCTGAACATCAATGGACTGAAAGTGAATGGTGAGATGAGTAAGTGATGGCAAAACACAAGGAATCAAGATGATGAGTCTCAAACGATGCACATTCAGAACCAGCATGATGAAGAACCTAAGCATTGAATCACCAAAGGTGTTCCCTCCATTGGTTTCATACCTGCTTTCACAACGATGGCCTCCGTTGAGGGAGAAAGAGCTTCGAGCTGACTGCTCCTCTTTTCTCTTCTCCTCCCGCATGCAAGCATTCAACCGGCTTGTTGATCATGTGACCTGGAGGCTCCCTCTGTCGGTCGAGCTAGCTAAAGCTCACACTGAGCATGCTCAGTCAGTTCAAATTTCAATTTTTTTTTTCTCCTGAGAGCAGGGCAACAACGAATTCAGGCAGCCATTTCATTGCTGGAAAGGACCAGGAAAGGTATGGTGAAGCAATAGAAACATGAAGGTCTGCTGTCTACCACAGGAACCAGGAGCAAGACTGTGCTATCCTTAATCTGTTGTCATCTCTCAAGAGGTCTTTATCTCCACTGAGCCCCTTAGTAGGGCACGGCCACGGATGTCACAAGAGACACGAGGCCCAGAGAAGCCATTGACAAAAACATTTCTTAATGTTGGTATAAATCAAAACTGTCTGAAAACAAGCTGTTTGGTACTCTTGTATTTCAATCAAATGCAGAAATTAACATACTGCTTTATATACGGGCTGGTGGTCGAGCATGTAATTGCTATCAAGGGCTAATGAAAAACACTGAAAATATATAGTCTTTGCGAATCGGCTTCAATTTCCCTGTATCCTTGTTAAAAGTGCTGTGTACTGAAGTCTATGAAGGTAAAACTACTCCTTTAAAAGATACTTGAGGAATACCATATTTCACAGATATAGTTTCAACAGCACAATTTGGTATATTTCAACAAGCCACGAGGAGCTACTAATCACGAGGAAACAAGACAAAACAATTGAAATTATGGCTTTCATTTTGCTCTTTCCAATTAAAATGCCATGAATATTTAATATTTAAATATTCCATGAAATAAACAAAATATTACATTAATATGCTAGTGTACTTCTAAGCTTTCAAAAAGTTGTTGTTTTGCAGGGAAAACAAAACAAAAATAAATAAAAAAATGATTGATGACTCATCCTGCACTGCACTGATTTTTGTCCAATCAAACAATCTAGAATGAGAATGCTCCGCCCCCTAAAACCACCTGAAACTGACAGCGTTTCGATTTGTCCCACCCAAAAGTATTGTTTAAATGGTAAATACACTATCATTCAAAAGTTTGGGGTAGGTATGATTTTTTCAAATATTTTTGAAAGTAGTCTCTTATACTCACCAAGACCAAAAATACAGCAAAAAAAAAAAAAAAAAAAAATTATATTGCGAAACATTATTACAATTTAAAATAACTTGTCACGTTTGATTAATTTAATGTATCCTTGCTAAGAAACAGTATCAATGTTTATTATATATAGGACTATACACACACACACACACACACACACACACACACATATATACATATATACATATATATATATATATATATATATATATATATATATATATATAAACCTTACTGACCCCACACTTTTGATCGGTAGTGTATGTGAATGTGAACAGAAAAAAAGTTTCAATATGTATGGTCATGGCCAGTCTCAACAGGAAGTAGACAGCATTAATACTGTTTCATTGTATTTTATTTTCCTCCATTGCCAGGAACCATGTAGTATTGTTCTTCCGAATGAAAAAACAAAACAGATTTTCAAAACCTCATTTTCATGAGACAAATCTACACTATATCTTCATTTTTCAAAGCAATACAAACCAGGAGGCCTGATCGCTTCATAAAACCTAGCCCTGTAGGCTATATGTTGCTCTCTGAAAGAAATCTAGTGATCTCATACTAACCAGTACTGAAATCATTGGTTATACATAGCTGTTCCATAATTCTTCAACAGTCCTACATTTTTCCCAGACAGGTGCAATATATGGTAATGAATACACTCTATATGAGAACTATGAATGCTCTGCACAATTGCTAAAATTTTGCATCAGTGAAATAGATCTTAACTAAGATTGAACGTTCATGAAATTCCTTTTGATTTTGCAAGAATCATTTCTCAACACGCTTCAAGGCCTCATCTTGCAACCTTGGCAGGGGCAGGAAAAGTCTCAACCGTAATTCTGCCAAATAACTACTGCTGACACTACCACAGAACGGCGCTTCACAACTGAAGCCTACACTCTAGGAGTTTCACTGCCATTTTGTAGTCACCTCATACCACTGACAGAGAGTACGCTTTCCCAGAAGCCATGTTTATCATATTGAAGGCCCTGAAGATCTTTTCCAGAGCAACAATGCCGTTTCACATGTTCCAGTTGGGAAACAGCTAAGATTCTAAGCTTTCCTGGTTTTCTGCAGCACAATGATGGAAAAGAATGAGAAAGAAAGAGGGAGAGAAACCGACAAAGAGAAAAGAGAGTGACAGTGCGGCTATTTATCACCACCCGTTTGGATGGCCTATCCATTCCTTGCATTCCTCCTGAATCTGCTTGGTTTTAATCACCCAATCACAAAAAATCTAGCCATATAATATACACACACAAGCAGTTGTGTTTTTTTGAGAAAATAAATCCAGATGGCTTCAAGCATGCAAGCGAACGTCTTACAAATGCAGAGGGATCCTCGTATTCACCTCAATGGAATCTACACCAGGACCGGCCAGCGAAACAAAGCTCATTTGCCAGAAAGAGGAGCAGCAGTCTATGTTTTGCACTGATTATAGGCAGCCGATGTGACTCGGGTATCAAGAAAAGCATCAAGGATTCCCTGCATAATCGGCTCGATTTGCTTGGCTGCTCAAGTTTATCCCACTTTCAAGTTCTTCTTTCCTGCCACTGAAGACAAATGAAAAAACATGTAGTAAACCATGTAATGATGCAGATAATGTTCTTGTCTAGGACTTGACAGGAACTTTAAGAGGCTACAGTTTTTTCTAATGGTCGATGACTTGACAAGTGAGTTTTAAAAGAGATCCACCCTTTCTTCCTTTAAAGAGGTCTAGACAATTTGTGGTTATTCTTGTTGATGAAGACACATGGTACACAACTTGAATACGGTTTTGGGGTACAGCTACACCTGAAAAAAAAATAATAAAAAGAAAACCATGCAGATCCTTTCAAAAATCCTCTGCTTGTCAGATTTGGGATGAGTGCAGGATCGAGTCTCAGAACGGAGTTCCTGGCTGCCCAACTTCAAACAGGCCTGCTCTTTAGATCCTGGAGCATGAGCTTAATCAGTCAATCAGAAAGATGACAGGTGATCAGATGATATCCTAAATCAGAAGAAACACTCATTTCCAAGCTCCAAAACAATCGATTTTTAGAGTACCGGGTCCATTCCTTTCAAAAAACCTACAGCAGTTGGGAGCAGCAGCTATCTGGCAATGCTTGTTCTCTTGACCACAAAAGCAAAAATGGAGATGGAAATAATCCTGCTTCATCAGAGGGCAAACCCTTCAGCAACAAGGTTGTACCTGCCTTAAGCAGTGGTCTTCATTCATGGGGGAGGAGGAAACAATTTTGCACTCTCCAAACGACTAGCTATCTTCCCACACATGCACCGTCCCTAAGCACAGGTCACATGACCAGCTCTCTGTATAAAGCTCTGACATGGCCCACACTGAGCATGCTCAGATGGAGCTCTACTGTTCTTCACGAAGAAGGAAGAGCATAAAAAAAACAACACAGCAGCCATTTCATGGAACGGCATCTAGCTACAATCAATGGGCTCTTTGGTGCCTTTAATGCTGTTACTGTTGCTTAATCTATTACCCTTGTGATACTTCAAAGGTTTCCAACTAGAATGAGAGGCAATACATAAACAGCACATTTTTGAATAAGCATATCCATGCTTCATTTGGATTGAAATTTGCATTTACACAAACATGAATTATTACGTGACATACGTGTCAAACTTTGTTTCCTGTAACATGAAAAGCAAAATTACAATCTTAAACAATGTGGTTTGGCTTTTAAGCAAAAAACTACTTGAGCTGATTTACAATTAGTACAAATGCAAAAGATAATTTGGCCGAATCATTTGTCTCTTAAAATGGGTTTCACATATCCAACATATTTTTCTAAATGATATCTAGTTGAATTTTAATGTCAACAGGAATTGTAAAGATCAAAGATCATTCAAATGTACACAATCTGGAAATGATTATTTGCTTACTTTAAACCCACTCGAAAAAAATCAGGCTAGATTTTTGTTTTCTAACAGGGCAAAATGAGGATGAGACCTTGTCTAACGTGGTTCCCTTTAATTTCTGCAATGAAAGTGGCATGAGCAGATCCACAAAATAAAACATGATGTCTTAAAGATGCAGTGTATAATCTAAAAAAACCAAATCTAATCTAATTAAAGCTAATCTAAAAACAAAAAATTGACCAAAATTGCACATTTTGACTCGTGGACTGTTGAAATTAAACTGCAAAAAGTCTGCGTGAAATTACCATAATTCCCATAATCGATCATTGTTTAAATTAATGATCAATTACTGTATTGTTCCAAATATAAGACAGAAATATTATTTTTTCTTAGAAATACATCTGAAAACCAAGTTTGTCTTATATTCAGGGTCAAGATTTTTACGTCAACCATACACCCTCAACAATAGGTGGCGCCAAATACGCGTAAAACTAGTGTGTCAGAGTGTAATGTTAGAAGATTGCGAGGGCAAAAAGACGCAAACAGTCAAAGAAAAGCTTACCGTCTAAGCCGCGTAACGAAATTTTGGTAGGCTAAAAGGTTTTCACTATGAGATGATAGCCTAATTGTTATATAATTCAGATGGGCTACAGGTTAATTTTAGAAATTTACTTACAACTTAGATATGATTCGCATTTTATTTATCATGAACAAAAATCAACAGGCACGTTAAAATTCACTTTTTCTGTACGCACGTTTTGCATGTGTGTGCAGAAGAACACAGCGCACGATTCATCCTGCGCTTGAATGGTTTATTCATATTAAAATCACTTTTTCTATGAGTGCACATTGGATGTGTGCGCAGCACGGAAAACAGCACGCGAGTCGTCTCGCGCTTGAACGGCCATATTAAATACACAAAGGAAACGATAAGAGGAATCAAAATGTTTATTTTATTACAAGTATTTTATACATGTCCATGCATGCGTATTACGTGTTCACAGGGTGTCTAACATTTAACAAAGGTTTGAATAAATAACTGCTTTACATGATAATGGCCATCCATCCATCCCTCCATCCATTATCTTCTGCTTATCAGGGGCCGGGTCGCAGGGGGAACAGTCTAAGCAGAGACGCCCAGACTTCCCTCTCCCTAGCCACTTCCTCCAGCTCTTCCGGGGGAACCCCAAGGCGTTCCCAGGCCAGCCGGGAGACATAATCCCTCCAGCGTGTCCTAGGTCTTCCCCTGGGCCTCCTCCCGGTGGGACATGCCCAGAACACCTCCCTGGGAAGGCGTCCAGGAGGCATCCGAAATAGATGCCCGAGCCACCTCAACTGGCTCCTCTCGATGTGGAAGAGCAACGGTTCTACTCTGAGCTCCTCCTGAGTAACCGAGTTTCTCACCCTATCTCTAAGGGAGCGCATGATAATGAGATCTGTAAAATTATCGTATAACATAACACAATGTGGAGATCATTGACATGACATGCTGCTTGGCTAAAGCTATTGGACTCCCGAGATCTGATCGTGTCGCAGTGTTTTCCAATGTCATTTGGATGTTCAACCAATGGAAACTGGATCTCAGGTGTGGTGGATGGGTAGTGGGTAGGGACGATGTGTCTAGACCAAGCGGCAACCTCCCCCATTTCTCTTGAAGCCAATACGGAAGGGACTTAAACTGCAATTCATCAACTGGCCGTTAGAGACAGGCTCCAAAAGGGAGCAGAATCTCATTGAGCCCCATGTTAAAATGCCCAACTTACAGCAGAGAAAAACCATGTTTACAGCCTGGTACAAATTGTGGTTTTGGTCTATATAGCTAATTTTGCCCTTCATGACAACTGTGAGGGGGTGAAATAACTCATTCGTTTACATTACATAAAGCCTTAAAGTTCTGCATAATTAAGGGTGTGGCCACTGAGTGACAGGTAGATAGCCATTTGTCTGCTGTCTGTTAGTCATCACGTAACCTCAGCTCCAGCCAGGTCCCGCCTCGTTGCCCATTGTCAGTTATCTGGGAGTGACGCACGATGGCACGCTGCCAAGATGGCAACGGCCACTTGACCCTACTTCACCCTTCAGAACTGCTCTTCAGAATCCTATGGGTGATGTCACGGACACTACATCCATATTTTTTTACAGTTTATGGTCTAGACCCATCAGACACTATTTTACAACTGGAGCACGCTTGGATTGGTTTGATCGCTCAGATTGACAGATCTTGATTTACCATGTGCCATAGAATAGGATCATTCATCCACCAGGATCTTAAGCCGCACTTCCACCGCAGGAACTTTCCCCAGGAACTAGGGACTTTGGGGTGGTACTCTGTGAGTTTCGACCACAGGGACCAGCGTCTTAATGAAGTTCAGAGTAAAAACGTCCCACTCAGAAAGTCCCTGTTCACGAGGTAGTACTTTCAGGGGTGGGACTTGGGCATTGAACATCCTGATTGGTTGAGTTCACGTAGCATTTTGATTGGTTGACTCCACGCAGAATTTTATTGCAACCATCATTTTTAATAGTCTGAAGCGTGCAGTAAGAGTTGTTTGCTATTCAAATCAAAAATGTAGTTAAAAAAATATGACAGATGGGCCGATGAGGTTCAGGTTTTATTAAGCTTATGCCGCGTTCCAGGCAACCTGTAACCGGTGTTTTTCTAACCCTCTACCCGTGAAAGTGCACTGGAACGGCAGTCAAACTCATGACTTCCCACCGTGAACTTGTACTAGATCGATGTACTCCCAGTTACAAGCTCTGCCGTCACATAGCCCGCGAAACAACAATGGCAGCCCTTACAGATATACAAATAACGTAAAATAAAAGGTATAACAGCTTCTCTTGCCTTATGCGCCATTTTTTCTCCTCAGTTTCCCTCAAATAAACAAGGAGTAAGCACCTTTGGCGATAGAAATTATTGTAAATTGTTCCTGGGACAAATGGTTCCAGGTAATTTCGGTAGAAATGCGGCTTTAGATCTGTTTATTCTATGTATTTTGTTTGGAGGGTGTATTTCGAAAAACACCTAGCCTGCCTAATTCTTTGCATGGCTTGAAGACATTAGGGGCCATATTTACTAACAGCTTGCTGCGCAAAACCCTCTTTTGGCGTTAAAAAACTACTGTCGGGATTTACTAAACACGCAGTGAAAAATTAGCACTGAAAAGGCATGGACAGGGGTATTTTTGCGGCTGACCTTATTGCTTATGCAGTTGTAAGTTTCCCTTAAGACCTTTACGGGAGGAGAGTATTTAAATTGATGATTCTGTGATTTACAAAGGTTTGAGCTTGTCAATTTACTAGTGTTTGGGACATTATTTACCACCTCAAAAAAAAAAAAACCACGTCTTAAACCAGACACTAACTGGCAGATCGCATTGGTCATTATGGAAATTATACGGCTGCGTCTGTGCTCTTTAATCTTTTAATTGTTTTTTTTGTAATTGCGCTCTCACACTAATTTGCCCTGTTTAGTGAATCTGGCCCTAGGTGTATTCGACTTAAAGCAGCGCTATGCTGACCGGTAGGTGTATGATATCAAAGTACCATAAGAGCTATTAGAAAGCAGACAGCTCTGTATACTTTGGAATTGCTCTCGCGATACTTTGAGGTCATACAATGATTGGTCTGCACGGTGCCGCTTTAATCAAACACACCTAATACATGTAGAATACGTAACTACGGCTTGCTCGCTCAATTTTTCCTTGTGCATTTAACTTGCGCATGAGCCGCATGAACCACAAAACTACGCACTCTAATGATTACTTTGCTTAATCGACCATTGATAAGTTTTATCGATTAAAGCTGCAGTTCGTAGTTTTCGTAGTTTGTCGCCATCTCTGTTTGAAATCTGCAATTGCAGTTATTCGCGGAATTATCAACTGTACATGAGTTGTGCCTCAGCACGGCACAGCGCATATGAATCCAATGTTTTGAGGAATATGTGCGGCTGTCAGGAGAAGGGCTGTCATCCACTGCACTGATGTGGATACTGTCATTCGGAATCACAGATTCTACTGTTTGAAAGTATGACCAATAAGAATTTTCACAAGAAAATGTCATCTGAACAAGCAAGTAGCTAACATCCACTTTTGTTCTGACCAACTAAGGGGGAAAAAAGCATTGCAATAAATCGTAATGATTAAATCTAACGATTGCTTATCATATCACGTCAAACCGTGTAAATTATATTTTGTTTTCAAACTGTTAATGTTAACAACATTAAGGCACAACAAAGAAAACTCTGTACCTGTATGAATTAAGTGAACAAGTGTGCTACTTTTACATAATTGAACCATTGAAATGTCTTAATGTTACCTGTCCAGCAGAAAGAAAAAACCTTCAAAACACAGTTCACGCCACCTTTCAAAAGTTACGGACTACAGCTATAAATTATTATCGACAACTGTCAATTAATCCTTAGCCTCCCTATGAGGACGCTCCACGTCATCTCCAAAGCTGCTCTGATTTGACTTCACACGAACTTCACTTGATAAAACAAGAAACACAAGAAACAGAAACTTGATGAATGAGTGTTGAAATAGATTAGACTGAATTATTAAAACTTTATTTTCGGTTTTCAATGTTTAGATCAATTTTTCAGGTAATTTCGATGTTTTGAATACATTTTTTTTTTCAGTGCTTTGCCTCAACTACTCAACATAGTAATATTGGCTCAACCAATTTGGTCCTATCTGCTTTTCCAACCCAGAGCTGACCTATCGTTCTAGGCTGTGTCAGTCTCCTACACAGTTTACATTGTAAATACAGTGCATCTCCTGCATCATCATTACACGCGTCATCTCTCTAATTGCTATTGCGGTACTTTGATATCATACACCTATCGTCAGACACTGCACTGTTTACAACGAAAATCGGAAGGAGACTGGCACAGACTAGAATGAGATTGTTGAATAAAGTCGTTATTTTTGTTTGTTTTAGCACACAAAAAGTATTCTCATCGCTTCATAAAATTAAGGATGAACCACTACCTTTCTGGGCCTTGAAAAAGTTAATTAAATTGCTGTCCATGGAGGGGTCAGAGAGCTCTCGGATTTCATCAAAAATATTTTAATTTGTGTCCCGAAGATGGTCTAAAGGGTTGGGAACGACATGAGGGGGAGGAATTAATGATCATAATCATTAATGATCATAACTAAGGGAACTATCCCTTTAAACGGTACCTGTCAAAATGCCATCTTGGCGAGTATTCAGTTTTGGAACGTAAATAGTTGAGAAAGATAGCGCATGTTGTGTGAGTTCACAATTTTAGCCTGGATTTGTCACTCGCCAACAGATTTTGTGAAATTGCTGACTAGGGCTGGACGATTAAATCGAAAAGTAATCGAAGCTGAAATTCAGAACCTCTAACCGACGTAATTTTCCCATGACGGTTATTTCGTTTTTTAATCCTGTTAATACTTTTCCCATAAAAACATACTATAACGCGTGTAGTCACGTAACCACGCCCTGTCCAGTCAGTGGCATTGAGCAACATGGAGGCAGGTCAACACGAAAGTTTGTCAATTGTATGTGTTTAAAGGCTTGCTATTTGAACATTCAAATGATTTTACATTATTCAATAACATCAATATGGAAAACATAGCACTTCAGTGCTCGCAAGCTGTTTTCTGTGACACAGAGAGCCGATCCACGTCGTGTCTCTGACAATGTGCGAGCCCTGAAGCCAGATCACTTTCACTTGCGTCTTCAGTAAACTTGTCAATTGTATGTGTTTTAAGGCTTGCCAGTTTGGACATTCAAGCGATTTTAAACCATTGGATGTGTATCATCATATTGAGCTACTGCGCTGATTCATTGTGACACACGAACACTCATACAGACAGGAAGTTGGAAAAGGAGCTATAGACCAGAATATCATTATAATATCACTATGTTTAACATAAGCTTTACAATTATAATCAAACAGAAACAAAGAACAAACATTTGGTTGACCAGCCACAACAGCAGCACATTGCAAAATTATTTATTAACCTCCAACTCTCTTTGCAGAACACACAATCCTTGCTCCCCGCTAGTGTTAATTTTGTCACCTATTTTTAATTTAGTCTTAGTCTTGTGCCAAATGTCCTTGTTAGTTTTAGTCATATTTAGTCATTCACATATCTTTTTTGTTAGTCAAGTTTTAGTCGACTAAAAGTCTCGTCATTTTAGTCTAGTTTCAGTCAAAAGAAAACTCAATATCTTAGTCAAGTTTTAGTTAAAACATTTTAGTCATTTTTAAAATAAATTACTTCTGAGATTATTTCTGATAACCATTTCAGTCAAATAGTGTTTCACACATCTCAAATATTGGTTAAATGTCATAATTACCAGACAAAATACTTGAATGATTTTTGTTGAAAGCAAGTTTCAAGATTCAAGAGTTTTTTTTTTTTTTTTTTATTTATCGATTTTGATCAATATCAATTCATATGTATATAGCCTACTGTACATATAAGGAAAAATAAGTTTGCCTTTTTAAGCACTATTTTAAACTTTTCTTGGGTTAAATTATATTTGCTCGCATTCATTAAAATTCACTTGTGTGTGCTTATACAAGTATCATTAAAAATATTAGGATGTTAGTTATTAACATTTTAAAATTTCACATTTAAAGAAATCTAGTGTTTGATAATGTCTAAATATGCATTCAAATGCAAAACCTAAAAATAAGTAAGCAGTTATGATCTGCAATACTTTGAGCAACTAGATACATGTATATTTATTTATTTATTAAAGAGCCATACAGGCACCTAGTGGGTAAACCATGGCATTACAAATGAAAATTATTATTTTTCCAGACACAAAATGACTCTAATTTGCCTCTTTGCATTGGAATTCTCTATTTTAACCTTAATTACTACACTAATAGTAATATAAATAATAAAACATAAATATTTTAAGTGTTCATTAATGGACCACAATTTTTGCACAAATAGTTTTTACTACCAAAAGATCTCAAAATATTCAATAAATATTATTGAACTAAAACATTTAATTGAAAAAATAGTTAAGGTGTATGGTCACATTTGACCACCAATGAGTAGGCCTATGAGTGTGACCAATTACAATAGTAAGGAATACCTGAGGGCTAAATACAAGAATAACATGAACATTAATATTAACAATGTTGCAACTCCATCACTCTCCATAATAAAACTATACTGTAAATGTGGTTGACATAATAATCAATGCACACTATGCTGTACTGTTTGCCTGTATAGAGAAGCTGTTGTCTATTCAAATGTATTGACAGCACCGCCGGGAGATGAACGCATGTCGAAACTCTGCTATTCAATGGCTCTGGCTTTAACTGTTATGCCACATTAAGTGCGCCAAAACGGCTATTTATTGTTTGAATTTCATATTAAAACTTTACAAATTTGGCGTGAGATTTACTTGGGCAGAGTGAGAGCGTAAGACAGAGCCTGAAAGCGTGTCTCGCACCAAATGCGTGAAAGTTGGCAACCTTGCTATAGGTGTTGTGTTCTTGCTCCATGTAGTTTCGTGTTGCAGCCACAGGCCTGAGACCTGTACTTGAGCAACAGCGCAAACTCATTCAGAATATTTTGAAGGCATAACAGCTGAATGTTCTATCTTGTGATGAAAAAGTAAAGACGATTGTAGAGGAAAATGAAGAGAAGATTTTGTTTTTATTTCACGCAAAACATTTTAGTGTCGCGTTTTTTTTCGTCAACAATAATGTATGTTAATTTAGTCTTAGTCAGCGTTTTGGGACACTGGTGCAGACATTGGGGACAAATACAACACCGACCAGCTGCCACATTCTCCTTGTACAACGTCAACAGATAACAATACGCATAAAAATGAAACAAAATAATAAAACAAGAGCCAGAGCAAATACTTTACATTGTATCAACATTTTTATATAGAATCAATACAGAAACAAACTATCTATGAACTGAGATACTAGTAACACTTCTGCGGATATTCCGTATCATAGCAAGCAAAGAGTCTCAACCAAGCGTGCCACACTCCAAGCCAAAACATCTCGATCGCCCCCTGGTGGTTGGTCCCAGTATAGCTCATAACCCCCGGCCCGCCATGTATTCTAATGTGACGCGAGACAAACTAAATTACACACACTTCAAATAATTTTTTTCCAAAGATGGCTTCTGTCATTTTAGGCCATTTTTAATCATGATGGTTTCATTTCAAGTGTTCATTTTTTAAATAAGTTTGGTTTTAGTTAGTTATTTGATGCAATAAAAATGGGGACTGTAACAGCTAAGATTGACTGCTTTTCTGAGCTAAGTTGTCACTGAGGCACTAAGAGACTTTTTACGGGGGCAGATTGGAGCTTTAGGTTTAATTTCTACATTTCCATAACTGTTTATTTCACACCAACATAATGAATTGTTCTGCATCTGCGAGAGTGTGGGCGGGTTTTTGATATCGCAGCTCTACTTCCTGCTCTCTACTTTGCAGACTCCAGTCCCGAGGTCACTACTGCGTAGGCTCGGTCCCAAATATGCACAAGATGCCAGTGCCATATTCGGATGTTGGCGACTTCTTTTTCCCAGCTAGGTGTTTTCAGCAGAGCTGCCTAAAAATGCATTGGTGGACAGGACACGCGGCCTTAATGTTAATTCAAACAACAAAAGAAAAAGAGAAAAATCACACTGCTTCTGACTGAGTAACTTTAGAAGTTTTAAAAAGGATTAATCTATGCACTCTTATTTTACATTTAATTACTTTATTCAATTTCTGTAGGTAGTATTTCTTATCTGAATTCTACTGTTAGGCCTACTTGACAAACTTAAAGGGTTAGTTCACCCAAAAATGAAAATTCTGTCATTAATTCCTAACCCTCATGTCGTTCCAAACCCGTTAGACCTTCATTCATCTTCATAACACGAATGAAGATATTTTTGATTAAATCCGAGAGCTCTCTGACCCCTCCATAGACAGCAATTTAATGAACACTTTCAAGGCCCAGAAAGGTAGTAAAAACATTGTTAAAATAGTCCATGTGACTGTAGTGGTTCAACCTTAATTTTATGAAGCGATGAGAATACTTTTTACAGGGTTTTTACAACCCTTTAAAGCTCTGTTCATTTAATTTGTATCTTTGTTCTATTGTATTTATTTGTTCTTAGATTAGTTTTTGTATTTACTGTTACATTTTAGTCAACTAAATATGTTGTAGATTAGATTGATAGACCATGATATTTAGTTGGCTAAAACTAAAACAATTCAGATGACTACAAAATATGACAAACTAAAATGGCACTTTAGTCAAAATACTATGACTAAAACTAAATAGAAACTTACTGTCAAAATTAGCACTGCTAATTTTGCTTGAGAAGTACGAAAATATGAGTAGCCTCAATTTTAGTCAAACAATGGAAACGTTAACAGCCCTAGTGCCTTAACTTCCTGCTAACTCTCAGACAACATATATTACTGCTGGCAGTTGGTAGAGTGCCGGTAGTCAAACGTACAGCTTTCAAGTTTGCACCAAACATATCACATTCCAATCAGGCCAAAGAGTTCAACTTCCGTCTCAATCAATCACTAAAACAGGAACAAGGCTTCTATAAATATAGACATTACTGAATGTTACCATTGTCAAGAAGTGGCTAAAGAAATGAGTGGCTAAATGAAAGAAATATGGACAGGTGATTCCATTTTAAACCATCAGTCACAAGCCTTATCTACACAGATTCCTCGAAAGCTTCATACAGATTACATTTGATACGTCTCAGACAACAGCAAAAGACTACACACCTGTCAATCAACCAAGGGTTTCAAACTCTGCTGACTACAATGTGTGCTAGGTCTTTCTTTAACCAGACTTATTGACTACAGTTCAATAATGAAGAAGCAGGTCATCTTACTAGGCACAAATTCATTCAGAGCAGCAGAAAGATGGAATTCAGTGCATGTTCATATTAGAGAGTGTACATTTAGTATTTTTAAAACTGAACTTAAAATATGGTTAAAGAAAAATCAGTCAGGTGATCATTAATTTGTTTAGTTTTTTTCTTTCTATGTGACTCAATATTTGTGATACAATATTATTATTTTCTTTTTTCTGGATTGTAATGGAATGCTGTTGGAATGCTTTTATGTAACATCATCCTGCCCAGTTGTCTAGCTATCACCAGACCAAGCGCAATCTTTTAAGATTGAACATTAGTCTGGGGAGTCTGCTCTGTATTTTCTACTACACAAGAGGCGTGATCAACAGGCAGAGTTCAAATGACTGTTCGCAATTGGATAGTCCTTCAACCAATCAGACCACAAGAGGCGTGATCATCGGGCAGAGTTCAAATGACTGTTCGCAATTGGATAGTCCTTCAGCCAATCAGACCACAAGAGGCGTGATCATCGGGCAGAGTTCAAATGACTGTTCGCAATTGGATAGTCCTTCAACCAATCAGACCACAAGAGGCGTGATCATCGGGCAGAGTTCAAATGACTGTTCGCAATTGGATAGTCCTTCAACCAATCAGACCACAAGAGGCGTGATCATCGGGCAGAGTTCAAATGACTGTTCGCAATTGGATAGTCCTTCAACCAATCAGACCACAAGAGGCGTGATCATCGGGCAGAGTTCAAATGACTGTTTGCAATTGGATAGTCCTTCAGCCAATCAGACCACAAGAGGCGTGATCATCAGGCAGAGTTCAAATGACTGTTCGCAATTGGATAGTCCTTCAACCAATCAGACCACAAGGTTGGATAAGCCGGTTTGTGACTGGTCCCTGCAAAATTGTAACAGAAGCAAGATAGAAATATGTACAGGTTTCCAGCCTGAGCTGCAGGCTCAGATGTAAACTAGATGTAAACTAGCTATTTAGCTAACTCTGGCACAACATATGTGATGTCTATGGTCCCTGTTAAATAAATTAAATAAACTAAACTAAATTAATAGAATTTTACTTAGACGTTCAAAGTAAATATTTTACAGGGTACCATGCCTTAAATATTTAATCTTATTAAAATATACATTTTTGTCTCTTACTGAGCTAAGCCAATTAAATAACATTCCCACAATTAAGTAGTTGACTTAAAGCCATGCATTTTATTTACACAATTACAGAAGACTGTGATAGCTCACCAAAAATGAAAATTCTGTCATTATTTACTCACTTTCATGTCGTTATAAAAACCTTCTGTGTTCTGCGGAAAACAATGTAATATACTGTGAAGATTGTTGAGGTCAAAACAACATTGGACACCACTGACTTTTATTTGATGAAAAAAAAAAAAAAAAAACATGACAAATTTTCACTTTTGGGTGAATCAAATTGTTTGGTTTCACTAGCCAAACAAGTTCTGAAGTTTTTTTTTTTCCACTTAAAGTTTCACCATACCCACTTATCTTCCTAGACTTTATGCCAGTCATCCATGTAGATCAGTTGCACAAGACATAAAAATCGCTTAGATACTTGAGTCAAGCACTGGATGCATCTCTGATGTCTCTGCAATGAAAACTCAATGGTGTTGGCTTAAAAACAGTTTAATATCTTCCTGGAAGTTTTGCATTAAAGCATTGCTTGATTTTAAATATTCAACACAAGAACACTCAAAGGAGAAACTCTCAATTGCCCATCTGTTTGATGTGTCAGTCAGGCAGAACATTTCTCCAACAAATCCTTGTATAATTTATGCACTTTACCTCATATCTTCCTACAACAGAAACTAGAAGCTGTCGAAAAGGCCCAATCACAGGGCTCCCCCTGTCGGTGAACAAGTGCAAGTTATCTCCAAAAGATACACATGATAATGTGTTTCTTCATAGTACCACATATAGTGAGCATTATTTAAAAACCTGAACACCCTCCAGACAACAGCTATAAAACTTCAATATTATCAATACATTGAATATCTGAATAAAACTAAACAATTTCTAAATAGCCATTGCTATGAATATAACCACCCTGTCAAAAAATAAAATAAAAATCTTAAAGGAGTGCACAGGATTTCAATAGGAATTTCATAATCACAGGAATTTCTATCATAATTTGGAACTAATCCTTAAATCCTAGGTAGATCAGTCAATCAAAACGATTCTTAAATATGATCAGCACACATATTATATTGAAATAATGTCATGCTATTGGACAGTTAAAATAATATCACAAGAGGATATTCATTTAAAAAAATTTAAATGTAATTTGAATGTCCTAAAGTGGTATTTTATTCGGTTACTAGTTATATTAGAACATTTTTGAATATGAAGGAAATACACATTAGGATCCTGTAGGATAGTGAAAATTATTACAGATTCCAAACTTTTAAATTTTTAACTAGGGACATAACAGTTATCCAAAGAGCAAAGCGGTGTCTAAAATCGTTTCATATGTAAACGGTAACTTACATGAATTTTCATTTTCACCACATAACACTAACGTTAATGTTGACAACTGCTTGAGCGCCAAGTAGCCTTTAGCTACAGCTTCCTGCATGAAATACGCTGCAAACTACTGGTACTGCTAAAATATTCCCAAACACTAGGGATAGGCTGATGGGTATTTGGCTGGTGGATGAATAGATGCACTTGTGAATGATGCACAATAATATAACAATATGCACTACCGCTGTATTTACAATAGCAACACAGCAGCATCAGAAGCCGGATGGTGCCCTGGAACCAGCATAACGACAATCACCTTGCCGTGTACAAAGAGCAAAGGCGACCTGTATTCAGGTTTCCAGGCAAAAGCAGCCGCACTGCATAAGGGGAGGCCGCCCCATTATTTTCCTTCACAAAGCTTCACGCGCACTCACTCGCACAAAAGCACCGAGTTTTCACACTGAAACGGACAGTCAGGCGGGCTCTTTGAAAGACTCGTGACGAAACCTGCCCAGAATAGCCGCTCAAAGCTTCAACCGGCTGCATAATGTGCCCCAAAAGGTCTCTTAATCAGTCGTTGAGTCAAACTAGTAAAAACCGTATGAAAACACAGATAAACAAAGTTACAATGTTGAATCGTTGCTCTGCTCTTACCTCAGTTTTCATTGAAGCCATGGCTCCTTAGCCTGAGACCCGCCCCCTTACGCATACGTCACCGATTCACTTGGTAGTAGTATTTTTTTTTTTATTTATTTTTATTTATATATATATAATTCAACATTACAAAACACACAGTATTAAAGCAATACAGATAGACATGGAAACAACAAAACAAAAAAAAGACAAAAAGACAAAAAGATACACTATACTTGTCTAGATCATATCTGAATAGAGAAAAGAGAGGTTTAGAGCCAGACAATTTTTGCTTATGTATGTGAAATAGTATAGCAAACACAAATTAATTATGTAATATTTCCCTCTGTTCTCTTTTGAGTAGTCAAATAAACCAAAGAAAACATCTTTGAAACAGAAAGAAAAGTCACTTACAAAATAAGATTGGCTAAACATGAACAAATCTGATAAAAAATTCTCTGTGTGGGTACATTGCCAAAACAAGTGAATGGCATCTTCCTCAGAAGAGTGACAGAAACTGCAGTCCACTTCAGTGTCTGATTTATATTTACTAAGATTAACTTTGGTTGGGTAACATGTGAATTAATTTAAATGTTATTTCTTTTACTTTATTGGTAAGCAGATACTTATGAGACAAAGACCATACTTTCTCCCACTGTAAATTCTCTACAATATTATTCCAATATGGTATTATATAAGGAGTTATTATCTCTCTCTGGAAGAGAGCTCTGATTTTATAAAAACATTTTTTGTTGTTGCCCTACAGAAAAGCACACATTTCCGATCATTGTGTCAGTACATGGCCATGGGAATGCAGAACCTTGCAACAAAAAAAACACTCCAGAGGGAATAGCATTGAAAACAACAGCATATTAATTAGCAGTTATAGGAATTTTATATTTCTGTTAGAAATCTTCATCATTTTTGAACCAGTTGTCAAAGAAAAGTGATTTATTCTTGTAGAGAATATCCTTATTGTTCCATAAGTAATATCTGTGTGGATAAAAGTTATGTGTTTGTATATTAGGGACCATGCCAAGAGCATCTGCTTATCGATGGTAGTAGTAGTTCAACAAAACAAAAAAACTACTAGTTCAACCCATTCCTGAGGTTGTTTGAACAGTTTCAAATTTACAAGTTCAAAACCCCCTTATTGTTTTACACCAGGATGTAGGCTAATTACGCCATCTACATGCAAAATATGCTTTCATTTATTTTGGAGTCTATATTCATTTATGAAGCATCACATCATGCCCAGTTTAAAACTCAAAAATGTTTACTTAAATTTTTTTATTTTTAATAAAACAATGGAAAGAAAGTAAATAATTTTCTTTTAAAGGCTGAAGTTCAACAGTACCTAAAAACAGTAGGCTTTTAAGTTTGAAAAATAGGAAAGCTGTAAAAAAAAAAAAAAAAAAAAAATAATAATAATAATAATAATAATAATAATAATTGTAAATATGGCCAAGCTGAAAACTTCCCAAAACCTCACAGAAACCAGCCAACAGGCCAGCGAACACCACAAAACTAGAGGCATTTAAATATATATATTTAAATGCTGTTCCTGTTTATTAAGTTTTTGTATTCGATTTTATAAGGGGTGTTATATTTAATTTCATGTGCCCGAGTTCATTTAGCTGATTTCCTGATTCAGATCATAAAAAAATGTAATACATTTAGAATTTTAAATTTGTATTTACATGAAATTACATGTTAAGTTAATTTACATAATTTCATTTACTTCCAGTCACTAAGAAAATTCCAGTCAAATTCCAGTTTCATTTGTAAAACTTCTGTATATTAAGTATATTTTTTGCCTCATCGGGCAAATCATTGGTTCCCTATCAGTCAGTCGCGTTCAGTGTTATGTCGATTGACTGACGCATTGGGATCTCACTTGGGAGCCCAATCACCTTCAAGTGGTAACAGAACAGGCCAATGGACATTGGCGAGTGATATGGTAAGCCATTCCCCAGGACATGCGAGTATCTAAGCTTGCCAGCAACCCACTTTGCTTCGGAGCCAAGTGGTTGTATCACAGCACTGTGCCATTCACCTTCGCATTGACTGGGAGACGCTTCTTTAGTTGGAGAAAGGACGCATTCAGCAGTGTTTTCGCCTAAAAGAGAGCAAACTTGCACAGATAAGTGCAGCAATTTTGTTGCATATTTTTAAAGATAGCATTCCACTGTGTGTTTTTGGTTATGGTCGTTTTATGGCCCCGTCTGATGACAGCCACGATCAATGCCTCACATGTCTGGGCTGTAAGTATGCTGAGGCAGCATTCATTGAACATGACCATCATGATGTTAAGATCAAGTTTATGGTTCGAGGATGCAATGCCTCCTCACGCATCTCCAGTCAAAACCTCAACGCTTCTGTGGAAAGAGTCACACCACACTCACTGCCTCTACTTTGGGACGCTATGCCTCCCGTGTTGGGCCCCAGCACTCCACCTCGCTGCCCCTCCACGGGTACCAGTAGTGCCACTTGCATGGGGCCTGGCTAGCACTTCCCAGCCCGTCTCGTTGACTCATTCGGACAATCAGACTCGGTTATGTGATTCAGTTCACCCCCTGTTCCCCCAGGTTTAGCGGCATCCTGTTTACCTCAGTGGCAGACAAGACATGCAAAGATTGCGGTTCTGCTGGTGAAGGACACAGTAGAGCAGTTCCCACCAGCTGTGATGAAGACAGGGTTTTACAGCTCATACTTCATCATACCCAAGAAAGGTAGTAGGTTACGGCCAATCTTGGATCTGCGTGTCTTGAATTGGGCCCTTCACAAGCTCCTATTCAAGATGCTAACGCAGAAATGCATTCTCATGTGTGTTTGCCCCCAAGATTGGTTTGCAGTGAACAACCTGAAGAACGCATACTTCCATGTTTCGATTTTGCCTCAACACAGACCGTTCCTACAGTTTGCTTTCTTTGGGTCGAGCATACCAGTACAAGGTCCTCTCCTTTGGGCTGTCCCTGTCGGTCCACGTCGTCACAAAGGTCTTGGAGGCTGCCCTTGCCCCGCTAAGGGAAGTGAACATTCACATTCTCAACTATCACAACGACTGGCTCATTTTAGCTCACTCTTGAGATTTGTTGTGAGAACACAGGGGCCTGTTGCTCAGGCACCTCAGTCATCTGGGGCTTCGGGTCAACTTTGAAAAGAGCAAACTCTCCCCTGTGCAGGGTTTTCTCAGTATGGAGTTAGATTCGATCAATATGACGGTGCATCTCACGAACAAGCGAGCACACTGATCTGACCTAATGCTCCTCACGACGGCCCCTCCTTGGCCAATACTCCTGAGGAAGGACCTGCTTTCTCAGGGACAGGGCACCATGTGGCACCCGCATCCAGATCTCTGAAACCTCCATGTGTGGCTTCTGGACGGGTAACAGCAGACTTAAGTGGCCTACCACTGGCAGTGGTAGACACTATCACTCTAGTAGAGCCCCCTCTACTAGGCGAGCTTATGCCTTGAAGTGGAGTCTGTTCATTCATTGGTGTTCTTCCTGCCCAGAAAAGACCGATCAGCTCTGATCAGTAAATGCCCGATCAGCTCTGTGCTTTCCTTCCTGCAGAAGAGGTTGGAGCAAAGGCTGTCTCCCTCCACCTTGAAAGTGTATGTTGCCACCATTGCAGCACATCACAATGCAATAGATGGTAGATATTTGGGAAAGCACGATCTGATCATCAGGTTCCTGAGAGGCACCAGGAGACTAAATCCTCTTTGAGACACTACAGTCAGTTGAGCTGAAGATCCTGTCTCTTAAGACAGTGCTCCTGACTGCGCTCATGTCTATCAAGAGGGTGGGGACCTACAGGCATTTTCAGTCAGTGAAACAGGCCTGGAATTCAGGTCGGCTGACTCTCACCTAATCCTATTCACCCTATTTGCTCTCCAGGTGAGTTCCCCACCTGGCGAATCCTGAATTGAGTTCCTCTGAGTATTTTGCTCAAGGATTCATTCCACATGTCATAAAAACAAGAAACTATGCTTCTAATCATAGCTCGAGAGCTGTCGTTCAAACCACACAACTTTGTGATGCTGATTGCGAATATTCATTGGAACTATGGTACTGGGAAACACCGACTAGTTGAACTATGCTGATAACCACGGAACTTGCGACCATAGTTGGTTAACGATGCTTTCGGGAAACGTACCTCAGATCGATTCAGTCCAAATCGTAAATTAATTGTTCAGACCATATTTGTTAACTCTTCAACAGATTAATTGAAAATATTAGATTCAAATGGATGATTCGTTCCTGAATCGGACATTGCTAACCTTTGCTTATCCATAAAGAAAGAATAGTGTGGGCTTTGAACGTCAAATTTATTTATTTTTCCCATGACAGCAGGCCAGCAAAGACCACAATACTAGGCATTTTACTTCAGTAAAGAAGTCATTTATTTCAGACCACCCATAACATTCTCCATTATATACATTTTTTAGACATCCCATCACCCCTTTCTAAGGCCTTCAGAGTGTGTATCATCCATGCAGGCTATACACCAATGTCCATGTCCTCGTGTGGCTCTGTGATAATGATGGATTGGGATCAGTTTCTATGGCAACAAGAAAGAGGCAGCAGTGGTGGAGGTGTAGCCAGTTGCTTGATCTTTTACCCCTCTTTCCTTCTGTTGCCATCCACAAAACTGTCCTTGAAATCCAGGCAATCAATTCTGGCAATCCAGCTATTCTGGTTTATACTCATCTAGGTGCATTTAGGACTACTGAACTATATAATGTACTATGATGCACAACAAATTTTTATATAACCATTACTATGTGATTTTTGTCACTATTTATAATTTAAAATTACTGTTGACTGGAACATGGCTATTTTTCTCAGGTTTCTCCATCAATTACTCCATGAACATGTATTTAGAAAGTAAATAGAATCAGTTTTGATCAGCTCACATTGAACTGATAAATAAACAAATACTTTTCATGCATTTAAAGGGGCTATGCACTTTTTTTATTGCCAAAGTCTGAACAGTGTTACGGATTTGGTGTGGAACAAACTCACAAAGGCGAAGGAGAACTCGGAACTGGAACTTTAATAATAAACTCGGGAAACAGGCAAGGAAAACACCAACAAACGTGAACGAGAACCGACAAACACTAAGGGCACACAGAGGGCTTAAATACACAGGGGAAACAAGGTGATGACTAGACTAATTAACAATACACAGCTGGGACAGATGAACTCATAATGAGGGTGACCATGGAAACGCAGGAGTGGCGGGAAAACTGAACAAAGGAACATGTGACAGGGAAACACAACATGTAACAGGGAAACACAACATGTAACATTACGCCCCCCAGAGTAGGCGTGTCCTCGCGCCATAAAAGGAACGGCACGGGTGGGGGGCTCTGGAGGCAGGCACAGAAACAGGGGAAAGGTCCAAACAACACGGGTCCATGGGGCGTGGAAGGAGGGAGGAGCCAGTGGGGAGCCTGGAGCCAGATGGCACAGAGACCAGCCAGCGATGATGGAGCCACTGAAGGAGCTGCCAGGTCGATGAGCCCGCACGAGACCGGAGGCCCAGGAGACCGAGGTGAAGCCGCAGCGACGAGCGTCCAAGGTGGAGCCGGAACACCACAGGACAGAGGCTGAGCCGGTGCGACTGAGGATGAAGGCGGAGCTGGGGGGAAGGCGGAGCCAGATGAAACCGAAGGTGTAGGCAGGACGACGACTGACCAAGGCGGAGCCGGAGAGACAAGGGAGCCCGGAGAAGCCGTATGGCCGAAGGGGTCCGGTGGAGCCGAGGGAGGGAGGAGCCAAGGCTTAGCCGAAGTGTCGACAGGCCGTGGTGGAGTGCAGGGTGAGGAGACTGGCAGTGACGACAGGGGATCATCTGTGTAGGGCGGAACTGCTGGACAGAAGACCCGAGGCGAGACGACACTGCATGTGGGAGGAGCAGAGGGGATGAAGGACAGCAGTGTAGGCAGGAATGAGGAACTGGCTGACTGAGGAGGTGGGAGAGGGAGGCTGGGTGGGAGTTTTGAAGACTCAGGAGAAACATGGGACGCTGGAGAGACAGGGAATATAGGAAGCACTGGAGATACAGGGAGCACTGGAGACACAGGGGGACTGAGGATAGCCTCTCCAAAAAAGTCAATAAGATCCTCCTTGAAAATGTCTTGTAGTTCCTCGAGGTAACCGCCAGAGGTCCCCGTTACTCCCACCGCGGCTGGGTGGTGGACGGGGCTCCCTTCCCAGCCCTCAAGCTCCACGAGTATTCCCTCCCAGACGCACAATGTTGCCGGCTCACGCACCTGGTCAGACCCTCGCTGTGGTCCGGGCTCCGGGGTGATGACTCCTCTCAACCTCTGCCTGGGTTTGAGCTTGTCGATCGCGGCAGGCCGGTCTCCACGGTCTGCGGTGGGCACAGGCAACTCCCTCGTGCCGGTCGTGGTGGGTGGTGGATGGCTGGTCTCTTGCGGTGGTGGAGTGGTACTGGTCACGCTGTCCTCCTCAGTGGGGCCGATGGTAAAGGGCGAGTTGTTATTGACCGGTACCCACTCCACGAAGGCGACGAAATCCTCCTTTGGACTGACCGCTGGAACGCATGCCTTCGACCACTCACTCAGGCCCGCATAGTAAAAACCACAGAGTGAGCAGTCAGGGAAGTGCGTCTGCCACGCTAGGTCCAGGAAGTCCCATGTATGCAATTCCAGCGGGCGGTGTCCCTGCTCCAAGCAGAGAAGACGAACAGCGGGAAGGGCCATGGGGAACACGGGGAAAACTCAAAACAAAGGAGAAAACATCACGCAAAAAAAAACTGTTTCGGTCGGTTCTTCTGTTACGGATTTGGTGTGGAACAAACTCACAAAGGCGAAGGAGAACTCGGAACTGGAACTTTAATAATAAACTCGGGAAACAGGCAAGGAAAACACCAACAAACGTGAACGAGAACCGACAAACACTAAGGGCACACAGAGGGCTTAAATACACTGGGGAAACAAGGTGATGACTAGACTAATTAACAATACACAGCTGGGACAGATGAACTCATAATGAGGGTGACCATGGAAACGCAGGAGTGGCGGGAAAACTGAACAACGGAACATGTGACAGGGAAACACAACATGTAACAAACAGCTTGTAACAAAACTTAAAAAACGAGACCTTCCCCGATTCCGAGGTTGTCAATGAAAGCCTGTAGAGTGTAGACTGATTATGAGAAGGACTCATAATCTGAATTAAAAGGATTTTTACTATCCTTTACTATCTTCTATTGGAGAAAAGTGACACCGCCGACATCCGAATATGGCTCTGACATCAGTAGTAAACACAGGACCGGAGTCACTCGTGTTGAAAACTGAAGCCAAAGCATCTCGATCATCCCCAGGTGGTTGGTCTCAGTATAGCTCATAACCCTCGCCCCTCCATGTATTCTAATGTGACGCGAGACAAACTAAACAATCAAATTACACTTCAAAAAAATTGGAAGGAGATTGGAGATTTAACTTTTTCTACATTTCCATAACTGTTTATTTCACACCAACATAATGAATTGTTCTGCATCAGCGAGAGTGTGGGCGGGTTTTTGATATCGCAGCTCTACTTCCTGCTCTCTACTTTGCAGACTCCAGTCCCGAGGTCACTACTGTGTAGACTCGGTCCCAAATCTGTCAGTGCCATATTCGGACGTTGGCAGCTTCACTTCTCTTCAGTGGAAGGTAGTGAAGACGCGTCATCCATATTTTTTTACGGTCTATGGTTAGTACAGTTTACTGCAGAACAACTCATTATGTTGGTGTGAAATAAACAGTTGTGGAAAAGTAGAAGTTAAAGCTCCAATTTCCTCCCGAAAAAAGTCAGTTGGTGCTTAGTGACAATTTTGCTCAGAGAAGCTGTCAATCACAGCAGTCAATCATGACGTCACACCCTCATTTTTATATGATCAAATAACTAACTAAAACCAAACTTATTTTTAAAAAAATGAACACTTGAACTTACATCAGCGTGATAAAAACTACCTAAAATGACAGAAACCATTTTTGGAAAAAAATTATTTGAAGTGTAATTTGATTGTTTAGTTTGTCTCGCGTCACATGGAGGAGCGGGGGTTATGAGCTATACTGAGACCAACCACCTGGGGGCGATCAAGACTCTTTGGCTTCACTTTTCAGGAGGTGTGCGGTGTCAGGATGTTCGTTAACAGTATATTGCTGCAAAGGTACTTCTTTTTACTTCTAATTCGAGAACGAAAAACAACTTCACTGTGACTGAGTATATCAGGGCTTTGAATCACGTTCAGCCTCTTGTGCATTACGTGTGCACGAGTGCAAGCACGAGCAATAAAATGCTGGCTGCGATTCACTTAACGGCCACCGGTGTCGCTAATAACAGGGGTTTTTGAATTCTACATATAGCCCCTTTAAATCACTTGTTTATGAGTAAATTATCAAGATTAACTTTAAAATTTGAAATTCTTTGCAATTCTTTTGGGGTACAAGTATTACAAGTTCGATTCTGTCACAACTTTACAACACTGATCCACAATCATGCTACTTTATATCAAAACCTGCGGAAAAATCCAGGGTAAGGAAAGTACCACACAATGATGATGTGAAACTTGATAAATCTGCTGAACTTTTGGTGAAAAGGAAAAGACAGAAAATTGCGCATGTAAATAAATCATCAATAAGTGTCCATGCTGCAAATTTAACATTTCAAGAAATGGAGGTCTGCAAATTTGACTAATTTCTTTCACCTCCAGTGCTAAAATAACTAACCATCTATTTTCCCTTATGACCCTTTCTGATGCTAAAGAGGCTCGAGAGGCAAATGAAGACAACAGTAAAAGCGGTGCAGCATGTTCTCAAAATACTCGTCTTCTTTACAATTACAATGGGACCAGGATGCATCAGATTCACATTTAAGGCAAAATGTGGTTGAGAGACCACAGAGAACAGAGAACAGGCATTCAAGTCAGGGTTTCTTCACTGGATTTTGATGATAAACAATAACAATGTTCTTTTCTTATTTGAATGTTCTTAACAGTTGTGCAATGGCTGAATTTTAACACAGTGCTGCTCACAGTGAAGAAACAACCTGAATTTAAGTTTAGCTGCACTGTTCGAAGTCACAGTGACCTGCTGGGATACAATCAGCAAAGACAAGGTCCCTTGATATGAATATGAACGGGTCATTCTAAAATAGGTGCCTTTGCAGTCAGATTAGGTCATTTTTAAAGTACATTTTTATAAGATCTTCAACATTCTCTCTGTTATATTAATGTTTAACTGTTAATTCATTGTTTTCAATCCTTTTTCACAATATTCACAATAACAGACCAATTTGACCTATACCGATAAAGTGATTAAAAAATTAGTGTCGACAAAAAGATTGTGGCACATTATGACAATTTCTCTGAGCTACGGAACAGTTAATTTTTATAATAAGGGGGAATTATGATGGTAACACAGTGGTCACATAACCTTTTTAATATAAGTCATGTCCAATAAAATACAATATTTTGAGAGGGAGAATAATTTTTTTGTTTTATCCAAATGTACACAGGCCAGAAAATGGATCCACATGAACAGTTTTGCGTTCATTTGTTTAGAACTGTACATAATGCATTAGAAGTGGCATTGGCTATTCATTGTTATTTTATTTATTTTTACATATGACATGAAGGACTCAAATGGTATCCTTTTTGTAGAATGACCTGAATGATTCTTCTGTCAGCACTGTAAATGGTACATTTCAAACACAGAGACAGAGAGAAAAGATAAAGTAACAAGTTTGTACCAAACTAACTTTTGCTTCATACAAAATCATTTAGAACATTATTAAATGTGGTCCGTTCTGTAGTTCTGTTCTAAATCTGACTGTACCACAATACTGAACTAAATATGGAAAATTATTTATATTTTGGAGACTGGGGTGGAAAAACACACACACACACACACACACACACACACACACACACACACACACACACACACACACACACACACACACACACACACACACACACAGACGAACACATAAAAAAAGTGCCTTTTTGTGCTTCAATTTTTCAAATTCTTTAACAGTTCAAGGGTCTGATCAGGTCATAATGAAAAAGTGTTTGCCATATTAAAGGACTGTACACAACAATCCAAGTACAGCCTAAGGCCTCACCGGAAATCCATCATAAATCTCTATTTGCTGTGGGCTAGTATGAGAAATATCAACGCATAAGACCAAACAAGTCACATACAAAGACATGCACAGTTTGCATCAGATATCAAATGATGCATATCTGAAATTTCTGACATCTAACATATTACCAGCACAGATAGTACACAGAGTCTGAAAGAAGGGGCGGAGGGGGGGAGGGTAGGGAGGGGGGGCAATCACACTTCAAATGACTGTTCTTTGAAATACTTTAAAATAATAATTCTAGGATCAAATAATGAACCCCAGAAAAGAAAAACATGATTATTTTGCTTTGTTTTGTGTAAAATAAGTCAGGTGTCCTCGTAAAGTCTCTGTAAAACCAGTGAAACAAAAATGAAATAGTTCAAAAATGATATGTAATATATTGTTCCCTTAAGCAAGGGACAGTGGCTACCATTTGACCAAGTGTGCCCATGATGGTTGACTACATTGGTATTCTGAAGCTGTATCCACACAGTGTCTTTTTGGTGACGAGTTGGATTTGAAAACAAGTCTGATGAAAACGTCCAACGTCAATCCCCATCAATAAATAAAACTTGTTCTTTCAAGAGTAATTTTCTCTGTGGCCCGAGCCATTCCTGCTGGCGCAAGCATGGAGCGCTTTATGATTCATAATGATCGTCACAAGGAAAGGATTCAGCCTGGCAGAATTTGACTTGTTTTGTGATAAGCTTTACATAAGGCCAGCCTTGGTTGAATGAAAACTCATTCTCAGTGTAACTTTCATTTCAAAATGTTATGCTGGTATTTATTTCATAAGAACTCTTGAGTGCGTCTCATCTAGGGGTTGCTCAAGAGTGCTACATCTTCTTAGGCACTGAAACGTTCTCCCCGCACAGTTTCAGGGTTGTTTTCTCCAACATTGAATTTATGTTCTGAGGGGATTAACTAAAAATGAAGGAAATTATCCTTTATGAGTTTTAAAGAGATTTGGTTCATGGAGGAGAAGGGTCAGGTTTGGAGCCTGGCAGCAATTCCTGTGCCGTCCAGCAGGGGGCACCAGATGAATGACATTATGAAGAAGCGAGACCTCTGATTGGTCTACCTCATGCTGCTGTTGAAGCTTGAGTTGTTGCTACTGCAGCTTTCCTCATATGTGGGAGGCGGCTCTGAAAATTAAAGTGATAAAAGTATTAATTCTGCATTTAATTTGGTTACATAATCAGTTACAGTTACACTGTGACAGGGTCATGTCTAGATCATAAACCTTTTTCATAAAAATGTGAGATTTACATTTGCTGCTGCCGAGCAGTGTTGGGTGCAACTCATTACTAAGTAATGAATTACTGTAATTTAGTTACTTTTCCCTTGAAAAGGTAAAGTAAGGGATTACTCTTCATTTTTAATTACATTTACTTCTGATATAATTGGATTAAATACTGTACAGACTACAGACAAATTCTATATAAAACAATGGTGGATTTAACATAATTCTAACGTTAAAATGTATGTTTTTAATGTAACCTTCTCCCTTTAAATACTTTGGTCAGTTTGGGAATAATTTATGCAACTTTATATTATTTATTTGAAAGAATTAAAAGAGCAGTTTCATGTCTATCCTTGTATTGCTCAACTGGTCGAGGTTGATATGGGATTTAGAAAGTAATTAGTAATAAGTAATGCAGTAAACAGTACAGTACAGTAAATCTAATTACACTGTTGAAGATGTAATTAGTAGCTAGTAGTTTTTTAGATACTAGCCGATTAGCTCTGCCACTATACCTTGGGCCAGTGTCAACTAGTTTAAATAATTTCATTTGTGCTTGCTCTACACATGTAGACAAGTGACAGCTTGTTGCACTCTTACATATTTGAGGTTGAAACATTAATCTTATTTGAAATGTAACTCCATATATAAACTAAATATTAACAGAAGCCTCCAACCAGAAGTGACATTTGGAATAAAATAGCAGAGTGATTAACAACTAGCTCATGTTTTAGTTTCAAACTTTTACTGTACAAGATTATGTTCAATTACTTACGCTTGATTACATTTTAAGAGAGAGAGATTATTATGAGCATAAATGGCTCTCAAGCACAAAACTGATACAAAGTATGTGTCTCGCTGTGCTAATTGAATGCAAGGGTTAAAAAAAACCCAAAAAAACTTTTCCAGTGTTGTATTAATCTATATGCATTATTGACAAATTTGAATGCATGTAAGTTTATTGCCATATCCACTTCATAGGCTATTTACAGATTCAACATTCAGTAAATGTAAACAATACAATAAACACTTACAGAAAAAAGTATAATATAACTCTATAAAACATATTTCAACATTCTTTTAGACAGTTAATTAATTCATTTATATATTACTATAATAGATTTTATGATCATATCAAATGTTCATGCAAATACCATTATTACTGTTAACAGTTACACAAGTAAAAATCTGTTATTTTAGTATTGATTTTGCTGTGTTTTTGTCATTTGTATTATTTTCTTATGTCTATATAGTTTATTTAATTATTATTTTGGTTTTAGTTATTTTAGTACAGTCTAAAATCAATGAAAATGATAAATGTGGCCTTTGCAACTAGCTGAATTTAAATTTAGTTTTAGTTAACTATAATAACATAAGTTTGAGGCATCAACTGTAACCAGATAAACTGATATACTCTGCTTTTCAGTGCTACGTCTGTTTCCAAATTTGAATGCTGCTTATTAGATCAATGAAAAGCACATGTTTATGCGACTACACATTATGAAGTCCTTGTGACCTACAGTACTTGCTACAGTAAGCTCTGCCTTTAAAACTACTGTGCAACTAGATTAAGTATAGAGTTAGGAACTAGTCCTTTTCATTAGGTAAACACTGACCAGTCGACTAGTAAAAACTAAATTACATGTGAATCCAGTGAGACCTTTTACAGTACGAGGACAATCAACCCTTCAACCCTGTACAAACTACAGTACTAATTCTCAAGAATCACTCACCATGTGGGTATTCCCAGGTGCTGTATTCAGGGGGCAGGATAAGGGGACAGGAAGTGGGCACTGGTGTTGAATTGCCATCTGTGAAGAAAGGTATGGTGGCCCCTGTGGACAAACAGAACACAGGCGCAGAGCCGTCTGAGGATTGGACGTGCTGCTGGCTCTGTGGCGTGACCGGACCAGACGCGTGACCGAATGCGCCAGGAGACATGGAGAGAGGCATGCCGGACGGGTCCTGCTGAGAGTGACTCTTGGTGGGGATCTCCTCGCTGTCTACTCCTCCAGCACCCAGCGCACCCTCCAGGTTGTCCTCTGCAGGAGGTGCGCTGGGGACTATGGGTGAAGGGCTGAGGCTCGGCATGGCAGGCATCGGAGCGCCGTGAGCAATGGGGTGCGGAATGGAGGGAGTCAAGTTGACAGCAATGTTCCCAATATATATGGGTAGTGTGACCACAGCCTCAGGAGATTTTAATGAAACCTGCGAGGAGACAATTTCTCAGACGCACTTCATGACATTAAGCTATATTTTTAGATGAATCTTGAATTGAAAGACTACAGCAGTGCAAAAATATCTTAAAGCAATAGTTCACCCAAAAAAAGAGAAAAGAAAAATCACACATTCATGAGAGAAGTACCAATGTCCGATTTGTGCACAAATCATTCTTTTGAGTCGTATCTTTATAATGAATCATCTGATACGTTGACAAAATTGATTTGAATAATTTCTTCATGAATCAAACTGATTTGGTTTTTCAAAAATCATCTCAGTTAGTCAAATATTTTCAATGAACTGGTTGATTCAGGCTACAACCCTGCTCTGAATGATTTATTCATGAATCAGAGTTCTTGAATTCATCTCCGAGACTCAGAACTTTTCAATTAATCAGATAATCTGGTTCACAAAGCTGCTTTAAATGATTCTTTCATGAATGAGGCTGATTCAGTTCTTGAAAAGAACTCACAGAGTAAGATCTCTTTAAGTTGATCCATTGACAAAATTGATCTGAATGATTAGTTCACGAATCAGGCTGATTTGGTTTGTCGAAAATCATCTCAGTGATTCAGATCTTTTTAATGAACTGGTTGATTCAGGCCACAAAACTACTCTGAATGATTGATTCATAAATCAGACTGATTCCATTTTTGAAATCAACTCACCAAGTCTGATCTTTTAAATTAACTTGTTGATCTAGGTCACAAAAATACTCTGAATGTTCCAAAAAAAGAGAACGTTTGGAGTCACATGAAGGTGAGCAAATGATGACAGAAGATTTTTACTTAGGTTAAGATTTCCTGTCCCATACCTGGATAAAATACTCAATGTCTATGAGGCTGCAGCCAGTGAGGCCTGATTGAGGAAGAGGAGGGACGATGATCTGTTCTCTCCACTCTGCATGTTTGCCAGCCTTCACCCCGGCCCCCTCAACCTCTGCTATGGGCCGCAGATCAAACACTGGCCGCTTTGTCTTATATGACACTCTCTGCACAGACATACACAGTTATAGTGAGTGCCATAATCTGACCATTTTACATTATATGTATATTATATCAACCACAATTATGGGGAAATTTTGTATTTTAATGAAACTAGATGTCTAGATGTCATTAGAGTCTTTTATTATTTTTTTTTTACATTTTTAAATTCTCACCTGTATAAGGCTGGCCATCACATAGCCGGTGTCTTTCCCAGACTTGTTATGGATTTCAGTAGATAGTTTGATAACCTGTCCAGGAGTGTATCCTCTCAGATCACTGCAAGCCTTCAGCATGAGCGTGCCTGTTTTTACCAGGAGGTAGGTAAACTTTTTTGTTGTCACAGCACAGCTGGGTTGCTGGGAAAAGAAGGGCAGACATTAGGAATTGGCAAGCAAGATAAGAAAAATATTCGAAAAGAAAAAAAAAAGGTTGTGGCAGGATCATGTGATGCAAAATATGTGTGTATATGTTATTTTATTAAACTCTCACCTCTATGTCTGGCAGCTCATTGAGGTTGAGCACATTGAGAAGGTAGAAGGGTCGCTGGGTCTTGTAGTCCTTTGAGAAACGTGGCGTGTCAATAAAAGCCCTAATTTTGTACAAAATCTTCCCAAACGGGCCTTCGAACGAGGTTGGAACGGATGCTACAATGGACATAAAAAAGAAGTTTATTTTAAGGTGTCCTTGTTACAGTGTAATTATACATTTAAAGGGATAGTTCACCCAAAAATTAAAATTCTGTCATCATTTACTCACCCTCAAGTTGTTCCAAACCTGTAATAGTTTCTTTCTTCAATTGAACACAAAAGAAGATATTTTAAATAATTCTGCCAATAAAACAGCTTGATGGCAGCCATTGACTTCCATAGCAGAAAAAAAGTACTGTGGAAGTCAATGGCTGTCAGGTTACCAACATTTTTTTTTTTAAATATCTTCTTTTGTGTTCTACAGAAGAAAGAAATTCATATAGGTTTGGAACAACATGAAGGTGAGTAAATGAATCATTTTTGGGGGAACTATCCCAGTACTGAGTAACATTAATTAACTACATGTACTTATTATAGGGTTAGGGTTAGGATTGGGGTTTGGTTTAGGGTTATTTGCATGTAATTATGCACAATTTACTTTGTAAGGACACTGCAAAATCAAGTGTTACCGAAGTTATTTTGTCTTGTCAAAAGCTTTCCTATTCAAGCCATCTTATAAAATAATCATGTCTTTGACAAAACAACAAAAACGTTCAAGGACCAGAATGCTGGATGATGACAGGATGATGTTAGAGCTCACAATCAATAAAATGAATCAATACAACTCTAAGTGCTGTCATTCTTAAGATGTTTTAGAAGCAACACATAAGCTGAAGGCTGACAGATGAATAAATAATAGCAAACCACACTGAAATTCAACCGAAACAACCCACTGATATGAACTAGTTTTATCTCTATTTCTCTATCTTTCTATTTGCATGTTTTTATGCCAAATGCATTCCTGATTAATGGGCTGGAAAGCCTCTGTTTTGATCAGATCCTTGTTTAAAAGCTGTTCATACAATCTGTCAGCAGAGGGCGCAGCTGCAGGCTGCAAGAAGGCATTAAGTAGCCAGGAATGTTGCTGTCATTCTTCCCCTTAATAGCTCATTATGGGACATGTTTTTGTTCAGGAAGGGGTAGGCCCATAACAAAAAGACTTTATACAGCTACGGTTAAAATTAAACCCTTCTTCCAGCCTCTCAACATGTCTCAGAAGCACTCAGCAGTTTAACACACCTGTGACCTGAGTGTTCTCCATCTAAGGAGAACAACACAGCATCCTCATTTAAAGGGGTAGTTCACCCAAAAATGAAAATGATCCCATGATTCACTCACCTAAGTCATCCTAGGTGTATATGACATTCTTCTTTCAGATGAATAAAATCTGAGTTATATTAAAAATGTCCTGGCTCTTCCAAGCATTATAATGACATTGACTTAACGGGTCGTTTTTGAAGTCCATAAAAGTGCATCTATCCATCATAAAACTGCTCCACACGGCTCCGGGGGGTTAATAAAGGCCTTCTGAAGCGAAGTGGTGCATTTGTATAAGAAAAATATCTATATTTAAAACTTTATAGACTAAAATAACTAGCTTCCGGCGGTCAGCTGTACGCAAGTCGACTTGCGCTAAAAGAGTAACCCCTGACGCGATGAACAGGAGCATCGCAAGCTTTGCCGCCTCTCGTGGATAGGGCTGGGCAACAAACTCAAGCCCCTCTTCTCTTATATTGAAATCCTCCACATTTTTCTTTAAGAATTCTCGTTTTAGACTCTAATTCATGACCAGTGTTTTGTTTTGCTCTATCCCCTGTGCTTCTGTGTTCGCCAATATGCATGCGTAAAGGGTTCAAGGGTCAAGGGTTACTCTCGCCATAAGACGACCTGCGTACCGCTTACCGCCGGAAGCTAGTTATTTTAGTCAATAAAGTTTTAAATATGGATATTTTTCTTACACAAACGCACCACTTCACTTCAGAAGGCCTTTATTAACCCCCCCCCCGATGGATAGATGCACTTTTATGGACTTCAAAAACGACCCATCAAGTCAATGCCATTATAATGCTTGGAAGAGCCAGGACATTTTTAATATAAATCAGATTGTGTTCGTCTGAAAGAAGAATGTCATATACACTTAGGATGACTTGAGGGTGAGTAAATCATGGGCTAATTTTCATTTTTGGGTGAACAATCCCTTTAATGGCTAACATTAAGTTTCTCTGAATGAAAATGCTCTTTAACTGCTTTGAAATGCTAAAGGTAAAATTAAAGATAATTACCTGGAATAAGAAACTGAAAAGGAAAGCTGTGCTCACCAGCTGGCAGAATACCTGTAACAGCAGAGAAAAATGTCAATTATAATAAAGTTTTGTGACATTTCTAACTATTAAATATACATTGAAGGATTAGTCCACCCAAAAAAAAAAAAAAAAAAAAAAAAAAAAAAAGATTAATTAATTCCTCCCCCTCATGTCGTTCCAAACCCGTTAGACCTTCGTTCATCTTTGGAATACAAATTAAGATATTTTTGATTAAATCCGAGAGCTCTCTGACCCATCCATAGACAGCAATTTAATTAACACTTTCAAGACCCAGAAAGGTAGTAAAGACATTGTTAAAACAGTCCATGTGACTGCCGTTCAACCTTCATTTTATGAAGTGACAAAAATACTTTTTGTGCGCAACAAAACAAACAACTACTTCGACAGTGTAAGAGTCTGATAGAGTCTAGAAGAAATTGTTGAATAAAGTCGCTATTTTTGTTTGTTTTTGCGCACAAAAAGTATTCTTGTCACTTCATAAAATTAAGGTTGAACCACAATGTCTTTACTACCTTTCTGGGCCTTGAAAGTGTTAATTACAGGGCTTTCCTGTAGCTCAAACAATAAGAGCGTGACGCTAGCAACGCCAAGGTCATGGGTTCAATTCCCAGGGAAAGCAAGAACTGACAAAATGTAAAAATGTGTACCTTGAATGCAATGTAAATCGCTTTAGATAAAAGTGTCCAAATGCATAAATGTCCAAGAGCTCTCAGATTTAGTCAAAAACATCTTAATTTGTTTTCCAAAAGATGAAGATTTTCCGAAGATTTTCACTTTTGTCTGAACTAAACCTTTAACTAATGATCTCTTGTGCATATCTAATATAGAATATCAATTAAAAATCATACAAGCACAGCAGATGTCTTAAAGTGCTTCACTATCATGATATAACAGTGTATTATGGAGGTTGAGGTCCCATAAGTCAGAATGACTTAAATAGGATGGCCTATCTGGGTAGATAAGCACACTGACTGTTGTAACAATACCCTCTTCTGTGCTTTCTAACTGGGGATTTCCACAACCTCAGAGATTATTCAAAGAACTGGAAGGATTTGCATTCACAGCATATATAACTTGAATAAAGTACTGCAAATGTACACACATCAACTTACTTTTTTCCCCCCCTTTTGCTTGTGAAAGCTCATGAGCTACAGCGTGCTTCGCCTGTGCTTGTTTATCAAAACTTTCGAATTTGGCAGTAAAATCACATTGCAAGGGTGTTGTCTGATTTAAAAAATGTACTTGAGTTAATGTGTGATGAGAATACGAGTTAAGTTAACACCAGCCATCATTACTGTATAAATCTGTTCTTGTTTATAAGTCGCAGTCCCTGACAGGAAAAGGCCTCTTAGAGAAAATGATGGGAAATTCACTGACATGAGCAGCTCAGAGAGCAGACATACAGTATCAACTGTCTGTTTGAGCTATACTTGCACAGTTTCTAAGGAAGGAAGTCCTCAAAAAACAGGCATTATTTTAAGACCTAGAGTTGGCTAAGGCAACACTAGTCTAGCTAACAGTTTATATACATAATTTACTGTACTAAAAAACGTCTCGGTTACGACTGTAACCTTAGTTCATTGAATAGGGAACGAGACGCTACATCACCGCAATGGGAACACCTCTGCGTGATTGCGTCGTGAAGCACGTGTGTAATCAGTCCAATGGAATCTCCAGTGGAGAGCCGTCGAGGAGAGACACGATGTCCGAGAACCATGCCCGGGCCGGCCAGAACGGGGCTACTAACAGCAGACGGGCCCCGTCCCGGCGCACTCTCTAGAACTCCCGGAAGAAGAGCAATCGGGGGAAATGAGTACAGGGGCAGCCTCGGCCACTCCTGTACCATGGTGTCCAGTCCGAGAGGAGCTGGATGCACTAGGGAGAACCACAGATGACAGTGTGTGTTTTCTTGTGTAGCGAACAGGTCCACTTGTGCCCTTCCAAACTTCTCCCAAAGGAGCTCCACCACCTTGGTGTGGAGTCTCCACTCCCCGGGCCTCGGCCCCTGCCTCGACAGGATGTCTGCTTCCACATTCAGGCGCCCCAAGATGTAAACTGCTCTGACTGAGTTCAGTTTCCCCTGGGTCCACAGGGGGATCTGACAAGCCAGCTTGTATAAAGGACGAGACCTCAGACCCTGAGAAACAGCAGGAAGTGTTTCAAAGCCTGAAACACCACCAGCATTTCCAGGTGATTTATATGCCGTGAATGATGACGATCCTGCCATAAGCCCTGGGCCGAGCGACCACTCATGGTCGCCCCCCCCAGCCTGTCAGGGAGGCATCCGTGGTCAGAGACGCACGCTGACACAGTGCCCCCAGGGACAGGCCCTGGGCCAGGAACCAAGGGTCCTTCCACATAACCAAGGTGCGGAGGCACCACCGAGTTACCTTGATTATGCAAAAAGGGTTTCCCCTCGGGGAAAATCCCTTGGTCTTGAGCCACCACTGTAACGGTCTCATGTACAACAGGCCACAGGGAATCACATTGGCCGCTGCTGCCATCAGACCTAGCAGTCTCTGATACTGCTTTACAGTGAGTGACTGGCCTAGCTTCACCCCTTTGAACACTGAGAGGATCGACCCCATGCGAGGCTGTGATAGACGGGCCTGCATAGAGAGCGAGTTCCAACTCACGGCCAGTTAAGTAATTCTCTGGACTGGAGAAAGAGCACTCTTCTTGGAGTTGAGCCTTAGCCCTAACCTCCTCACGACCTGACTGAGCGAGGATTAGCCAGTTGTCGATTTAGTTGAGAATGCAGATCCCCTGCATACGCAAGGGGCCTAGTGCTGCGTCCACACACTTCGTGAACGTGCAGGGTGAAAGTGCTAGACCGAAGGGAAGCACCCGATATTGGTACGTTTCTCCCCTGAAAGCGAACCTCAGGTACTTCCTGTGCTGCGGAAGGATGGAGACATTAAAGTATGCATCTTTGAGATCTATCGTGACAAACCAGTCCTCGGACCTGATTTGAAACACAATCTGTTTGAGTGTGAGCATCCTGAACCTGAGCTTTGCTACTGAGTGGTTGAGGACGCGAAGATCTAAAATAGGGCGCAGCCCCCCATCCTTCTTTGGCACGATGAAGTACCGGCTGTAAAACCCTGACTCCCTGGCTGGTAGAGGGACCCTTTCTATAGCCTCTTTTCGCAGAAGAGTCTGTACTTCCTGAGTCACAACCAGAGCCTGCTTGGGGCCCACCAGCATGGGCAGAACCCTGTTGAAACTGGGTGGATGACATCTGAACTGAATGGTATACCCCTTCTTTATAATCTGCAGGACTCACTGAGATATATTCGGCAGATTCTCCCATTCTGCTATGAAATCTACTAAGGGTACCAGCCTTTCGAGGCTGGCCTCTGGTGTACTGTTGGTGGTAATAATACTACTGTTGGTGGACTGACCCTGTGAGGGCACCGAAGGCCGACGGGCACCGTGTACTGAGGTGAACACTGCCTGACCGACCACCCTCACAGTCCTGGGCCTGCTGGCATCAGGGCTTCTTAGATGTAGCTTTCCTCGAGATAATGACGATCCTCAGATCCGTCTTACCCTTGGAAGGCTGCGTCTGAGGGCGCCGCCCCCGCCCCACCCTTTCTGAGGGTGAGTGCGGGTAGCAACGCTCTGTTTCTGCTGTGCCCGGTGTGACGAGCTCGTACTCTGTGCCTGCTGCTCCCGCACAGCAGCAGAGGGGGCCTGGGCCTTAGGGGGGAGGAACTGCTTGAGCGCCACCAACTGTTTCTTTGCTTCCTGGAACCTGTCAGTGACGGTATTGACGGCGTCACCAAACAGGCCCGTAGGGGACAGCGGCACATCAAGCAAGAACGATTTGTCCCTCTCTTTGATTTCCGTAAGGTTAAGCCATAAATGTCTCTCCGTGGCCACCAGGGCTGCCATAGAGCGGCCTATAGATCTTGCCGTCTCCTTGGTGGCCCGGAGAGTTAGATCTGCTGAAGACCAGAGCTCATTGATGACATCTGCTCCGATCTCTTGGCTTTCTCCCAGGTCTCTCAGCAGGTCAGCCTGGTATGCCTGCATGATGGCCATAGTGTGCAGGCATGCGGCAGCCTGACCCGCTGCCGAGTATGCCTTGCCCACTAGCACTGATGTAGCTCTTAATGGCTTAGTGGGCAAGGATGGGGCTTTGATGGCCAATGCTAAATCGGGCAAGAGATGGCTTGCGAGCGTCTCTTCTACCCGCGACCATAACCATGTCTTTTCAGTCCCTCGATGTTACTATATACAGACGTATGGGAACTGAACACACAGGAAGACATGGGCTGCTTCCACAATCTCGACACCTCGGTAAAGCCCTGCGTGGAGGCTGAACAGAGCGAGCTGGCAGGAAGCGCTCATCAAGCCTGCTTTTAACTGAGGCATGCTCATTCTGATGTTTGTGGGGCCAGTCAATGTTTAGCTTGGCCACTGCTCTGCTCAGAACCTCCATGAGCTCATCTGAAGTGGCGAGTCTTCAGCCCCTGCATCGACACTACAGATATCCTCAGAACTGGATAACTGCAGTGCCGCGGCCGCCCCCTGAGGGGGAGAAACCACAGCGCGGGCTCCCGAACCCAGAGAAGCGGCACTGGATCTGGCAGGTGAAGGCAGAGAAAGGGCTGGGCCCATCTCCGACCCCTCTGACAGATCCATCTGTGAACCCCACGACATAAGCCCCCGCTGAGCCTCGGCCGCAGCGGGACCTGTGCCGCGAGGAACGTGAGCCACGGCGCCCTCCTCGAAGAGCGCCCGGTGGGATCGCAGCACGCAAAGAGGCAGCGCCTCACAATGCTCGCAGTCGGCCCCCTCGAGAGCCGACTGCGCATGCTGCTCACCCAAACAAACACACATCAAATGTGTATCCCCGCTCGTGATTTAATGAGGGCAGGGAGGGACACACTTTCTGTAATGCTGTTCGCTCGCCATTACGGTCTCTCAAAATGTCAGTGTGTATGTTTTTGTGTAATTGAAAATAACAAAAGTCTGAACTCGGATACAAACACAGAACTGACAAGGACAATGATACACAGAGCGCTTGCTGAAGACAACAGAAGCTGAAGGCGTGTGTTTGGCGGTATGCTTTATAGTTTCCGGGTCTATGACGTCACCTGCCTATGACGTTCCGTCTCTCCATTGGACTGAATGCACACGTGCTTTACGACACAATCACGCAGAGGCGTTCCCATTGCGGTGACGCAGCGCGAGTTCCCTTGAAAGGGAAATGACATTTCGCTTTTTGCATTTGGCAGACACTATCAAAAGTTGCTTGCAGTGTATTCTAAGATATAAATGTATATAAATTGAGAATAAAACAACACACTTAGCCATGGCGAACTCAATGTCTATTTATGTTTTGACCTTAATAATTTCAAATTTCATGTAAACAGTTTTAATGTGTTGTCAGGCTTTTTTTTTGTGCATGTAAAACAGGTCTAATGCCATCTAATTCTGAGAACCTGTTCAGGCTACAGAATAACACAAGTCCAATATCTGACATACCATCTAAATTACATTTAAATTCATTTATGGGAAATGATGACACAAATGAATGTTCATGACAAGTGGAACATGTGTGACGAGACGTCAACATCACAAGTTCCATATTTGCCTTCAAATAGTTAATAGAAATACAAAGATACTGATCTCCATGTCGTCAGCAGAAAGAGGTCACACAAGGAAATGTGTTACCGCTGGAGCGCTTTCATAAAGTGCTTTCAAACTGAAAAGGAGGAAGGGGAGATGATTGAAACCCCTTCAACGGTCAATTTAAAGGGATAGTGCAGCCAAAAGTAAAAATTCTGAACCATTGACTCACCCTCATGTTGTTCCAAACCTGTATCCTTTTCTGAGGAACACAAAAGAAGTTATTTTGACTATTACTGTTTTTATCCATACAATGAAAGTCATTTGGATTCGAAACATCCATTGACTCAACTGTATGGACAAAAAACTAAAAAACAACACTGAGACATTTTGGTAACACTTTATTTTAGGGTTCGCTACTAACTAGTTGATTATTAGCATGCATATTACTAGGATATTGGCTGCTTATTTGTACTTATAAAGCACATATTAATGTCTTCTTATGCATGACCTTATTCTACATCCCTTAATCCTACCTAATACCTAAACTTGAACTATTAATAAGCAGCAAGGTAGGAGTTTACTGAGGCAATAGTCATATTTAATAGTTAATATGTGTTCCCATACTAAAGTGTTACCGACATTTTTCTAAATATCTTGTTTTCACAGTAGAAAGAAAGTCATATAGGTTTGGAGCGTAAACAATTTGGATTTTAAATTTTTGGGTGCACTATCCCTTTAATTTGGTCAGAACCGCACCTTGCCAGTGTGTCATTTCTCTTATGTATTTGCTGAAATGCTATGAAACACATCCAACAATATCATTTACAACATTCCCAATTTTCAAATCTCAGACGAGTAGAGGCATCTCAATCCACCTCCACCGCCCTGACCATCAGAGTTACTGTTACTGAGCCATGAAGAGAGGAACTCGAACCCTTAATGGGCAGACAGCATTAGTTCCTGGCAGCCAGCATAAGAGACATTCAGCATCTCTTATCTCTTCTGGCCTGTGGGGTCAGATGAGCACTGTTACCCAGCACATCTGTCCCTAATGCTGATTCAGATGGCCGGGCTGCTAAAAGGTCTCCTGGAAAGGGATCGTAGACTCATAGGACAAGCCTGGGCATATGAACTAACAAGCACTCAGACAGTAAAAGGCCTGCCAGGACACATACGCCAAGAGCTCACACTTCACCTCACGGCAGAACATAATGACTCTGTGTGACCTGAACACAGGGGTGAGAGACTGAGAGATACCGTAGAAAGAAGTGGAGAGGAAAACAGTCGGGTTCCAGAAAAAAACAAAAAATACTATTCATGTTCTCCATGTAAAAAAAATATTTTTTTACAACAGTTAAAGACAGACCTACTGTGAGCTATGAGGTTGTAAATCAATGGAATATGCTGTTGGTGAACTTATTTTTTATATAAACTTATTTTTTTTTATGGGTTGGAAAAGTCTCTAGTCAGAGAAAAAACTTTACAGGAGCCAAATTTTTTGTTAAAGCATCTTCAAACTTGAAACATTACTTCTTTAGACTTATGACTTCTACAATACATATTGTTTCAAAACAGCTTTACAGGGATAACAGGAAAATGATGTTGTTCAGCTGAAGTCAGTTCAGTGTTGATTCAGTTCCGTTGTTAAATTAGTTAATTTCATCTATAAAGCTGTTCTGCAAAAAAATGATGTCATCGTCCAGCTCAGTTCAGTTCTCATACAGCAGCGTTTGTACAGTCAGATCAATAATACTGTTGAATATTAAGTGTCCCCAACTAAGCAAGCCAGAAGCGACAGTGGCAAGGAACCCAAACTCCATCAGGTGACAGAATGGAGAAAAAAAAACCTTGGGATAGAAACCAGGCTCGGTCTGGGGCCAGTTCTCCTCTGGCCAACAAACGAACGGTGTGATTATGATTCAGGCTGCATCACAAGTCGAATTCAGATTGGGATCTTTAGCATTCAAATAGTCATTTCCTTGTTGTATTTCTGGTTGCTGTGGCACATGTTTGTGTTTTCAGGGTGTGTAGTTCCAACAGAATTCCTGATGAAAAACTACACTACCCATGATTCTGTCATTTGCAATGCTTAATGGGATTGTAGTTCTTTCCCTTTTCAGTCTTGTTCTTTTGTCTTTTTGTTTGTTTTTAAAATCCTTTTTTGCTACATGAGTCTGTAATTCGCCTCATAGCTGGTTTGTTTTCTTCATGGCTTATAACCCTTTAACAAATACTTTTTTTTTTAAGTCCCTATGGGAAAAAAACTTCCGGAACAATCCAGCAAGCAGTAGCTGTCATTTCACCGTCTCGGTTAACTATAGACCAGATATAGTCCGGTTATGAGTAACCCACTTCTAGCCAAAATAACCTTGAATTTGGTTACATGTCGTTCTTGCCAAAATAACTTGCGAGATTGTATCATATTCCATAATCTAAGCAAAGTCAACAGTGATTACAAGGTGTTTTGTTTCATTTCTTTGTTCTTGTTTTAGATGACGAGTCTATTCTTGGGCTATGGTTAGACGTCTATTAAATTTTCACTGACAGCCCAAATTTTGCCTTGTTTTAGCCTAGACGTCAGGGCTGTGTTTGCTCCACCCACTGTGAAATCTTATTGGTCCAAAACATCAAGTATCTTCTGATTGGCTTGGACCATGTCATGTTGCAAAGCAGTTTCATGCTAAGTGTAGACAGAAAGCTTGGAAACGTTTTGCATAGTGTAACAAAATAGCTAAAAAGCTGCATGGAGAGTCACATAATTTTTTTTTTTTTAGTAATAATAAAGAGTTTCCATGCAGGCTTCCATCACAGAGGCCCGGTTTCACAGACAAGGCTTAGATTAAGCAAGGATTAGGCCTTCAATTAGGGCATTTAAGTAACTTTTATAAACATGCCTTAGAAAAAAAAACATTACTGGTGTGCATCTTGAGACAAAAGAATGACACTGGCATATTTTAAGACATGTCAGTGCAAGTTGCTTTCAGTTAAAACAGCTCAACCATGCATTTTAAACCTTGTCCCAAACTTAAATCACTGGCAGAGAGCAGTCTTAAAGTTTTCTGATGGCTAACACACATAGACGTTTCCTTTTTCTTTTTTGTGTGTGTTGACAGAGCCTAAGGCTGTCACAGACACAACATATTTTTCTCAAGACATGTATTTCACTGATATCTCTCAGGTAGTAAGGGACCAAAAATTGCTTTAAACTATATCTGAGCCTTCATCTGGCAACAGCAAATGTATCTTCTTAAGTGCGGACATTTCCTACCATATACAGCATGCAGCTACACATACACCTGAAAGAATCTGTTTTATCAGAAATAACAGAACATACCTGCGCTTTAAACATTATCTCTATACCAACAGATTATAATTATCATGTGGACTGTTTGAAGAAAACAAATTAAATGTTTCCTGTTTAAAGAGATCGCTCAAATCTAACATACTTAAAGGGTTATGCGATACCCGACACATTCAGGCAGACAGGAAGAAACCAGTGAGACAGGAAACCTTTCAGACACAAGCAGCTGATCAAGCAATATGAATTTAAGAGGTAAACAAATGAGTTTTTTTTTTTTTTTTTTTTTTTAATTGTAGACCAGAGCCACTGAAAGCCAGTAAAGAATATTTTGACTAATAATATTAAGAATGATTGAATTGTTAGTAAAAAAAAAAAAAAAAAAGAAAAAGAAAGAAAGCTGAAATCAAAAGAAATGATGAATGGAAGTTGGCCTCCTTACCTTTATCGGCGACAGACAGAGTGCTGCTCAAGTACTTCTCCTCAAGCATCCATGATGCATCGTTCAGCTTGGACGAGATGCCACACGACCCCACACAGTTGACTTTGATGGCTGCAAAATGCCAGAGACACAATTAAACTTTTAATAATTAAGACACTTCAGCTTTTTTTAACTCAAAGTTCAACTTTGCTTATGTCGTGTCATTCAAAAAAAAGTGTCATCTTTTCATCAAAGTTCATAAAGAGATTGTAAAACTAATCCATATGAATTGAGCAATTTAGTCCAAATGATGAACAGAATGAATCGGCTTTTATTCACATATGAACAGAAGCTCAACTGAACCTGTTTTACACACGAGAACAAACTTCATTGGTTATTGCGTGCTGCGTAGCATACGAGAATGAACCTCATTGGTTCTCGCACATCTAGTGTACATGCTTGAGCTTCAGTTTACCACAACTGATGCGTGAGTTGATGAATGTTTATGTGTGAATAGAAAACAAAATTCAATCTGTTCATCATATAAAGTTGTAGCAAAGTTCGTAGAATAAGGAGGAAGGAGGCAGGAGACTTTAATCCAAATAAATAAACTAAATTAAAGTAAACCGTGGGCAGCCCCTCACGGACAACTGCCGCGCACACACATACAAAACGTTAAAAAAACACAAAGTAAAATCCAGGCCTGGTCCTCTCTCGTCCTTCACTGGTGTCGCTCGTCCTTATATGCCTCCGAGCTCCCTCATGAGAGGACTCGTGACGCGCAGGTGATGCTTATTCTCAGTCACGCACCGGTCTCGCTCGCTCCTCCCACGTCTCTCGCTTGTCTACCTCGCCACAAAAGTGATTGTGTCTCTTCAGAAAATTTGGACTTGACTGCTCAATTCATATGGATTTGTTTTTTTACGATCTCTTTATGAACTTTTTAAAACAACAAAGTGGTAGTTGCGTAGACTGTCAATGGAGGAACAGAAATCTCTCAGATTTCATTAAAAATATCTTCATTTGTGTTTCGAACAAAGTCTTACGGGTTTGGAATGACATGAGGGTGAGTAAATGATGACAGTTTTCATTTACTATTATACTATATAATGTTTTTATATTTATTTAGAAGTATACATGCACAAATTTATTTTAAATTATCTGCGTAAGTATTCTATAAAAAAAAAAAAATCTAAAAATAATTTAATGTTAAGGAAGTATTAGCCTATATATGAAAGAAAACCATAAAACCAATACATATCTGACACACCTTGTCACACCGGTTCGACTTCTGATAAGGTTGTTTACTGTTCACAAACCTTCCTCCACACCTTTATAAATTAGACTTCTTTTAAACCATTCAAGACAAAGAAATGACGTAAGGACGGTTCTGATAAATCTAATCGCATCGGATTTTCCCCTGTAAACAGATCTAGTTTCATGTGCTTGATGACTAAATCATCAAGTTTGACAAGATTTTCAGTCTTCCTTTTTTATTGAATAACCTGTCTGATTTCTACTGATCCACAGAATAGACATTCCATTCGAATTAAACATTCACTCAGACGGAAAAACCCCTTTGTCTGGAGTGTCGAGGAGAAACAGCCATCCTTATTTGCATTATAATTGCTTGATGCTAAGCTCTCCAAACAGGCTTTAACACAGTATACCCAGAAACATAAAGACACCTGAACGTACAAAATCAAGACAGACCATCGTCAGACAATTTGATGATAAAAATTCAGGTTGAAATCAGCCTAGAGGTCAAGGTTACAAAAGGTCACTACTGTGTAGAGATAATTGTTTAATTCATATCATTTCGAGAAGTCTTTAGGTCAAAATGAATGCTTAGACAAACCTAAACACCGGACTTGATCCTGTCACGCAACTCACAAATATACAGTGTGCGGCAGCGCAAATCTGAATTTGAGTGAAAAGAGAGACAAAATGACTGAACCATGTGACCACATGCTGATCTGATTATGTAATGGGTAAAGCCCAGGGAATCTCAATTGGATTGACTCAAAACAGCAGGGCAGAGAAAACGCCATCATTACAGCTTCACTCTCACATATAACTTGGTAAGCAATCTTCTCAAAACATTTAAACAACCCTCACTTTTTTACGCAAGCCTGCAGTCTTGGTGCGTCAAATTTCACATTCAATACAGCAAACTGAATGTGAAAACGATACAGCAACACTGTGGAAAAAGACAGAACAAGACTGACAGAGATAAAGGAGAATGTGAGAGATGGGAAAAGAAACAGATGTCAGTAGCACTTCTTAGTAGGGTTGGCTCGATACCACATTTTCGCCTTTGGAAGAACATTGATAAAAACAGACAGTAGATTCCAATATGCTTGACAGAGAATTGATCATTTAACATGACAATACTAAACCAATTTTTTAAATACACATAAAAATCGGTCATGTACTGGAAACTTAAAGGAACATGGGGAAGCCTCAGGGGAAGCCTTGAAAAGTATTTTTTTTCTCCCAGCTCAGTATTTCTATGACAAACGTTTTGCAAGCGAACGCAAAGTGTCTTGGGGAAACAACATTTTGCAAGCGAACACAAGGAAACGCTATGTTATGCTAGTGAACATAAAGTTTCTTTAGGGAAAAAGCTAAATGTTTTGTGAGAGAACCCAAAAGCATTTCTCCTCCCATTTGTGGCGTATTATTGAAACAGGAAGTTGGAGCAGGACACATTAACAGACTTATCCCTTTTTTAAATAGCCAATAGCTTTTCGTTTACAGCACAACTATGAACCATCAGCGATATGCTATTGCTAGCCGATGAGAGATTATATTACTAGGGAGGATATTCAATATTCGATTGGACAAATATTTGCACACGCCTTTAAGTACAAGATGACTAATCAATATTTCATTCAACCAGAAGAAAATACTATTCATTTTAAATGCATATATCTGCTAAAAGCCAATGTTTATAAGTACATTAGCATACAGTTTACCACAAAGCTAATGGACATGAATTAAAAACCACAAAAATCTAATTTTGATTTCATAGGGTCAAACAGACACGCAGCATATAAACAATGACTTTGCAGCAATTTTATTCGATAGCCTAACGAAATTAACAAAACATATCAGTGTTTTAAAATCTGCAGAAAGTTACGTTTTAGTATGCAAGTCAAAGAGCTCCATACAGACAGATAAACCTCTCAGGGTGAGGCCACATTACACTCATCATGAATGAAACCGGGCATCATTTTCTCAGAGAAAAACTGTCAGTTTGCATTTTCAGACAGTCAGAGGCAGAAGGGGGTTCAAATCAGGGCAGGCATAACACACGGCTGGGGAATGTTAAAGCCTGTTTGTGTGTGGCCGGCACAGTCTAAAGCGGCATCAGTTCACCACAGACACAAAACATTGGTGGCAGATGGCAGCATCACTGGACGGGGTAGGTGCCCTCGCTGGCATACTATTATGAGAGCCCCTTCCATCTCTAGCACAAATAAGACGACAAAATCCAAAAGGAGAGACGGTCCTCTGAGTATCAAACAATTCATGATGAGCACCGGTGCCATCTGCTGTGTGCCATCTGGGCACTTTTGCTGGCACAAGGAAACTTTATGCTGACCAGTTTTGGGTAAGTTATACCAAAAATATTAATGAATTACTAGATACTAATTGCATCTTCAACAGTGTAATTAGATTACTGTACTAATTACTCTCTTTAAAAAGTATTGGATTACTTATCAATAATTACTTTCTAATAAATCCCATATCAACCTCGACCAGTTGAAAAATACAAGGATAGACACAAAACTGCACTTTTGATTCTTTCAAATAAACAATATAAAATAGCATTAATTATTCTTGAACTGACCAAAATATTTAAAGGGAGATTTTCTATTTCAATTTTGATGTTAAATCCATATTGTTTTAATATAGAATTGTTCTATAGTGTCTATCCAGTATTTAATGCAATTACATCAGAAGTAACTGATTAAAATAAAGAGTAATCCCTTACTTTACTTTTTCAAGGGAAAAGTAAAAAGTACAGTATATATATATATATATATATATATATATATATATATATATATATATATATATATATATATATATATATATATATATTTCACCACCATATACTAAAAAGCAGTAATGAAAACACTATATTTTGGGTAAAAATAAGAATTTAATCTCAGACTGATTCACTTATGATTCAATCAGATTTATGAACCAGTCCGATTCACTGAAAAGTATTCAGCATACAGATTTGAAAGAATGATTCATTCACAAATCACACATCACTATGGCATGTTTTACTAAAATTAGCAATTTCTAGCATAATACATTTTCCAGAAAAAAAAAAAAATTTAAAAATGATATTCATTAGAGAAATGTATTTTAACATAATTTTTATAGACCTAGAAATGAATATTACATGTTTTATTTATTTCCAGATGTTCCATGACAATGGAAAACTTTAGCTAACATATTTAAACAAAGAAATAATATATGAAATGATAAAACAACAACAAATGGGCATAACAGCTCCCGTGAACCCCTGTAAACTAAGTGATTCACGCCATGGCAGGCATTACTGTATCAGCCATGACTGAAACACTCAAGTATTTCAGGATGTAACAACCAAACACAAGATGTAAAGACACTTTACTTCTGTTCAGAGTCTGTCATTAAAAGGTCATGCTGACAGTAAACGTGGCCATCAAAATGAAAGCAGTTCCTGTGCAACATAGTAAGGCCAGCTGGATTCATTATGGCTTCATACGAACAAAAGAGCAAGATGGAAATGAAGCTTTCATGAAATGGAAATAAGCCTCACAGACTCAGAGTGAGAATGTATGAAAGCATGTGTGTGGTTTATCTCTGCTGTTACTATTGCAACATCTCTGTCATGTATTCAGTCTTCCATTAGATTCAACAGTTCAGCAACTGACATTTTACAAGGTTTCACACTGCCTTATTTTATGATCATAGATGACAAATTCTTCCAAACCTCTATATCTTCTGTGAAACATGAAAGGGGAAATTCTGAAGAGAGCATCACATGAATGGGCACTGGAGCTTTTAAGCTTCAGAAGACAGGATGCAAATACACTATAAAAGTGCAACAAATGTAGTCCATATGACTCAATATTGTTATATGAAGCTTTGAGTGAGAAACCAACCAAAATTTGTTCTCTGAAAAAGCATGAATCCTGCGAGGACTTCAGATTATGCAGCTCTGCATCAACACACACCCATGCGCATTTCTGTATACCCTAATCATTAACAACATGTAGTCTTATTCACTTTTTTTGTGCCTTACATTAATTATTATATTGATTAATAATACATTGTTAGCTAATCTGTGCTTTATGTACATTTCTGATATACATAATGTGGACAAATCACTTTAAATTGTAATGTAGACGCATACATTTTCTGTGAAGCTGCTTTGAAATATGTATTGTGAAAAGCGCTATACAAATAAATGTGAATTGAATTGAATGAATGAATCATTATTTTGAATGAATCAGTTGATCTGATTGCTGTCTGAATAATCCTTCATTAATCTCACAGTGACTCTCTCATTAAATTTCATTAATCATATTATAACACATTTATATTGTCTTTTTATCAGCTAAATCTATAAGATTTATGGCCCACTTTTATGATACACTTATGATGCTTTTACATTGTTTTGAAGCTCATCATTTCCCATTCATTGCAACTGCATGGAATCGCGCGACAAGCACAAACTCTTTGTGAGAGGAAACAAAGTCATACAAGTTTGATAAAAAAATGACAGTGAGTAAACGATGACAGAAAATTCGTATCTGGATGAAATATTCCTTTTAAGCTGTACACTGTGTGCTGGGATCTGACTCAGAGTCTACAGGGGGACACACTGGAGTTGGTCCAGACCTCTTGGCAGCTTACACGGTTCAGCGCATGTGTCAGAGAAACACCGCAGTGGGCGTCCAGAGAGTCTCCTGTGTTTATCGCAACCCTTCCACATGGGAAGACAGCGTGGGCTGAACCTGCTTCCTAACACACGCAGCGTAAAAAACACTGTTGCCAGTCATCAGATGACTGTGAGAAACTGCACACCCACCTATTATCATGAGTTTATATCTAAGAATACTACATACCTATTTGTGAACTCCTTCTCTAAACACAAACCTGATTGAAACCAACAAAAAGAATTATCCTAAAAATCTCAAATCTAACACAAAGGTTTATTATCTGTTTGCAATACGATTCTGTCCAGTGCCGCCCATGTCCTTTGAGAATGTCCCTTCAGGACAGGAATTTATAGGGTCTTTGTGACATTACACAAGAAAGAGTTTCAGTTATTGCGTAACTGGTTCTAAAAGCCATTCTCTGAAATGTTTTGGACCATAAAACCTCCTTTAAGAAACACCTAAAAGCTTATACTACAAGACAGCTGTTTAACTGGAGCTTCCTTACTTTAAAGTTGGCATGAATGTTGCGATTGTCTTTTCTTCCCTATTTTGGAAAGAAAAAACTATATATATCGATATATCCCAATGGCTTCTCAAACAAGAAAAAAAATAAAAATAAATGTTGGACGGGACTAGATTTTGTCCATCAGGCATTAATTTGATTGTTGGATCGTTGTGGTTTGCTATTGCTGTGATGTCATGAGAGTGAAAGGTTGTCCCGCCCTTGCGACATGTCATTAGAGAAGAGAAGTTATTCTGATTAAAGTTTACGAGGGCACATGAAAGTTAAAACATAATGCAGTGCACAGATAAATCATTTATAATAAATGCTGCAATATTCCATAAAATAATTAAGACTCCATGGTGACTTTAACTTAAAACGCTGATTAAACATACACTAAAAGTGACGAAGTGACACTTTTAACCAGAATACACAATAAGATTTTTTTTACATTTCAGTATATAAAATAAACATTACAATAAATAAAACAAAATAAAATAGCTTTAGTAACTGGCAGCTTTGTATCCAATCAGTGCTGAACTCTGAAACTCGTCAGAGAGAATTTGACCCTTTGACACCACAGCAATGCAACAGTGAGTCAGCATGCATGAAGGGCCGCCTGCACTGGCATAGAAACGGACATCTGGGTTTGGGGAGAGACTGATATTTCCTTGTTTACTGTTGAGCTGGATACAGTTCAGCTGGAGTGGAGATGCACAAAAGAGCTACAGTGTGTTTGACTACGGTCAGGTTTTTCCTCTTGACAATCCACACAGAAGTCCTTGATCCCTAGGCCAAAACACAAATGACGATTGTATCACAGCAGACACAACGTTGATTTAAAATTATCAATGAGATTAAGAACTGATTGAGAGAAGAAAATTCCATTAAAAGGGTTTCATTCAAACAGAAGAAAGCATCATGCGACTATGACGTTGTGATGCAGTCAACAGAAGAAATAATATAACCCTTCAAATGTCTGTTTGAGATCAGACTCCGTAATTGTTTGGTTTCAACCAACAGCTGGAAGCCATGAACTGGTTTATTTCACCAGAGAATGTGTGCCACTGACACACTGACTGCATCACCACAACACAATGGACGACTTTATAGAAAACATCATGCGTCACACAATGACACAAAGTTTAACCACAGATGGATGAAACTTTCTGCCTTCCCATCTAAATCATCATCAGAAACACACTAGACTTTGTGTCAACTGTGAATTTCTTTCTTTACAGAAAGAAAAGTATGTAGAGAAGAATACTTCAAGAAAATCAGAGGGTTTTGAACAACATAAGGATGAATAAATGACAGAATTTTTTTAAGTAGACAATATGTTCATTATGTAAATATGTTCATAATTACATAGTTTGCAGATACAACACCTGAATAATGAGGCAACAGTCTAACTTTGCATGAAGGAACTCCATCATCCTTGATGCTCGAGAGTAACTCAACTCCCATGTCCTCATTAAAACTTCAAGAGCAATTAGACGCTCTTGCTTTCCCTCTTCACTCTCACCTCGATCATGACCCCATCACGACTCCCTTTATGAGCTTATTACAGCATTTAATCCACTGGCACCGCAGATCACAGCTCTTTTCAACAGCACAATACATCATGCCATTTACATCATTGGTCAGACCTTCAGCTGCACAGTAAAGAAGGAAAGTGAGAGCAGTGTGGTTTGCAGACAATATAATTATAAAGAGCCTCTCATCCAAAACAAGAATCCCACAGCATTGCTTTATGGAATATGTAAATATTTGTCATTTTTAAAACATTTATATTTTTAGACATTTATATTTAAACTTAAATATGATTTTTGATTTTATATATATATATATATATGATATGTATCATATAGGCTGTGAGGCTGATCCGGAGGCTTGCTCCAAACTTCATTTCGTTATACTGTACTTGTACATGTGTAATGATGAATAAACTTCAACTTCAATATATATATATATATATATATATATATATATATATATATATATATATATACAATTTCATGATTTAATGGATACAGAAGTGTTATGTGATATAGTAATATTCTGAATTAGATTTAAAATTTTATATTTGCTGTTTTTAGTTAAAAAAATCGTTTTAGCTATTTTTTCCCATTTTTATTAGCTTTTGCTTTCTTTTTAATGTCTACATAGTTATTACATTTAGTTATTACAGTTATTACTATGTCTACATAGTTATTACAGTTTTTAGTCTATTTAATTTTAGATTTTTCTATTTTAAACGACATTAAACAAAAATGAGAAATGCTGCCTTGGCAACTAGCTGAAATAAAAAAAACGTTTTTAAAATAAAATAAACATTATCTCAAGTGAAAAAGTATTAAATAAAAATAAACAAGTAAATTATAATAGTTTTAGCTTAGTCATTAAAGTTGATGTAAGAATAAGAATAAAGATATGTCGTGCTAAGAAAAGGTAATGCATTTGTTTCAAAATCAAATCACTAACTTGTTTTACAAGCAGAATAACTGACAACACCTTATAATTCTCATGAACAAATCCAACAAAACAAAATAACAAAATATAAAATACATGAATTAACATTTACTGACAATTCATATAATTGAATTGTACATTACTGACCTGTTAATAAGCATTATAATAGTGTTTTTTTATTGACAAAATGTTTAATGGAGAACATTAAATAAGAATCTATCTATCCATCTATCGTGTTTATGAATAAGGAGCTTATCCAAACATATTACACAACATGCTGTGGCCATTCAGCCCTTATTCTACTCGCTCTACTCACACGCTACCTCATCTCACTGTCCTCAAGCATTCCCAGCGCAGGCCCATCCTGTCCCATGATCCTCTGCTCAAACACGTGCCATGTATCTCCCTCAGCTTTATTTACCTCACTAAAACAAAAGTAGTTTCTCAGCCGGCACAAAAAAAAAAAAAAAAAAAACTGAATTGGCGCTCACGGAAAAGGATGTTAAACTTTATTAGGTTGTTAATTTACTTTCAATGAAGCATCACCACATGTTGAATGAGGCCGTGTAAAGCACACAGAGGGAACGATAAATGACTAAAGATGTCTATAATGACTTCAGGGAGGTCTGGCACACATGAATCCATGTCAATGGATTCCAGCGAGAATCTGAAGTGTGCATACGATGGGCATTTTGCTATCCCATGAGGCCACGGAAGAGGATTTGTGAATGTCAGTAAAGCGACGCAACTGAAGCTGGTAAGTCACATCATGATAACGACAACATGGTGAATGTAGTACATCCGGATTACATTCATACACACTCATACTATATAAAACATACCATGGTCGTGAAGTAATTACTTATTCAAAATACCTACTCAAGAAAGTATGTGCTTTTGGACGCAGCCAACAACTCCTCAAAGTCATCTGTTTCTCATTGAATGACCAAGATATTTAGTTAATTCTCTCACCCAAGAGCCCTCATGCTCAGCTACCACCAAGCTTAAGAATGTTATTTAACATACCATTTGGGCAGACAACGCAGGTGTCAGACTGAAAAGACATTGCAGAATGATGCATCAGCAGTGCGTGTCCATGAAATAGCCTTTCCTAACAAGAAAACCAATTTGATGCATACCACATACATGAAAATTTGACATAAAAATTATAATTTATGAGCATGCTCTAAATTGCAGGGCGCCAGCCGCGCATTCAGAGGGAGATTTATACCAGAGACGGTAACAACACATCTGCTTTGATAGGGAACAGGCAGATTAGTGTAAGCAAACTGAGAATTTCAACTGAGACAGGTCACCTTGGTTTTAATGACATCTTTCTTCCTAAATTTATGGACTGTTTTACTTAGTAAAAACCAGGTTTTCGGGGAACATCCCAACCAGAACTGAGATATGAGCTGTTGGTGGATTAATTTATCATACAATATTGAGACAGAAATGATTTATCATGCTTTTGTTTACTCGCTGTGGGATCGCATCATTCGGATTACGGTTAAAGCTTGTGCCGACTATTTTGCATCATAATCACTCAAAATGCTGGAAGAGAGCAGCATCACTTTTGCCCACATACATACATACATACATACATACATACATGTGTGTGTGTGTATATGTGTATATATATATATATATATATATATATATATATATATATATATATATATATATATATATATATATATATATATATATATATACACCTATATGTACACACACACACACACACACACACACACACACACACACACACACACTATATTGCCAAAAGTTTTGGGACGTCTGCCTTTATATGCACTTGAACTTTAATGACATCCCATTCTTAATCCGTAGAGTTTAATATGGAGTTGGCCCACCCTTTGCAACTATAACAGCTTCAACTCTTCTGGGAAGGCTTTCCACAAGGTTTAGGAGTGTGTTTATGGGAATTTTTGACCATTCTTCTAGAATCACATTTGTGAGGGCAGGCACTGATGTTGGACGAGTAGGCCTGGCTCGCAGTCTCCGCTCTAATTCATCCCAAAGGTGTTCTATCGGGTTGAGGTCAGGATTCTGTACAGGCCAGTCAAGTTCCTCCACACCAGACTCACTCATCTATGTCTTTATGGACCTTTCTTTGTGCACTGGTGCGCAGTCATGCTGGAACAAGAAGGGGCCATCCTCAAACTGTTCCTACAAAGTTGGGAGCATGAAATTGTCAGGAATGTCTTGGAATTCTGAAGCATTAAGAGTTCCTTTCACTGGAACTAAGGGGCCAAGCCCAATTCCTGAAAAACAACCCCACACCATAATCCCCCCTCCACCAAACTTTACACTTGGCACAATGCAGGCAAGTAGCTTTCTCCTGGCAACCACCAAACCCAGACTCATCCACTGGATTGCCAGACAGAGAAGCGTGATTCGTCACTCCAGAGAACACTTCTCCACTGCTCTAGAGTCCAGTGGCGGCATACTTTACACCACTGCATCCGACACTTTGCATTGCACAATGAAACATGTCAAATTGTGTGGACATAATTTTTGGCCAGGCTGTCATACAAAGAAATTATGAACATGCAAAAACAACAGAGAACCAATGAAATATTAATAACTGATTATGTTGTAGTCAATGCATGTTTTTCCTGTGAGCTTTTGTTTTTCTGTTTTTGTTGTTTTGTTTTTGTGTGCAGAAAAATACCTTAACCAAATTAAGTGTATGTGTTTATAAATATATATTATGTAAAATGTAAATGTAAATAATATTGTCATTAATTATATCAACACATTTTTTAAATAATGCAACAACTATGATGCTTCATTCGGTGAGTAAATGCTGTCTAGAATCTGATCTTGTGTGATTTACTGAAACATTCGTGTAGCTCACGATGGCCTGCTCAGTATACAAAGAGAGGAAGTACACCCCTTCCTTTGAAGTATGATGAGCTTCTAATGAACTACAACGAATACAGAGAAAAACAGGCCTATTGTGTCAAGCAATTTCTGTGATATGCACTGAAATATCAACCATCAATATCTGTGATATTTTGCTACACTATACAGTGTTGAATTTAATGGAAAATATATGTTTTAGCAGAAAACAGAATTTCAGACACATTTATCTTGTATTTGGATGTTTTTAAGAGGCCTTGTAATGAAGGTTTATTTAAGTACTCATTATATAATGAAAATCCTGAGTGTTCTCCTACATTTAGAGGAGGAGAAAACAGCCTTTCTGGTTGGTGTGATGGAAGATCTGTAATTAAATTCAATGACACAGACGAATCGGCCCATCTCTTTACTTTACAATATCCTCAGGGCTTGTAGGACAGAGGTGGCATTTCTTATCTACCTGATTTAATTAAGGACAGTGTTTTGGAGCACATCATGGCGAGGTGAGATTGGTTTTAGATAAGGTTGTATTGGTCATTATTGTATGTTTAATTTTCCGTCATCTAACATTAACTTGAAATGAATCTTTAAAAACATTAATAATTTAATATCTATTATTTTTCATATTGTAAGTTATAATAGCAAGAGTTTTTTTGTGTGATTATTATACTATGGGACTGTTGAATGCTTGAATCTGATTGGTTGACGACCGTTCTAAGGTGTGCAATTATTTTCAGGGAAACGTACGGCAAAAGTAGTTCCAGGCAGGACCACATTACAGTTCCATATCACTCCGCCAAATGATTTCATAGTAAACAATAGGATAAAAAAGACGTTTTTAGCCACAAATTTATGTTTAAATATATTTTTACAATGTGTGGAAAGCACATAGTACTCTCTTTCTCCCGCGCTCTCTTCCATTCAGACGCACACACATACACTACTGACACACACTCACACAGAAACATGTTGTCAGCATTGCTGTGATGATTTTATCAGTAAAATAGTTTAAAAACTTAAAAGCTACATGACATTTCTCACTAGCAAAGTAATAACAGCACTGTTCTTGGAGCAGATAAATGTAATAACCTCATTACCACCTCAGGTGTGCATTATTTTCAAATAATTCAATGGCCCATCGTCAATTACTTACTTTATATACACAAAATAGTATAGCTACAATTTTAAACTCCCTTGATCTAATCATTAACTTGAATAACTACCTCACTAAAACATGTGCTGTCCTCTCAAGACCATGGGCCTCTCAAGCGTCCCCACAATCAATCCAGCTCACTCTGTTAGGAAGGTAAAGGCGTCTTTGTCCTCTGAAAGAGTGTGAATGAGAGAGGGCACCTGAACACAAAGGACATCTGGGCTGGGAACCCCATACGTCTCTTGGGACCAGTACTTCTGAATGCCGGTGGCCTAGCAACCACATTCCGATAAGATATCCCCAGTAACAGCCATAAACCTGCTGCCAGGTGAAGGCTAACCTCCTCTCTGTCTCAATAAAACAATCTCGATCCAATACACACACTTATAAACAAACAAATCACAGAGGAAATTCCAAAATTCCAAAGCCTACCACAAAGGCATTTGATTACCAAGTAAACGAGGGCTCTGACTGGACAGTTGGGTGCTGTTCAAGAATATCTGAGAAGCTGCAGATTCATGAGGATGTGAGGAATGCGTTACATCCACGCAAGGTCATTATTCCACTGCGAATCATAATGTGTCAAGTGTGGCCAATTTTCTACTTACAGTCAGTTGAGTTGAGGACTATTCAGACAAACAAAAGAGAACAAAGAAAGGTCATTAGGGTTAAACATGAAATTTCCGAGAGGTTTTACTGTAAAAGGATGTGAAAACTATTTTCATCTTTGTCCTGGAGCACTACTGAGACATAATATACATTAAAGGGATAGTTATGACTTCCTTTCTTCAAGATATTTTTTGAGTGTTTTTTCCATACAATGAAAATCAACGAGCTACAAAGTTGTTTTGCAAAAACAAAAACTATTGAAACATTCTTTAAAATATCATTGTGTTTCACAGAAGATAGAAAGTCTAAGGTAAATAATGACACAGGTGAACAATCCCTTAAAAAGAATATGGATGCTGAAGATTGAATTTCAATTTTGAAATAAAAATAAGGAACTAAGGAACAGTACAGGAACTAAGACAGAAAAAGGAACACTGAGAAAGGCTTTTGTTCTCACATGCGATCAGTTTCTAGAAATATTCCCGTTATGAAACAGAAGACTTTGTTGGTTCCCTTTGAGACTAATAAGACAATGCGAGCGCTCTAAAATTCCACCAGATATATTCAGCGAGGCCAGATGTACCGTGCATCCTACATTACTCATTATTGCTTGAGAATGAGCTGAAAGCGTACACTTAAAAACAGTCATTAAAGGAGTTGAGAGCGCCATTAGTCACAAACATAAAAGAGAGTACATTTGTCCCATCCTCAGCTTCGTTTCAAACGCTACAGCTGCATCCCTCATTCAGCAAGACAGTGAGGACAAATCAGTCTTATCTAAATCCCAGAAATAGACATCTTCACCCTTCCTTACTCTGACAGCCTGCAGAGAAAGAGAAAGAAACAGGAAGAGACACATAAAGAGAATTAGAGAACGCATTTCTCTAGGCACGTGATGCTGTGACCAAAAAAGAGAGCCCCATCGAGGGCAGCTGGCATAGCAGGACTGCTGGAAGGCGAAATAGGGAAAAAGCAAGGTAAGAGGAGCCAACATGGGTGCCGTTGGCATCAGAGAGACAACTAAAGTGCCAATCTAGATATCTCACTCTAACAAACACTGAAAGGTCTAACAAACCTCAAGGTTAAACATTTACAAGAAACATCTCTAGCGCCAAACCAAATTTTATTCTTCACTTGATGTAAAGGAATGTTCCAGGTTCTGTGCAAGTCAAGTCAACTCAATCGTATGGAGCCCTGCACAAGACCTGCGGACAAAAATATATATACTGTATATATCGTGGCCACGAATTAAGAATTTATTCTCTCGTTTTAGTAAATTGTGGACATGATTTACTCATTCGTTCCATCAATTGACTAAATTGTGTGCACGATGTAATAATTAATTCCCTCGATTTAGTAAATGGTGGCTACGTTGTACTAATTCATTCCCTTGTTTTGATTTAACTAAAACAAGGGAACAAATTATAAAATGGGGGAATGAATAAGTAAAACGATTTGTTAATATGTGGCCACAATATACATATATTATATTTTTCCTGCATGTCATGCGCGGGGCTCCGTACAATCGACAGCATTTGTGTCAATCTTGATAAAAAGAATTTACACTTGTTTTAATTTAAATTCATTAAAATTTTAATTATTAATAATAACACTAATTAATGCAAGTACTTTTATAAAATTATAAGCTTCACTAGTCTGTCTTAAATTCCATTGTAAATGCCTCACTGTAACCATTGTTGCTTTTTTTTATAGATAAGAGAGGGGAAAGTAAAGTTTTTGGTAATCAACATTATGCCACAAATGCTGTCAACTGAACCCAGAAAATTCCTTCAATACACTGGCTAAACAAAAAAAGAGAGAGAGACATTTAATTATTCCCATCCATGACTGCAGTGTGCAAAGTGTTATTTAAAAGGTATAGTTTTAATTTGAAAAACATCCCCCAAGTCTAGACACATTAGGGGTTGATTCGTGGTGTAGTCGGGGCCATGTATACTTACTTTTTGCACAGGGCTGTTTGCGTATTACGACTTCTAAGGATCGATATTTGCATATACCTACCCACTTGTTTTGCTGCTTCGAAAGTCCATAATCTACTGTCATGTTAGCTTCCCCTTTAACTATGTGCCTAAAGCTGTTGCGTAAACTCGCGATTCTTTGTTGTAATTAGTGCACTATCATTTATACCTTTTCCCGGCCACCATCGACGGTGTATGTTTGCACTGCAGCGAGAGAACACGAGTATGGGGTCTCTGCGAAACAAGAGTTGGCCTGTCTAAATTTGTGGGTGTTTTCAAACTGATGGGTGTTTATAAATCATGCAATGAAAATGATCCCCTTCACCCGAACCCAACCCTAAACCCTACCCACACTGTGGCGTGGGTAAATCAGGTAACAGTGAAAAACGCCCCTCTGTTTATGGCCTCGCCCACTGATCTAGTAACTTCTATTACTATCCTGCAGAGACCTATACTTGGAGAACACCACTCAGTGTCGCTCGGTGGTGTATTGAGCGCAGTTCTCTCGCTGCAGTGGCGTAAGAAATATGGTGGTGAGTGAATCAGGCTATTAATTAATTATATGCATCATGCGTTCAGGGCTTTTATAAGCGCTAAATTTCCGTACGAATTATACTCCAAAAGTGAGTAGCATCTGCCTGCAAACCCAGAGGCTGCATTTTCAGGGCCACGTTTCTACGACCGCAGTTCAGTTTAATTGATTCAGTTTAATTGATATATTGTCCTAACCAAACCCTAGCCCTAAACATGCCCGTTTCAACTCTGTTGAAATATTTAAATTAAATATAAGTAATTAAGTTTAAAATGTTAAAAATAGGGTATAAAAAGTTTGAATCAGATCTCCTCTGTTGGAGTACAGTTGGCTAGATGGCGCTGTCACAAAAAAACTAGGGTCCTAGAAATTCAGTCCTGAAAGTGCAGACAGATAATTGGCTAAAAGTGTGATAAGATTTCCACAAGCCATTCCTATCGTGACCAGTGATAAAATGTGCGACCCATATGAATTCTACTGAGAATTTACCATTTTAAAATGCTATATGGAGAAAGTCAAACATGATCTAGAACAGCCACATGAACTAAAAAAAAGAGGAGAAAACATCCTCTTGCACCAACATTTATTAAAAAGCTTTTTTAACCATTCGTGCTACTGGGTCCACCACTTCTTTTTTTAGGACTACTACTCATTGCCCTGGAGCATATTCTCACTGTGACTCAGTACATTTGCTATTTGCAGCAGACAGAAGCGGTCATGAAGTTCTTGTTAACTCTGAGATAGCCTATATACCTGTTGAGACACGTAGTAACGTCAGAGTTTATACCCTTGAATGAATTCTTAACTCAAAAATACAATGAGTCAGCAAGGGATGGCCTTGGTTTTAACAGAAAGGTTTGTTCATTGTTCTCACAGGTTATGAGGTCAGGATGAATTTATATGTCAACGATGGCAAACCGGTCAATTCATTCTCATATTGGAAACATACATGATCAAGAATGAGACTTGAGTACTATGGCAAAGGGTAAGATTTTTAGCAATTAAAACTTTAATGGTCCTTTTTTGTCCTTTTTGGAGTTTGACTTCTCCAAAATAGCTTTAACTTTACAAATGATAACAAGTTTGTCCACTAAACTTCCATTTGAAGCTAAACATTTCAGGTTTTGTCCTCAGAAGGACCTCAGATAAACTCTCTGACCTGCTCTAAACTCAAGGAACAGTAAGGAAACATTGAGCGAATACTCAAAAAACACCTTCCTTCCTCCAAAATAAAGTGTGCTCCATTAATAAATAATGATGTTTGAGGCCTGTGATTCCCATCTTGTGATTATGAAAGAGACAAACAGCTGCAGGCTGAACTTAATATTTGTGTTCAATAGTGTGCCAAATATTTAAACACAAACAAGGGCGTAGGTTACACACTGTAAATGTGGTAAATGCCCTGTTATACTGAGAGATGGAGAGTGAGTGCATTCACAAACACTAACACAGAGCCAGCGTGAGACAGTGTGGCATCATGTTGGTATCAGTGGTGTTGTCTTACAGGGCAGTCAGTCCACTGGTAATGAATAGATGGGCTTGTCTACCTGAGTGTCTTTTGAGACGCAGAGATACAAAAGGCTCTAGAGCATTAAAAACAAGCGTATCATAATCATTAATATGCATTTGATACCAGGCTGGATGTATTAAAGCATACAAAATGAACATTATACAATGCTTACATATCTAAGTTGATATATCACGGAACCAAAATTTTACTAGTCGGTACCAATACCAGTAAAATTTTGCATCTCTCTGTACCAATTTTGGGATCAGTCCAGTTGTCAATCCAGAGTATACATAGCAGCATGAAAAACTAAACTTGTATTTAGATTGTGAATGGGTAATGAACAGAAAGCAAGAGACGTAAGCAGTAAGGCTGTCTATCTCTTAATTTTGGAGATTTAATTTAATAAAAATATGCGCTGCATGTTTCAGGATGAAGCGCAGCACTGCATTTATTAACACACATGCAGCTCACAATCGGGTGTTTTCAGCATCTAATGCAGCTCGCTTTGAAGTATATGCTGCTCCATACAAACTCATTTCTGGATCTGCTGAGTTTGAGTCACTTTAACATGCATTTGGGAACACAACATGCACCAACCATCTTCCCAAACTTGTAATGAGAAGGGCTTATCAAGCAACAATTGTCAAAAAAAAGATAAGCTTTAAGGGTTCCCTGCAGTTTTCCATCAAAATAAAAGCTTGATGGTTTTGAAAAGGAATTAAGACAGCCATAAATGTTAGTATTGTTATTTTTAATTTTATAATTATAAAATAATAATACTTGATCTATTTTGCAGTGAAATATTATATTATAAACATTTCTTAATTCATGGTGTGATATTTGTTTTTAGTAATAATAATAGTAATTATTATTATTATTAGGTAAACGATACCAATTAAGCTGAAGTACCCATTAAGCACACTACTATCTTTGAGCTCAGATTATAAAAAGAAAAAAATATTTATCATCCTAATTGATGTCTTAACCAAATGATGTGTTTGTTACTGTATACCTCCTGTAATTTCAAGCTAACTGAAGCATTGCACACTGAGTTATGGGTATTCATGTGTTCACACTGTCTGGTGGCCATTTTGAAAACTTTCACCAGAAGAGGAACCTGGATGTGGGAAATAATTAGTTAGATCCAAAAGATAGTTTAAGCAACATAGTGCAGATGCCACAGAACATTGTTAGCTTACTAGCGGTATAAGATTGCGTGCTACACTAATATATTCATACACAGGTATTACTGGCTTGTACTTTTAAATCCATTATATGCATTTACAGTTTATTGATGTTCTGTTGTTTTACACTGCTGTAATTATCTAAAGACTTCATATTATTGTAAGGTGAGCATACTATGAAAATCACAGCTTCAGTGTGATATCACTGAGAAAAAGTATAATTTCATAAATATTTTCAATAATAGCTGTTCATATTAAAATATGTATGAACTTAATACATGGCCTAGATTATTTATTTAGCAAAATTGTCCTTTTAAATTTAATTTAATAATATTTATTAATTAAAACATTTTTGCTATTGCGATTAAGCTCAGTGTGCTCCCCTTAAAATCATCCACATTGAACGTCTATGTAAATAATTCATAAACAGACTTTAAATATATTAACTGATGGTTGTCACTTCAAGTTAATCTTTATAAAATGATTATTTTTTAAATGTTGTTTAAAATAAACAAGAATGTTCCAAAAGAAACATGTTGTGAGCTTAATGGCAACAAGGATGTGCTTAAAGGGTGCAAACATGTAACCATTAAGCACAGCCAGACTTTTTGCATTTAATGATGTATCTTAATTTAAGCACTTTTGTCATTTAAAATAATTCAAATATTATTGTGTAAAAGATTAATCTTTTATTTTAACATAACTTCTTGTACTGAAACCAATACCCTGTGGACTAAAATGTCTCAGTGTAGACTTTGGTGAGCTAAATGGGTACGTTTACCCTATTTAGTCAATATTGATATATAATCACAACATTTTTGGCCAAATTGTACAGCACAGCAAACCAGCTATTTAAATGAAAAATTGCAAATTGATTTCCCCCAAATTGTCCATTGGACAGGACATAATCAAATGTCTTTTTGAAATAGCTAACAGTCTAGTTTGTCACATTCTAGCAAAAAATAAATAAATACACCTTTTCTGGTTATCTACTGCTGCTATTCTAGAGCATTTGATTGGACAGAAATTTGCATACGCACCTGCAAACAAAATGAGTCGCCAATATTTTCTGTCTAATTTCCTAGAGGAAAAAAATGCATCTATGTCCGCTAAAATTGTCAATGTTGCAACCATGATAAACATTTTGTTTTTACTGGGCTTTCAGTATCCTGTGCGTAAAACAAGTTTGGTTTGGTCCTGTGCATGATGGGACAAAAGTAAATGTTTATATCCTACTAAGGATATTTTCTCTCCACGAATCACACAGGTCTCAAATGGTCGAATGAAAAGCTTCACAGTGCATACTGATGTACAGGTTCATACTATGCGGTGCAGTTTTACACTTTAACAGTTTCTAACCATTTCAGATTCAAGCAATCATGTCTTCTTTGGGGGGTTTCTGTAACTGACTGATTAAAAACAGTCTAAAGCCCTTCTTTCATAGTTAAGAAGGATTATACAAGTCTTCTGCCAAAGCTGAGACCTGTTCAGTCTGCTGACCAGTAACCCTATACACTGAATATCGGGTGTGATGTAAATAAGAGACCCTCTTTCAATGGAAGGTGTCTGTCTGTGCACTGAAAGAGACTTTAAAATTCACATCACACTTTTCATTTTCATAAAATAAGTTATGCAGAGCCAGGCTGAAAAAAAAATGTCATTGTCTCTCACACTCATCATCCATGATAGGACTCTTTATCAAAGCGGCCAGACTAAAAAAAAAGACAGATAAGAGAGCCAAAGCATGACTCAGCTGCTTTTTAATAAAACATACTGCAATGTAAATTGAAAAGCACAGCTGCTTTGCAGCAAGACTCTAAGGAAAGTATCCAGGTCCATGCTGAGCACACTCTTAAAAATAGATTAATATCATAATTTACTTAACTTCATGAAGATTATAAAGGAGAAGGCACAATATCTTTACATTTTGGATGAACTAATCCTTTAATACCCATGACTAGTGTTGTCATGATACCAAAATTATGACTTCGACACGATACCAGACTAAAATGCCACGATATCGATACTAAATCGATACCACAGCAAAAAAAAAAAACAGTAAAAATAATTGAATAATATGACAGAATTTATATTCACTTGGCAAGCATGTTCCTGCCCTGCTACATGCCAGTTTGAACATCCTAAAAGAGATGTTTGCAACAATCACATTATTATCAATCATGTTAGCATTCACTAACCTTTCACTATTCTGGTTGGGATGACCAAAATCTCATTTCATGATACTAATAATTATGTTTTATTTTCTCATGCATGTGTTTCTGTTGCTTTCTTTGTCAAGTGCTGCGTGTATATATTTAACTCTTCTGCTTCCAATGTTTAGTGAACGAGCTCTGCACAAACGTCCTGACTCCTGCTGTCACACATCGACGCAAATAAATACTGCTCTTAGGGTGCTGTCATTCTTAAAGTACCGGTACTAAAAACATATCGTACCGTTTTTTAATAGCAGAGTATCGTGATACTTTTCTAGTACTGGCATATCGTGCAACACTATCCATGACTCAAATCACCTAGGTTTTGAAAGGGTTTTCACAGCGATACCAGTGAAGAACCTTCATTTTTATTTGTGTAATGCACAAAGGGTATGTTTACACAACAACAATGTACTAAAAAATTAAAAGCTTTTCCTTTGCTTTTTTCACGTACAGACAACAACATTGTCAATACGACCCCCCGTTCACACGGATCTGCGAAAACAACTAAAATCTCTTTATGTATGCCAGGCCAGTAACTGTCATGGCGATGTCATTTTGTAAAGAAGCTTAGGCTACGTTCACACTGTCAATTTTTTGGATTGACAACCGCATTTACTTACAGGTGTGAGTCTCGAAATGTCCCGTTCACACAGCAGCTAACATTAGCGTCTCGAATCGACGCTATAGCGTCTGTATGAACGTGCAACGGGAGTCAAGCCTGTATTCTGTATTCAGTGATGGTGACGTCCATAAAACTGAAAAGTCTTATCACTTTTGATACGACAAGAGTCCAATAAATTGAGCCGAGAGTTTATTTTAGTTGGAAAAAAAACAACAACTTATAAACACGTAAGTCAAGGTGAAGGGCGCTCCAAGCCGATTCCCAAAATGGGACATGCAGACCTAATGAATTAAAGTGCCAGCTGAGAATGACTAATCACGCCAGTCACATGACCTCATCCCATACAACAGTGTAGTGATCGACCGATATATTGGCCGGCCGATATTTGCAGTTTTTCCGATATATGCAGCATTATTGGAGAACGCAGCCAGAATGCTGTCCAGCATTATTTACAGACAGCCGTCCACAGGCAACTCTGTGTTGCTGGAGACGCTGCAGTTCACGTGCAGACCAAGCGCTGCCCCTCCTCCAACTCATTTGTTTGACCTTCCTAAGGATAATGAACTTAGAGTGGTTAAAATTTATATTAAACACTGTTCCTGAACATTATAACCCCCCTGTGTGCTGCACATTTTATGGAGAACAGCTTGTTTTCTGTAGCTTTTGTAAAGCTGTTCACCGCTCCTCTGGACAATTAGCCATGGTTCTGTGGTCAATTACTGTTTGTATTACCAAAGTTTTCAGACAAATATCACAATTAAATGGTGGATAACATTAGGGATCGGCCCGGGATCGATCATTGTGTCATTTTTATGATGTAAATTGAGGGAGCAAAAGCAGTATCGGCTCCAAATATCGGCTCAAGAAAATCGGCAGCCTGTATCGGTCATCGGCTAACGGGGATGAAAAAAAAAAAATCAGTATCGGCACTAAAAAAAATCCATATCGGTCAATCCCTACAACAAGTGTGGTGTCAAGCATTCCACTGATAAACACTACAGCGGGCAAAAACATTGTGCCAATCCACAGTGTGATCAGATGCAAAACGACTCACTGTCGACAGGAACAACTGAGAGGAACAGAAACATGACCACAGAGCGTCTATCATTTTTCATAAGGGTGGGGTCCTAGAGTTGAGTGGAAATGCATGCATCAGATTAGTCTCAAGTATGGATGCAACCAGTAAGGGGAAATAACACAAATTAAAATAAGCTAACAGGGCTGTTTCATTGGAATGTCTTTCTTACTCTCATGTGTCTGTACTGTACTCCCACCTACACACGAAAGCCCAAAAGTTCAGTGAAAACACTTACAATGCATTCTTTGTACACATTCACACAGTGTGAAAAGTACCATGCCTAACCTACTTTCTTATCTCTTTCCCCAATGACCAGCGGTATGCAAAAATTTGGTTAGTGGGGGGAAAGGGGGTTGTGAAAATTGGGTTTTGACCGACCCCCTTGTTAAAATCAAGTTTTTAATGTTGTTTATATTGCTATGTGGGGTTTTTTTTAACACGCTTTAAGACAAACCATGTGTAAATTCAACACCATTGCTGAATATTTTCTCCTTAAAACTGCAGTGAACCAAAGACAAACTACCTTGTTACCAGTCACTTCAATGTTTGGGCGGGCTTTAGCATATCATTAATTATGCTGCGAAGCAGGGGAGTCTCAAGAGAATCCAGGTTATGCTGGTATATTTTTCAGTTGATATGAAAAATCGGGTACATTTAGCAATATAGTGGGTGAATTATGTACGTGATGTACATTACAATGTTATAATGAACTATATGGCTTTCTCCACTGACGTTCTATGTTTAAAGCGTTTCTAAGGATGCTGATTTTTAGAAGGCAGACTGAGATGGCGAATAGGAGCACAGTGTGTGTAACATTAGCATTATTAGCCGTTTGATAATGTAGTCAAGCAAAAGGCTAGTTATATTAATTACCGTTATGTGTCTGATGTTGTAAAGAGCGATACCATTGTGAAGCGTTTACTACAGTAAAGTTGACCGAGTCAGCTTTGAGCTGGTGTGAGTGAGTGGAAGTGGGGCTAATTTGCATATTCATGATTCCACTTATACTATATGAAGCAAGGGTGTAAAGTTACATTCAAACTATTTTAAGGCATGAAGAAATTTTTTTCACAGGAAAAGTATTTTAAATATGTCGTTTTGGTGATCAAAGATGAGTTTTAAGGGATAAAATGATTGACGACAGGGGACTTTAAAGTCACCATTATATCAAAATTGACCATTCTTGTTTTTTTATTGAATATTTAAATTTTGACTATAAATTATTTATCCATACACATCTTTTTTTTTATGCATTTGGCCTATAATCTTCAATCAAAATAACTTCCCCTCCCTCTTACAGCAACATCTTCTCTGATGATGCTTATTAGCATGAGGCGGAAAACCTGTCACTCACATGTGATCGCAGTGTAGCCCCGCCCCTTTTAGCTCGTTCTGTTCTGGTTTATATTTCCACAGCATGAAGGTAAGATCTTACGGATTTATGAATGAACCGCACGTTTGTAATGACATCATTACAATACTCATGATAACTTTCCTTAACATAAGTAAATCAACCTCACCAACTATTTAGCCTACTCTTCATAGGGAAATATACAGAGCTGCAAAAAAAAAACAGAAGTTCAAACACAAAATGGCCTGGTTTGTGGCCATCCCACTCTTCTTCTTTCTTTTCTTTTTTTCTTGCTGAAGAAATCGTTTCAATGGGATATAACGTTGTCACATAGGGAAGAAAATACTATTTCAACTTCAGTTTTATGCCAATTTGAGGCTTAAAAGTTGTAAATGAAATAAAATAGAAAAGGTTGAATAAAGGGGACATATGTTTTCTTACATGGGTGATGTAGTATGACCAAACATTGGTTAAACTTCTTGAAGCTTTTTTCTTCTTCTTTCGTTTTTTGGTTCATGTAGGCTGCACTTTTCGTTTCGTGGCGTTTTAAGACGTAAAGTTCCGTTTAGCAGTTTTTGAACGCAAGCGCGTCCTGGATAAACGGACCTTTTCGCCTGCCACTGAAGGTGCGAATATTTGTGGAGGTTTTAAAATGGAAACCAAGTGATGACAAACATCAAAACACACCTGTTGAAACGCACACGACATCGGCTACAACGCGCTTCAGCGATCCAGAGGCGGTTTTGGGTGTGATTGTGCAATCGGACCGAAACCAGCATCACAAAGAAACAGGATGTGCACTGACGTTCATGAAAACAACAAGACTCTAGCCGTCGATGTCCTCTGACCACAAGTCCTTTTCCCCATAACACACATGTAAACCAGTATTGCACTGTATGTGACATGGATCAGCAACGAATGCTGAATGTTAACATGCAACACGTTTATATTGCGACACGTCCATGTTGACATGCATTATTTTAACACCCTCGTTTTACTTGAACGGGGGAAACCCTGGAGCTCACCATCTGTGCTGTTCATGCAAATTATTTTTCCTAGTATAACCATTTATAGACACAGGCTGCAAGCGTCGCTTACCTTTAAACTGTAAGGAGTGGCTTGTTTTAATTCTCACAGTTCCTGATATGGATTCACCGGGGTTGTAGACCACTTTGCTATTAGTGAAAGTAATCTCGAATTCCTGAAGCTTCCCCATGTCTTTCAGAAGCACCGCTCACACACTCACGGAGGATGAGATCGTCGGTAAAACTGGGTAAAAGCCTCCAGCTTCACGTCCCACCTGCGGCTCTCATCTCTCCGCCCATCCACGAGCGCTGACGTCATCGATTGTCAGTCAGGCTCCCCCTGCTCTTTATGATCCTCAAGGTTTGTTTCAAATAATCGCGTGATAGCGATTATTATGTATTTCATAATTTGACTGATAACAAAGTTATGCTGATATGCTCATATTTTGCTCATTTAAGCTGATGACAAACTTTAAAAAAAGATTGCCATGAAAACCCAAATCGTTCTTAAGAAAAGTGGTTATAACAGTACCAGAGTATAGAGTTATAGGCCTACTTTAGGGTTTGTAACAAGCAGAAGCCTTTTTATAGGACCTTAATGGTGTTATAAATAACCTTTTTAATAGTTTATTTTCATTAATATTAGTAAAGTATCTTTATTTTATTTTATTAATATTACTATTTTTATATACCATTTATATAGTTTTACCTCTATTTGCCTAGTTTTATAACATCTTGTGGCCTCTATTTGGGTTTTTACATTAAAACAAAAAAAAAAAAGCATGTTAATTGGGTACTTTTATTTTTTTATTGACATGGCAAATTGTAGCAAAATGGCAGTGCTCTAACAGTTGTTAGCTGAATACACAAATAACAATTTACACTGAACTTGACGTAATGAAGACCATGTTCCAGTGATATATCTTCACAATCCTCTATGATGTCTTTACGTCCATCGTTATATGTGTATTTTGAGTGGCAGCTTCTCTGCGGATGATGAGGTTATGGGATGTGACAGCATCTGAAATGCACAATTGAGTTTAGAGTTACAGTGTTTATGGTTATGAAGGCCAAAAAGAGCAAAACTGGAAAGTAGTGAGCCCTTTATAATGTTAGAAAAAAAGTTATGTAAAGCCATGGAATAGGTTTATTTTTTTTCTTTACTTTATCTTAATTACTTAATCTAACAATATGGATCATAATTGCAACATCTCTGTTACTTAGTGGAGAAGAGAACTAATACTGCAAGCTAACTAAAAAGAGAAAAAGACATGATTGGTAGGAAAGCAGTTACATTTTGAAAGTTAAAATGTATAGATATTTTAAAAAGAAATCATTTACCTGTTGAGACTGTGTTGACAATCTGTGTAATTGGATGGCTGAGCTCCAGAAAATCAGTAATGAGGTGGCTTTGACAGTTACAGATTTGAAAAAGGCGTGAAAAAGAACTCTAAACTCTAAACAAAGAAGCATTTCAGCAAATAAAGGGTTCGTCAAGATGATATGGCTCTAAATAGAACTGATACTACACGTAAAGAACCATCTTTTAAGAGTGATATTTGAAATTTGAATTTTAACAAGAGTATAAAAAAAAAGTCTGTGATGACAGTTTTCATACAATTAAAAAAAAAAAAAAAACAAACAGCAGAAATTGTATTGAATTGTTAGTATTGATACAAATGTTCAGTGCTGCGTCACATAAAAAAAAAACAAAAACCAAAAAAAAGCACACACTTTGAATACATCTAGTGTGCGCATTTCCCCCAATCTTTTTATTGCGGATCAAAACATAACAATACATCAAGTGAATTGAAATACAGTCAGTAATAGATTGTCTCAAAATAAACCCTCCCACAACCCATATTTAAAATTTGAAAACAAAGCTACTTTAAAAACAATAAGCAGATTTTATGAGAATTGATCAGTAAACTCAAGAATATTCCAAAATATTTTAAAGAATTTCATATTTTAATGAGACTTTCTTGTTTACATTCCATAGCTACTTTTGAAGCACCACAACATATTAAACAATCCAGAATTCAAAAGCATGTTCATTAGAATAACTATCTCCATTGTAATTCTAATGTATTTTTGTGTAACTTAATAGAGCTTGACAAACAAAAACAAAAAAAACGAGTGTCACGTCATTGACCCACATACTGCTGTGATGTAAATGTGCAAACAGCTCCACGCTGTGCTTTCTCCATAACCAGCAAGTAAAATCAGCAGAACACAGCAGAAATCCACAACTCCATCTGTCTAGCTACACAAGCGTTGATAAAACTGAACAGACATCCCTTTTGCCATTGTTCTGGGAATAATAAATTCACCTCATGACGGGGACTGAGCACACTTCTGCGCTCCACACATCACTCATCTGCTGAAAATAGAATCCACTTTAAATCCATCTCCTGTACGTGCAGACATCAGCATTTAGTCTTGTTCTGAGAGGTCTGCTCTGTGCAGTCCAGATTCAGTTAGGGCCTAATGGAGAAAAATAGCAATTTTATTAAAGCTGTTTGAATGCATGATTTGTAAAAGAATTATGTCAATATACAATACGGTTTCACAGACAAGGTTTAAGCTAGTCCCAGACTAAAATGCATGGGTGAGCTGTTTTAACTCAAAGCAACTTGCACTGACATATCTTAAAATATGCCAATGTCATTGTTTTGTCTCAAGATGCACACCAGTAATGTTTTTTTTTTCTAAGGCACGTTTATAAAAGCTACTTAAATGCTCTAATTGAACTAAGCCCTAATCCTGGTTTAGTCTAAGCCCTGTCTGTGAAACCAGGCCTAAGTTTCCAATCTTTAAATTGGAAAACAACACTATGATATTGATTAATACTACTGTGTTATTAAAACATCTGAATAGGAAGGTTTCTCCACGTGAATCTTTTCAACAAATAGGTGATTCCAAACACTTGCCTATTATGCCCTCTTATGGACAGCCAAAAGAACAACAACAGACCGAGGGACATTTGTGTGCATGTTAAGATTGAGATAATGGGTAACACTTTACAACAATCTCCCATTAGTTAACGTTAGATAATGCAATGAGCAATGCATTTGTTTTTATTTTTGTTTATTAATCTTTGTTCACTGTAATTCATAGTTCTACTAAATGGATACAACTTTCAACTTTAATAATGTATTTGTAAATGTTGAAATTAACATTAAGCTTAATAAATGCTTCAGAATTAATGTTCATTTCTAGTTCATGTAGTTAGCTAATGTTATGTTTTATTAGTCATGATAGAATTCAAGCCACATTTTAGTGTGCATATATCGTTTTATTTTACTGACCTTTATTTTACAATTTTTATTTTAATTCTTACATTTACAAGTATGCAATATGATGAATATGAGTATTCATTCTAATATTCTAAACTTTTGGTCACGGTGATTTTTCCAAGTAAACGTAGTCCTAACCCTATTTCTACCGCTAAACCTAACCCAAAACCTATGACTTATCCCTGAAATCAGAGGGAAATGATTGGTGAATAACACTGATGTAGAAGCACCAAACCCTGGTTGTAAGTCTTAACATTAGCATAAACTGTAAACCTCAGATCTGATTGGCTGATTGGAATGTTGTTCCTGGATCAACAAAGATTGATATTTACATTTACATTTACATTACATTACTTAAACTCTTCCTTCTCTTCCAGCATGCACGTGCGGAAGTCACGACATATGGGTCACAGTTGGCGGCAGGACAGCGGTCCTCAAAGTAACCACATTTGTTCTGAGCCACCCGTTGGGGGATACGGATACTCGCCCCGCGGTTAGCAACACCTGCTGAGAAACACCTGCTGGCGGTCTCGTGACGACCCGTGAGGCGATGCTTGTTATCTTCTCCACCGTGTGGGTCATAGACTCGACCCCACAACCACTGATCCAGACAAAAGTGACTTAACAGAAGTCTCCTTGGGGAAGATTGACGTATCTCTGCCGCAAGAACTTGGTAAGATGTGAGCTTTCAGATACGCAAGACATACCAGACCAACAAATCCAAACAAAAAAAATATGAATGTTTCATCTGTTGATAGCTTTTCGCACTCTCCTATTTTTCCAAAGCTGCTCTGAGACTGGTGTGACAACTAAACAGGAGTAGGAGGTCAAAATCTTGCCTACAACCTTACAGTTGCTATTGTTAATGAATCTGTTTACACTACACTGTAGTTGACAAGTTGTCGTTTATTTTTCAAATTTGTTATTTTATAAAATCTTACTTTTTTCTGTTTCATCAATTATTTTGTCATTCATAGTTAGTTAACTGTGTAAATTATTGCTGTGGTATCTGGCACCAAGATGTTAGCAGCAGATCCTTTAAGTCCTGTAAGTTGTGCGGTGGGGCCTCCATGGATCACAGATTGGATTGAGATCTGGGGAATTTGGAGGCCAAGTCTACACCTCAAACTCATTGTTGTGCCCCTCAAACCATTCCTGAACCATTTTTGCTTTGTGGCAGGGAGCATTACCGTACTGAAAGAGGCCACAGACACCAGGGAATACAGTTTCCATTAAAGGGTGTACAAAATTGTACCTTACTCACCCCTAAATGGTACATATTAGTACCTTAAAAGGTACATATCAGTAAGAGTGCGTATTAGTACCTTAAAGGTACATATTAGTACCTTTTCGGTTTTGTACCTTAGGGTACCGCCCAAGTGACAGCAATGTACCTTTTTTTCTGACTGTGTATTCTGACACCTTTCTATCAGAACCAGCATTAACTTCTTGAGCAATTTGAGCTACAGTAGCTCGTCTTTTTGATCATACCACACGGGCCACTACTGACCACTGCAGACCGGGAACATCCCACAAGAGCTGCAGTTTTGGAGTTGCTCTGACCCAGTCATCTTGCCAACACAATTGGGCCTTTTCAAACTTGTCAAATCCTTGCGCTTGCCCATTTTTCTAGCTTCTAACACATCAGTTTTGAGGACAAAATGTTCACTTGATGCCTAATATATCCCACCCACTAACAGGTGCCGTTATGAAGAGATAATCAGTGTTATAATCAGACATTAAAAGTGTTCTGTAACTCTGAAAGACATCATAAACTTAATTTTGTATGCTTTATAAGCCGTATTCCTCATGGGGACCAAAAAATATGTCCCCACAAAGTCAAAAATTACTGGTATTATTGTCCTTTTGGGGACATTTGGTCCCCGTAACAGGGAATACCAGGTACACACACACATACGTATATATGAAATAATGCAGTCAATGAATACACTTATTGATAAGTTTGTGTTATGTTTTTATTCTTCACTCCATATGAAATCTGTTACTGTATCTATTAAAAATGTGTTTTATGTGGCTTAATGTAAACTGCTATTTACACCCTTGGAAATGTGGCTATTATAAAAACCTGTTCACGTAAACCTTTTGCATTGATGTGGCAATTAACTGGCAATTCTCTTTGTGTGACAGGTAGAAACACAGGTGAGTCAATGCTGTTAATTCTGGGCAGGTTATAAAGAGATCTATTGTACAGAGAATCGGGCAAACTAAGGTGTGTGATCATTTGATACAGCCCATCAAGCCTGCCTTCAAGTCATGTGTCATTAAACATTCTTTTCAGATGAAGATTTGAATTAAATTTAAGTATAGAGTATGCTTTACAGACAAATATAACAGGTAAATATGCCGTCTACCTAACATTCGGTAAATATGCTGTCTACCTAACATTCTTAATAACTTATTTGTTTCCAAAAGTGTGTTATTTCAGTTCACGGACATCTTTGCCCTCTTCCAGCATGCATGTGCAAGCCATTGCGCAGGTCACGGCATATGGATCACAATTGGCGGCAGGACGGCGGTCCTCAAAGTAACCACATTTTTCCTGACCCACCTGACGAGGGATACGGATGCTGGCCCCGCGGTTAGCAACACCTGCTGAGAAATCATGGATGCTGGCGGTCTCGTGACGACCCGTGAGGCGACGCTTGTTATCTTCTCCGTCGTGTGGGTCGTAGACTCGAATATGCTCTGTATGACGCTTACTCAGTTTCTCAATGGCTTTCTCAATGTGCCTGATGCAGAGAGGAGGAAAGAGGTTAGAGGACATGGCAATAACACAGCAACACAACTCACACTTTTATATTTGTCTTTAGTCTCTCTGACTTTTATAACTGTGTGTGTGCCTAAGTGAGTACATACTCAATTCCTCCTTGCTCTCTCATTTGCACTGTGCTCACATTGATGTGGCAGCCGGCTCCGTTCCAGTCTCCTGTCATGGGTTTTGGATCCAGGGTGGCCACCACTCCGAAATCTTCACACACTCTGTGTAGCAGAAAACGTGCCATCCACAGATGATCTCCCATCTCAATTCCTTCACATGGACCCACCTGGAACTCCCACTGCAGAGAGAGTAAACTATCCACACTGGCCATCCAGTACATAGATATTCATAACAGAGATCTACAGATGATACACCACTGATACAATGACAATCAATATTGGTTCAGACATGTATCGGTCTACTGTATCTCTAAAACCTAATAACTTCATGGTAGTTACCTGAGAGGGCATGACCTCTGCGTTAGTGCCACTGATTTTGATGCCAGCATACAGACAGGCTTTATAATGACACTCCACAATGTCTCTGCCAAAGGCTCTGTCAGCACCGACACTGCAGTAATACGGACCTGACAGAAGAGAGACACAAAAAAGCCTCTTAAATATAAGATAGTCACAGATGCCATTTTATTGTGCAATCAGACATATAAAAACTCTCTAAAGAAATGTCAGTAAACCTGAACATGTAAGATGAGTCACAGGTACAGAGTGTTTTCTGATTGGCTAAAAGAGTGTAGATCACAGAACAACAAAAACAGGTATTGTTTTGGGTATCTATCAGGTACTGAAACTAAAATGCTACTTTAAATAAAATAAACATTAACTGAAATAAAATAAATTATATATATTAATATTATATATTAATTTAGTTGAAAAAATAACAAAGACAACAAAAATTGAAATATAAAAATAAAATCTATTAAAAAATTCATAAAAACTATAACATTATCTCAATGATACTAAAATTGCACTGTATAGGGACAATGTAAGTATGGTATTCAAAATATCGGTAACACTTTACAATACGGTGCACTAATATGCATTCATTCATACTTAACTAATGCACAGATAATCATGAGTTAATGTATGACTCATGAAGAACTAAACCATTTATTAATGATTACTGCATCAGCAACTAATGAACATTCTGTATGATTCATAGATTAAGTAATCAATAAATTGTTATTAGTTAAATGTGTCATAATGCATCAATTCCCTAATAACATATTATATTAACTAATAGTGTAAATTAACGTGTTAATTACACAACGGTCGAAGCCATGCATTTCAACTTCCAGTTGTCTGCTTTAATTAATCATTAGCTAATGAGTTACAAAGGTATCGTTTTGTTATGACTTTACTACTTGTTGAGGCACATCACTATTAACTAATTCAAAATTAATTCAAAAGCCATAACTACAATGACATATTACTTAACAATTAGTTAATAGTGATGTGCCTCAACAAGTAAAGTCATAACAAAACGATACCTTTGTAACTCATTAGCTAATGATTAATTAAAGCAGACAACTGGAAGTTGAAATGCTTGGCTTTGACCCATTGTGGTAATTAACATTGTATTTTATAAGGTGTTACAAATTATCATTATGTTTAAACTTCATGTTGGAACCTTCACACAAGACTGGCTGTAACAACTCATGATAACATTCAGATAACCTTGTGGTTTGGGGTAGCCAAGTCTGGGCCAGCCATAGGGGTGTCCATCCACTCCTAGGAGCGTATATTCCTGCTCCATTCCAAACCATGGGTGGAGATCTTTGATCTTCTCCATGACCTTGTTACAGCTGTTACGATGATTCGATTCTAAGTGAACACATGAAGGTACCAGGGTTTAGATCATCTTCAGTTCTACACAACTTCAAAAGATAGCATCATCTTTCTCTCTTTTGTTTATATATATATATATATATATATATATATATATATATATATATATATATATATATATATATATATATATAAATAATCAAGACCTGATGAAAAACCCCATTAACATCTTAAAAATGTCAGCGAATTTCAAAATCCACTTGAAAAAATGTGGTGCTTGTAAAATAAGGCAACAGTTTGCATGACTTCTCTTTCAATTGGTATCATAAACTTAATTATATAAGTAAATGCCTCATTAAACTTAAAATGTTAAGTTGCCAAGACTTAAATTAAAAGACAATTAACGACTTTGATTAAGTAAATCTACCTTTTTATCAACAAGAAGTTAATAAAACTTGAAAAAGTACATATTTATTTGCATGGTTTAATACAATGCAACACAAACTTAAAGAGTGATAACATGAAGCAGTAACAATCATTTTGCAATTATCAAGTAATCATTTTGAGTTGAGGAACAAACTCATCCTGATATCACAAGACAATACGTTGCTAAATGTAACCTTAACAATGTACATAAAACTTTCAAACTGTCTAACATTGTAGCTATATTCATTATTAATGCACTAGTGCATGCTGGGAAGCAGTTGAATGAGACTGAATAAAAAGTTGTTGTTTTTTTTTCAATATAGGCCTCTTTGGTTTTTGTGTTGTTTTTTTACAGTTTCGCAATCCTACCTGCAGGTTCCCGGGTGTGTTTGAGCACTTCACACAGGACCAATTTGTTTGGGTCCAAAATGAAGGGGTCCCTGAACATGCAGACAGGAATCAGTAGCATGTCGCTGTTGCGTCCTTCAGACTGACCTGTGCTGGAACCATCGAAGTTCCATTCTGGAAGATCTACCAAACAACAAGAAAAAACAGCATTAACAAGATGCTGGAGATAATGGCCAAAAACAAAAAATGTGAAGCTGCTCAGATAAAACTGAAACTTTGCTACCAGCTACGCTCTTTGGCTCAGAATCCATGGTTCGAGTCTTGGCGCGCAGACCCTCTCCAGAGCCATCAATCCAGATGTAAGTGACCTGACAGAAGTGTCCCTGAGGCAGACTGAGATACTGCTGCCGCAGGGCCTTGTTGAGACTAGAGCTGTCAGATACGTAAGACATGCTGGACCAGATTTACAGTAAATAATGTATCTGGAGAAACAAAACAAGAAGTAGAACATCGACTATGCTGTTAGCTGTTTATTAAAATAGCAAAAATATTCATTCTAATTATTGAGATATATGAATTATTAAAAATTCAGACAACTTTTAATCTAAAAACCTTAAAAATGTAACTAGGTCAATCCTTTTTTTTATCTACACATTTGTATATATTTCATGGAAGGTGCACTACTGTTATACATTCCTCAAAAGAAAAAAACAGATGTCTAAGGTGTCAAGACAAACTTGAGCAATAGAAAATGCACGTAATAAATACAAATAAGTACTCTGAAATAGTTAACTATAGTTTTACAATGCAAATGAATATAATGATAGCATTAAGAGACTGTTAATTCTATGAAGAGTTCAGATGCAAAAGCCTCTGAAAGCCACTTCTATCAAAAATGAGATCACTAAGTGAATGATCTCCACACATAGTATACATTCATAAAATACTTTCACTTCAAACCCACTAAATCCCAGACTCAGCCCATTCAGAAGGTAGTAACTAGAAACCTATACATAGGAGCCTGACAAAAAGGCTTTTGCACCTGAAGTCTTCATATATATTATTATATTTTCTTTGATTACACATTGAGTAATAAAAGCCAAGCGAAATATTACTACGCATTAAAGTACCTTAATGTACTACTTACTCAGACAAGCGTATATGATGTAATCGTTCCTCTCCACACATGAAGACTGATGACCTGCATGCTGAGTTTAAGGAAGCCTGTCACTGAAGATATGTCGTGACGGGTGAAAGATAGGCGTGATTTCTATTCTTAAACTTGATTCTGTGAACAAAACAAAATGAGTCATTACACCCCTTACACCTGTTTGGCTGCATGCTGTGATACTGCTGCTGTGATTTTCTTTTAAAGAAATTAATTAATTGGTTGATTTTTTGGGATGCATTATACTAATAGGTATTTTATATATAGTTAAGCTGAATATACAATAGTAGATTTCTCTTGAGGCAGTGAAGACTTGTGCATGGCCAGTATTTTCAGTGACAAATACAATCTACTCAACAGTTTTCTCACCTCAGCTCTCCTGCACACACAATTACACACTATGCTTAATGAGAGGCTTTTTTCCACTGCAAAGAGACATCAGCACAATGAAGGCACAGAGGAACAGAGCTTTTTACTTTGATATGGACAGACACTTGCTGTAACAAACCTGATTACTAAAGCTGATTCATTCAAACCCCTGAAAACGCTCATGAAGCAAACTACATAGAAACTGCTTGTTTGCAGAACAGACATAACACCTAAATATGCAAACAACCTCTCCTACGATGTAAAACAATAAGTGTTCGTGCTGCCCTAAAATATTACGTTTAGTCAACTTGAAATGTGAAGTTATGTGACAACTGTTTTGTGATAACCAAGTGACAACTTGGATATTTGAGTTGACTAAACTTAAAATTTTAAGGTAGCACGAACACTTACTTTTTTATATTGAAACCATTTTTTTTTTTTTTTTTTTTTAAGTGTATTGGGTTTGGCTTTTAATTTACTAACTGGAATCAAGTCTTAATCATATAACATAAACAGGCAAAACCAGCTTAAACAACATAAGCTAAACATTATGGAAATAAATAAAGTGAAACTATTTAACTCCCGTTGAAACTCCAGTACCAAATACCACCTCCTGTGAAAGAATGGGAGCAAATCCCTGCAGCCATAATCCAAAATAAAGTGAAAAGCCTCTCAGAAGATGACAAATGTTAAATGGACTGCATTTATATAGCGCTTTCAACAGACCCATGGCCACCAAAGCGCTTTATCGCCTCACATTCACCCATTCATTCACTCACTCATTCATACACCGACGGCTTGTCGGGAGCAGCTGGGGTTAGGTGTCTTGCTCATGGACACCTCGACACTTGGTCAGGTGGAACCAGGGATGGAAGCACCAACCTTCTGGTTTGTAGCCAACCTACAAGAACCACTGAGCCACTGCCGCCCATAAGAAGATATTAATAAGATATTAAGATATTAAAAGGAAGATATTAACAAGCTCAAGCTTTTTATTAATGTCAATAATGTTTTTAAATCAAATATAGTAGATATGGATTCTGTGTTTGGTGTGTACATAGCCTACTTTTAGTAAAATGTGTACCATAAAAATTCAAAATGTGATGCAACCTGTTCATCCTGTCTCAATTGTGATGTTTCAGAACATTTACAAACAGTAACCAAAAACAAATCTGATGATAGCACAAGATAGTATTGATGACATGTAACCTTAAAATGAAATGTAAAATGTTATCTGAAAGATCAGCATGCCTGTAACTTTTTTGTTGTGGGTGGGTCTTACTGATAATAAAATATTAAAAGCCAAACTAAAACAGGCAAACTATAATCCCTAGACTTGCTTAAAGTCCTCATGAAATCAAAATCGACCCTATTTACTTTGTTACATTACTGGTCTTAGGGTGAACAATTAATCTGTGCAAGTTAATGTGTACACTTTTGTGGTTAATTCTGGCCTGGAATGGCATTCCTTTTTCCGATGATGTCAGTTTGACGACTATAAAGATGCTTAACTACTTTCCGTAACACCCTGCCCTCTATTCAATATTTTGTTTCACTTGGAAATATGTCACAGCATTGGTCACTCTCAGGAGCTCAGTGAATTCAAGTGTGGTACCGTGATAGGTTGCCACCTGTGCAATAAATCCATTCATGAAATTTCCTCACTACTTAATATTCCCCAGTCAACTGTTAGTGGTATTATAACAAAGTGGAAGGAATTGGAAACAACAGCAAGCCACATAAAATCACAGAGAGGGGTCAGCACATGCTGAGGCGCAGTGCACAAAAGTCACCAACTTCAATAGCTACAGACCTCCAAACTTCATGTGGCCTTCAGATTAGCTCAAGAACAGTACGCAGAGAGCCAATCCAAACCTTCCTGATGACACAAATCTAAAAAAGAACAATGGTGGTGTCACAGTTCTGTTCTGTTCCATGGACTTCCTGTTTTCTTTTGTCACATGTTCCTTTGTTCAGTTTTCCCGCCATTCGTCTGTCCCCATGGCAACCCTCATTAGGTAAGTTATTTTGTTTGTGTGTCCTATTTTAGTTCTACCATTTCTGTCACTCCTTGTATAGTATTGTTAGTCCTAAATTGTGTTTAACGTGTGGCTGTTATGCCTGTGTACTCCCCTGAGAGATCCTACTTCATTAAACTCCATTTGTGAATTGAATCTGTCCTCTTTCGTCTTCCTACCAGCGTTAAACCGTGACAGATGGAATGTATGAAAGGAGCTTGGTAAATTAAATAAAAAAATCTAACATGAAATACATGTTTATTTAAAGCCGTACACACAAGTACACTGGTTAAGCATCTAAAACAAGATTTTTTTATTTTTTTTTTAAACGGTATATAACAGCAGAAAACAAAACAAAACATGCAAATTATATTTGCATTGCAAACTTGTTTTGACATTCATCAAAAGTGATGTGCTTTTCAGTCTGTTTCCAGCAATCTGGGATTAAAATCCATGCTCAAGTGCACAGTGATATCAGATTGTGATTGTTCAGAGCTCCCAAATCACCCGAGGTTGGGACTGAACCTTGCGTTTGGCTACCACAACTCATATAAAGGCAATATACTCCGTAGGGAAATAAAAAAAGCAGCTTTCAAATTACACAGATATCAAAAATGAAAATCCTGTCATAATTTACAGACCCTCACGCTGTTCTAAACCTGTATGACTTATAATGTGGAACATTGGAGCATTCAGAAGACTTGGAATATATAGTGCATGAGACGTGGATTACTTTTATAACAACTCTAGTGGATGATTCAATGTCTTCTGAAGCAAAACGATAGATGTGTGTAAGAAAACTATTTGTAACTTTTTTTCAACTATAAATCATTGCTTCCGGTCTACTGCCATACGAGCGCTCATGAGACAGACATTATGACACGCAGGACCGTGCACAGACCTTTTGAGGGGCATGTGCTGAAACTGAAAAAGGACACCCCAAGGGCAACTGCATGTCTGTTCACCTACCCCCTGACACTTTATTATTAAACGCACATTAGATGCTTTATTTCCACTGTTTTAATATTTTCTTATTTTTTATTGCTGCTGAACTTCGGTTCATTCAGTAAAGATAGAGGGGCGGAGTTATGAGGTTTACTGACAATTTGAGGGTCCAACAAGATTTAGTCACAAGCTCTTTTTAATACCTTTCATTGGCTAAATATTTGTAAAACAGACAGACAGACGTAAAGGTTGACCAATAAAGAAAAGAGAAAAAACAAACAAACAAAAAAACACCACTACCAAAAAAAGGGCACTTCACAGTGTAAGGGCAAAAAGGGCATGTGCTCTGCACAGGTTGAGCCCTACCTGTGCACGTGCCTGATGACACGTGATGTAGGTGGCGATCCACTAAGCTTCTGTGTTACTTTTCACGTCTATTCTATTGGAGAAATGCAATATAATATACATAACTATGTATTCAGTGGTGTATAAAGACATAATGAACCGTTATGTTTTTATTACCTTAGAATGAGCCAATTCTATATACATACACTGCGGGTCCCCTCACACTGAAGTCACCATTTTGCTCTGCCATGTTTCTACAGTAGCACTAAATGGACAAACTGCTCTACAGAGCGCTAACTACTCTTTACTGTCTCAGCCGATGACATCTTTGTCCTGTGTCGGCCACCGTAGCTTCTCTATGCGCTTCAAATTTACACAGTGCACCTTTAAGTCGAGCTGAACTTGTGAACGAGACTAGGGCAGTTGGCCAGAAGCGATAGTTTATAGTTTGTTTGTTTTTTCTTCTTACACACCTAATTTCACTTGATTTCACATTGATTCATCCTCTGGGGTCATTTCACACAATCAAGAGTCATTCACTTGCATTATATGGACTAAAAATCTTAATTTGTGTTTATCTGAAGAAAGAAAGTCATACATCGGAATGGCATGAGGGTGAGTATATGATGAGAGAATTTTTGGGTGAACTATCCCTTTAAGAAAAGGTATTCAGAATTACAGTGAGAAGGAAAAAGTATAAACTTTGAGCATCACAGCTGCAATTACTATATAATTATGAATGGCAGTGAACGGTCCAGCATAGCTTCAGTGAGTGATCACAGTGCAGGATGGATGATTAAGAATCACATTTATGGATCATATATCCACAGCAAGCCCTCATGTTATGCTTTCCTGACAATACGGCCAGTTTTCTTTGAGTCTCGCCTCCTTGACCGGACCGGCTGGCTACTGACTCGCCACGTTCCCTGACAGACACGGGCACTGTCGGTAAGAATAAGAAACGCAGACAATTATGAAGGCATACACACATATTTAATTAGGTGTCTAAATAGGGTCTTGTGTTTTAAAAACAAAACATCAGTGTTTTACGGAAATACTGTCTTCCTATGAGACATTTAGCCTATAGTTTTTCAAGGAAAAGTCAACAGATTAAGGTAACGTTGCTTCAGGTAGGCTAGCTAATATTTAGATGTGAGGTAACATAAATATGCTCGTGGTAACAAAACCAAACATTTTAAAGCATACTGATAGGTCAGATTTAATTCACGTGGGGAATATTTTTAGTACATTTACGAGGTAAAAAACCAAAAAAGCACATCTAAACACCTTACCTGGAGCACCACATTAGGCGTTTATGTGGCTTGGCTGCTTGTCTCCTGTACTGCATCAGTCCACACACCAGCTCGTGAGCTATCATGACGTAAAGTAAGAATATGAGCACACCGGGGTCCATCCTGCCGGTAAGTGCAAGTATTCGCTATTTGACAGCAATGCGGGCTGCACGGAATTTGGCTACAGCGTCACTGAATCTCACACGCGCCCGTCTGTTATCCCTCCACGAGTCACTTCTCGTGTCTCGCGCCTCGCGCTTCAAAAATAATTCATAAACAGCGGCATTTTACTCCCCATCACCGACTTCGACAATACGAGCTTTAATTTGGACACAGCAAAGATTTTCATCTTAATTACTGTTGACGTAGTCAGGATTTTGTTGCTTGAAATATATCATATTGAGCTTTTCGACAGACGGATCAGGATGATGTTGCCGTGGAGACATCGCCGTTGCCAAGAGACCCCGTAATTCAGTTTCGGTTCAGCGTCTGTCAGTAGTGCCGGGTTTGAAAAAGAAAACATAGCATATCATTACTGACATGTGTATGAAAAGAACCCTAATAATATTATGTTGCATAAAAGTCAGTGTTGCTCAAGCACTTGTGTAAACAGGACATTAGCTGACGGCATCTTTTCCTGGCAGCTGAAGGCGTACACAAATCCAGTAACTTAATTTAATTTTTTTTTATTTATTTTTTAGTACTTAAAGACAGACAGACAGACAGACAGACAGTAGAAGACAATCATTCTAATAATTACCGAATGTATAAATGAACCGCAGCCTAAGCCTTTTTAATCCTTTCATGCAATTATGATAACATCTGTCAGGATTTTTCCCTATGTGTCTTTACTGTTCTTAGGGCATGAAAAACAAGATCTCAACTCTTTTGAAGATATTTTCAGATGTCCACTTGAGTGGACAGTATGCGTTTTTGGTTTTAACTGAAGAGATATTGTATTATTAAACAACACAGTAATAACACAGTAATACTATGTGTATAACAAACCAATAAATAAAATTATAAAATACATACAAATATAATACAGCTTCAATTATTGCAAACGCAACTTCATAACATTGCATCTTCGATATCGGAACTAGAGGACGTGATTCCATCAAAGATCTGGTGGAGGTCCAACTCTGTAGAAACCCAACTTAGTCTTATGCAGATAACGCTCATGCTCCCTCCAGGCTAACAGAGTATGCCGATTTACCCTTATAGCTGATAATTCTGACTATATTCAAAACTGACAAATTTCTACCATAGCTCTCCTCTTTGAAAAAAACTCAGACTGAAATCTACATTGATCTATTTATGTTTTCAGACTACAAATAGTAACGCATTGCAAGCAACGTGCATTACGTAATTTGATTTTTTGCAACGAGTAAAGTAACGCATTACAAATAACGTGCATTACGCAATCAGATTTTTATGTAAATAGTAAAGTAACGCATTACAGGTAATGTGCATTACGCAATCAGATTTATTTTATGTAACGAGTAAAGTAACAAATTGCAAGTACATGCATTACACAATCATTTTTATGTAACGAGTAAAGTAACGCATTACAAGTAACGTGCATTACGCAATCAGATTTTTATGTAATGAGTAAAGTAACATTACGCAATCAGATTTTTATGTAATGAGTAAAGTAACATTACGCAATCAGATTTTTATGTAATGAGTAAAGTAACATTACAAGCAACATGCATTACGCAATCAGATTTTTATGTAATGAGTAAAGTAACGCATTACATTATCTGATTTTTTAATACGAGTAAGTAACGCGTTACAAGCAATACTTCGAAAATGTAACAATGATGACTTCTTATATGATGATTTTTTTTTTTTTACCAGCAAGAATCTCATAGGATAGAAGGAATGGATTTATATTCCAGAGCAATTATATTATATTCCTTGGTATTTCTGACTGGCCGTCAGCCATCTTGGTTTGGAGAAAAAAAAAAATTCCACATACAACGGCTTGCAGACACACACACACACACACACACACACACACACACACACACACACACACACACACACACACACACACACACACACACACACACACACACACACACACACACACACACACACACACACACTGAAATGTCTTAATACAATTACATTAATACAAGGATATCTTAATACAATACAAGAAATTAAGACATCCTTTGCCTGAGAGAATCTGTTTAATAATATTTCTATCAATTGCATATGATACTTTTTAAATAAATACTCAATTAAATTTTACATTTTCAAATGCACAGAATGGTAATACAATATACAATTTAATCTATGAAAAATTATACTTGTCATTTCTTTTTAAAACCCCTCTTATCATTACAAAAGAGACCTCAAATGGTTAATTTAGTTCACTTTTTACCTCTACCCAAAAAACTATGCATTGTACTCCTAAAAATGTAGTGCCTTCTTTTGGGACCTCTGTTGTTCTGCAGTAGAGTGAATCCATTAAGTGAAAGACCATCCACAAGCTAGATCATTCTCAGCGATGATAGCCATGATGAACCCAAACCACATAACCCATAAAAACCTTTAACAATATGTGGACATCTAATACCACAACCTCTAGGGCTTGTTGATTGTTTGCTTTCTAATAACTGTACTTTGCTGTTCTGTTTATTGTATATCATCTATTACATTACATTGGATTGGATTGGACTACTTGTTTGGATAAAGTAATTTTTCATAGTAAAGATAACTCTGTATTTTTGTTGGCATGTGTTATGACCGGGCTAGTCCTCCATGGCGACACAAGCAGTTCTCCTGCTGTGGTGTCGACTGTTTTGCTTGAAGGCTGGCGGTTGGTGGCTCAGTCACCACAATAACCTCCTACGGCCCTGTATTCTCATGCACTTCCTCTGGATGATGCTGTAATCAGCAAACACACAAAAAGAGATTTAAATATTATGCACAGTTTAGATTATTCAAGATTAGAGTAAACCAATATGATTTTTGTTAATCTGTGGAATCCAAAACGTGAAATTTGGAAGAATTTACTGGTTGTTCGTTTCCATGCAATTACAATAATGGGGACAGGAGCTTTCAAGCTTAAAAAATGATGCAGAACAACCATAAAAGTATCCATATGACATCTTAAGCCTTCAAGCCATACAATAGCATCTGGGTATGAAACATAACCAATTTAAAATGTATCCCTTTGTGTTCCACAACAGAAATGAAGTCAAGAGGTGAGTAAAATAGAAAGCTTGTTTCTGCCACGGAATAAAAAAATTAAAAGATAATTGCTTTTTATCTCGCATTCTGACTTTTTTATGAGTATACAGTGTTTCTTCTTTCCTCAGAATTATGATATAAACTCGCAGTTCTAAGTTATAAATTCCAGTTCTAAGGAAAGAAATTTTTCTTTTTACTCAATTCTGACTTTATGACATGCATTTGCAAGTTTATATCATGCAATTCTGAGAAACTGCAAGAAAAAAGGTAAAATTGTAAGATAAAAAAAGTCACTATTACATTTGTATTATTATTCAGTGACGGAAACAAGCTTCCATAGTAAATAATGTATGAATTTTTTTTTTTTTAAACTATCCCTTTAAGGTGGGTCTAATGATATTTTGCATTCTGACTTATTTACACTGTTAAAGAGTTGGATTCTCATGCTAAACATGGCCAAAAGAGTATTTCTGTGCCAAATACACTCCTTCAGGATTTGAATACGTTTTTTTCCTAGTTTGGCGCTGTATGGCGGCATAAAGGGCGGAATTGCTTGTATGGGACACCAACCAGAGCGAGAGTGAGAGCGCCCATCAACAAGCTTCGTTCGGTTACAGAAGCCGTCGGCAACGCTGTCATTTAGTTTTTAGACCACGAAATCAACAGTATCACTAAAGAAGTGCGTTTTTGGTTGTAAGAGAAAGATAACCTTGTTCAGCTTCCAAATAAAAACCAGCGCTAAGGAAACAGTGGATGCAGTTTGTTGTTCCAGCGTTTGTTGTGCACTCCAAGTGTGTTTGTGTCGAAACCGCAAGCGGTGAGTGAAACTGCATCAAATGTCTGTTTTGTTGGCAATCGGCACGTAAAAGCATATAATGTAAACAACACAAACGTTTAGTGAATTGAAAGTTATCCAGGGATAATGCCATGATGTATTTTGTATGTGTGTGTGTGCTTGTGACTCTTTAGCTCCACCCACTGCACGCCAGCACGAGCTCGGCTGTTTTTCGGAAAGAACTGGTACAGTCTTTTATAAATATGATAAAACTAAATACTCTTCAGAGATATGAAGGATGCAATACTACTCTATGTACTCAAGATTAACATGAGATTGGCTGAAACTCTGAGTTATGTACCCTTTAACACAAAACAAGAACATGTACAGCCAGGTAAACTTACCATATCTCCAGAATCATACAGTGCATTTCCAAAGCCAGCGCAGCTTATATGAGATCCGTTTGAGGCCTCTATCACGGCATTGGCCTTACTTTTTTTCTTCAGGTAGAACACCAGCAAGGCAACGAGAATCACTAAGAGCAGAATGACGCATACAACAGAGGCTACAATGGTTCCTCTGTTGTTAGATGATGAGGCTGAAAATATAAAGATGAAGTGATTTTCTTGCATGGTTCTCACACCAATCCCTTTCCAATTCACACATAATTATAGGTATAATGTTAACAAGAACACAAAGAATCTGAATGACACAAATTTTCAATAATTCTTGCTAGATGAAGAACTCTTACTTTGGTCAGTCTTCTGCCTAGCACAGTTTACCCCAACTGTGTACCGGATGTCATCCAGGGCAAGAACACCCTTCTCTCCTTTAAATCCCTCTAGTACAATCTGCCTCCCATTAAATCACACACACAATCAGTAAAATCACACTCAAATCAATAAGAACATAGAATAAAGTAGGGTTTGGTCACCTGGTACTCGGTTTCTGAGGTGATATTGACACTAAAGTAGTTCCAGTTTCCACCTCCCTCATGCAGCGTCAGCAATTCATGTTTGGATTCTTCAGACAGCCTCCATACTGTGAGTTTGCTGTCATCTTCAGAAGAAAGGAATATAAATAATCATTATTAAATTATTTTTATCCAAAGCAACTTACAGGGCATTTTACATGATAGCTGGATGCTAGTTTTAAGGAAAAATTTGGATCAAATAAGGTGTATGATTGCCAGACGACATGTTAATAGCTACGCTGCCACTTATGTTTTGGAAATAAGTCTCTTATGCTTACCAAGGATGTATTATGTCATCCAAAGTAAAAACAGTAATATTATGAAATATTATTACAATTCAATTTAAAACAACTGTTTTCTATTTTAATATTAGTTTAAAATGTAATTTATTCCAGTGATGATAAAGCTGAATTTTCAGCATCATTAGTCCAGTTTTCAGTGTCACATGATCCTTCAGAAATCATTCTAATATGCTGATTTTGCTGACATACTAATTCAGGCTTATCAAAGACTAATCAAAGGTAATAAAAAACTAAAACCGATCATTTGGTGATATAGATGTGGCATACATATGGTTGGCTGATAAACCCAAAAGCTCAGGCAGGTTCCTTTGGTTGGTGCCAGGTGAGGGCTCAGCAGCCAGGCATTCTGGGTAGCGGTGTCCCGCTGGGAGTTAGGAAGGACCAGGAAATTTCCTAAAGTTATAAAGGAGACTAAATTACACCCACTTCCTCAAAATAAATAAGCCGGTGACAATGAGTATTTACATTCTCTACTTAGCAACAAACACTGTTTATATTATGAGCGTAAGGCACATAAATCACCTTCTTCTGTGTGCAGTGTGTGGTCATATGGTGGTGTGCTGTAGAACATCTCAGCTTGCGCACTGGTCACGTCCCAGTCTAACCAGTCTACAGATGGCTTTTGAGTGTTGGACCAACCACACAAACCTTTCTCGAAAACACAGACGCTATCTGAAATACACACAAAAACACAAACAAACATCATGAATAAAGAGGAGAAATATAAGCTATTTTATATATGATAAACAGTAAAAGGTTTTTTAAAAAGTAAAAAAATTGAATATTAATAATAATGAACAATTATATATATATATATATAAAGTCAGTTACATGTATTTATTCATTATTAATAAAGATTATTTAAACACTATTGTTCAAAAGTTTGAGGTCAGTAAGATTTAAAAAAAAAAAATTAATACTTTTATTCAATAGAACACATGAAATTGATCAAAAGTGACAGTAAAGACATTTTATAATGCTACAATTTTCTTTTCAACTTCATATACATCAAATTACACCCCACACACACCTACACTGTTTCCACAAAAATATTAAAGGAGCAAAAACCATTGTCAATATTGATAATACAAAGAAATGGTTCTTCAGCACCAAATCCGCATATTAGAATGATTTCTGAAGGATCATGTGACTCTGAAAACTGGAGGAATGATGCTGAAAAATCAGCTTTGTCTTCACAGAAATAAATTACATTTTAAAATATATTAAAGTTATTTTAAATTGTAATACTATTTTACAATATTACTGTTTTTACTGTATTTTTGATTAAATAAATGCAGCTTTGGAGAGCAGAAGAAACTTCTTTCAAAAACATTACCGACCTTAAACTTTGAACTGTAGTATATATATATATATATATATATATATATATATATATATATATATATATATATATATATATATATATATTTTTTTTTTTTTTTTTTCTTAACCCATTTTATTTCCAATATTCAACGAGACAAAAAATGTAGGATGGGAGTTGATTTTATCCATCAGGAATTATTTGGATAATGAAAAGTGGTTTAGGTTGGTGCTTGGTGATCTCGTTTCAGGGGCAGAGTAAGATTATGATTATTTTTTCCTTTTCATGTTTTTTTAATTCAAACCTGTTGTGGGGCAGCTGTGGGTGGAGTAGGTGATGTCATCAATGGCAATAAAACTGAACAGGCCTCCTTCACTCTTCACCTCAAACTGCAGCTGAATCACAAAGATGCAGAAAATTGTTACACATCTCCAGACTCACACCCAGACCATTTATTAAGCACAACAGGCTAACAAAACAGGTGTAATTGTGATACCTTTGCAACTCATTTACATTACTAAACAAGCTCAGGCAACAGATCACTTACCTGCCAGTCCCCATGCCAGCTGATGTTCCCTTGGCCATGACGCCAGGCATGTCCCTGGCTGAAGCTGCTGGAGAATAACTGTATCCTGTCTCCATCAAATGGCTTCACATAGACAATCAGCGTGCCTGTGTGGGTATACATATACAGCATTTACTTGAAAATGAATAGGTGTGTACATGTAACGGACGTAGTCCAATAAGACCTGTGCGTGTAAACCTCACTCCCCTGGCCTCAAGAGGCGCACTAGTGCCTGCAGTCTTTAGCGTCCTTGTTAGCGTGCCCGCCTCCCATACCACAGACCCCGGTTCGAATCCTGCTCGGAGCAGGTTGACTAGGACCGGTTACATACATACATACACACATATGAGATAATGTTCTCTCACCTGGATTGTCTCCTCCTGTATGGTACCAAAAGTGTACACATTCGGTGTGAGTCAAACCTCTGTGCACAGGGGAAGCCAAGGTGGTCACACTGCCCTGGGGAAGGACATCCACACCGGTGTGGGCCAGCATGTAGAACCCTAGTCGCAACATACTATATATCATTCATTTGAACTAATCCAGCTAAAATAAAACAAAAAACATAGCTAATAAGTTAACCTATATCTAAAAACTAAAATTCTCCCTTCAGACTTCTCCCCAATTTCTTTCATTTTCAAATTTTCCTCACCCTTTTCTGTTTCCAGGCTGTGGTCGGTCTTGGGTCCCGTTTTGTGTAATGCCCAGCTCTGGTGTATCCACCCGGCTGTTCCAGAACTGGTATAGCCACAAGTCTGACTCTCAAACGAGCACATAGTAGGCAAAGAACATGGTCCCGATACAAACGCCACATCATCTAAAGCCAACTGACCATCAAAACCAGAGCGAGTCGCCTCAAACACCAGCTACATAAGTGAGGAGAATGAATGAAAAACGAGGAGGATAAGAAAATTAAATGAAGATTAAATGAATTCTTGGAGTAAGTAAAAATGTTAAAACATAATTTTCACAGTCATAAAATAGTTAATAGAACCAGTTTATTTACTAATAATAAGCCTAAATATGAGACCGTTTACAGAGTCATGTGTTTTGCTGGGACTATTGCTGACAATTATGCTTTAGGCATGTAAACAACTTTAGTGTGCACCTGGAAAGAAGTGAGCTGAGGAGGCACGGGGCAATGGCCCTCATGCCAGACGTTACCATGGGCACCGCTGCGCATCCACAACAGCTCTTCTGAGCCATCAGCAAATAGCAACTTTACACTGAGAGCGCCTTGGAAAGAGAAGATGAATGATGAAACAAATAAATTGTAATGAAGTGTAAAGTTTAAGTCAGTTTCTCAGCACAAGCTGTTCATTGAAGCTGTAGGACATTCTGGTCACACAATGGCTGAGAAACTCATATTATATGAAGCTGGGAATAAGGTGTTCAGATCCACCTGTGTTTGGTCCATTGAGCTTGTAGAAGAAGGACAGACAGTGCTGTGTGAAACTATACTGTCTGAGTGAGAGGAGACGTCCAGAAAGACCTCGCAGTGAAGTGTCCCATATATCCACCACAAGACTCCTACCTGAGAAAGAATGAGATGAGTGAAGAAAGATGTTTGTATGATGATGATATAATAACAATCAAATATAATTCACTCAAAATGTAACAACATTAAAAGTATCCTGACCAACATGGACAGTGTGGTCCATTCCACTGTGATGCCTCCAGTCAAAATTATCTGTTTGGTCCTGGTACCACCCACACAAATTCACCTCAAAATTACACGATACATCTGTTAGACGGAAAACAATAGATGCATCATGCAAAGAAGGAATTAATTTTAGAGACAATGAAAACAAAGCATGTCAAATAATGTTGATTATTTGTATTCACTCACCACCAGAGGGGATAAATAGAGGAGAACACTGAACAAAGTACACATCCTTCACTGCAATCTGGTTACTTGGGGAGAGCTCTTCAGCACGGGCCCTGAACTCTAACTGAGAAAGACAATAGATAGACAGACAAAAACAGAGAGAGAGACGGTAAGATATATGACAGACAGACAGACAGACCGATAGATAGATAGATAGATAGATAGATAGATAGATAGATAGATAGATAGATAGATAGATAGATAGATAGATAGATAGATAGATAGATAGATAGATAGATAGATAGACAGAGAAACAGACAGACAGATAGAGACAGTAAGACAGACAGATCAAAATAGATAGATAGATAGATAGATAGATAGACAGACAGACAGACAGATACAAACCCAATTCCAAAAAAGTTGGGACACTGTACAAATTGTGAATAAAAAAGGAATGCAATAATTTACAAATCTCATAAACTTATATTTTATTCACAATAGAATATAGATAACACATCAAATGTTGAAAGTGAGACATTTTGAAATGTCATGCCAAAAATTGGCTCATTTTGGATTTCATATGAGCTGCACATTCCAAAAAGTTGGGACAGGTAGCAATAAGAGGCCGGAAAAGTTAAATGTACATATAAGGAACAGCTGGAGGACCAATTTTACTTATTAGGTCAATTGGCAACATGATTGAGTATAAAAAGAGCCTCTCAGAGTGGCAGTGTCTCTCAGAAGTCAAGATGGGCAGAGGATCACCAATCCCCCTAATGCTGCGCCCAAAAATAGTGGAGCAATATCAGAAAGGAGTTTCTAAGAGAAAAATTGCAAAGAGTTTGAAGTTATCATCATCTACAGTGCATAATATCATCCAAAGATTCAGAGAATCTGGAACAATCTCTCAATCTGGGTCAAAATGTCTCACTTTCAACATTTGATATGTTATCTATCTTCTATTGTGAATAAAATATAAGTTTATGAGATTTGTAAATTATTGCATTCCTTTTTTATTCACAATTTGTACAGTGTCCCAACTTTTTTGGAATTGGGTTTGTAGACAGACAGACAGACAGACAGACAGACAGACAGACAGACAGACAGACAGACAGACAGACAGACAGACAGACAGACAGACAGACAGACAGATAGACAGATAGATAGATAGATAGATAGATAGATAGATAGATAGATAGATAGATAGATAGATAGATAGATAGATAGATAGATAGATATAGTCAGTCTACCTGAAAGCGATTATCTCTTGCTCCAACATAGACTTCCTCCTTTAGCCAGGTCCCTGCCATCTCATTGGTCCTTCCAGCAAACTCCCAAAGCACAGGTTGAGTCCCTAATACACTGTCTATAACATACACTGCCAGATCACCTGCAGAGAGGGGAAGATTCAAGATTCAAGATTCAAGAGTTTTATTTGTCACATACACAGTTATATACAGAATATACAACCGGCAGTGAAATGTAAACAGGTCCGCTCCATGGACAGTGCAAATTCACAGTTAAAACCACAAGGAAGAAATTATAATAGAAATAGGATAAAAAGTACTATCTATATATATATATATATATATATATATATATATATATATATATATATATATATATATATATATATATATATATGTCTATATCTGTAGAATTATAAATAATCAAGTCAAGAAAAAAAAAAGGTAACAAATAAGGATAAAGTGGAATAAAAATAATTGAAGTAGACTTTTGCAGTGAGTAAACTGTAGACTTATAAATATGTGGTTAACAAATGTATAAGAGTATAATGTGCAAACAGGTTTATGACAGGTTGTTACACAGTAACAACGAGAACAGAAAGTGCAGTGCAATGTCAGTGTTTGATGTTTATCCTGGACGTGAAGTCACGTGATGTTAAGTTCAGGAGTCTGATGGCCTGGGGGAAGAAGCTCCTCCTGAGTCTCTCAGTTTTGGCCATCAGGCTTGGAGCGCTTACCAGATGGTAGCAGCGTGAAATGAGGGTTTGCAGGGTGATTAGAGTCCTTGATGATCTTGGTAGCTCTACCTTTGCAGCGTTTGGTGTAGGCGTCCTGCAGAGACGGGAGAGCTGACCCTGAGATACGCTCGGATAAGCGCACTACTCTTTGCAGGGCTTTGCGGTCATGACTGGTGCTGTTCCCATACCACGCTGTGATGCACTGAGTTAAAACACTTTCTATCGCCCCTAAATAGAAAGTTTTCAGGATAGCTGGTGAAACCCGAATTTCCTCAGCTGGCGCAGGTGGTACAGTCTTTGCCTGGCTTTTTCACCTGTGTCTGAATGTGAGCAGTCCAGGTCAGGTCCTCTGAGATGTTTACTCCCAGGTACTTGAAGCTGCTCACTCTCTCTACTGGTGACCCGCTGATCATGAGGGGGAGTATGTCCGTTGCTGTCTCTTCCTGAAGTCCACAATCATTTCTTTGGTCTTGCCAACATTCAGAGAGAGACAGTTGTCCTGGCACCATGATGTTAGATGCTCCACCTCGTCCAAGTATGCCGTCTCACTGTTGTTGGAAATGAGGCCCAGGACAACAGTATCATCAGCAAATTTGATGATAGAGGTGGAGCTGTGTGTGGACAAACAGTCATGCGTGTAGAGAGAGTAGAGCAGGGGCTCAGGACACAGCCCTGTGGAGCTCCCACACTCAGGGTGATGGAGGTGGAGGTGGACTGGCCTATTCTCACCACCTGAGGCCTGCCAGTGAGGAAGTCCTCAATCCAGTGGCAGAGAGAAGGATTCAGGCCGAGATCCAGGAGTTTGGAGGTTAGCTTGGTGGGAACTATGGTGTTAAAGGCTGAGCTATAGTCAATAAATAGCAGTCTTACGTAGTTCCCACTTTTGCTGTCGATGTGAGTGAGGGAGGAGTGGAGGACATGAGAGATGGCATCTTCAGTCGATCTATTGGGACGATAGGCAAACTGAAGAGGGTCCAAAGTGCCAGGAATGAAGGCGCAAATGGTGTTTTTAATGAGTCTCTCAAAGACCTTCATGACTATAGACGTGAGAGCCACTGGACGATAGTCATTTAGGCAAGAGGGTTTACTGTTCTTAGGGACAGGGATGATGGTGGATTTTTTGAAGGAGGTGGGGACCACAGATGTAGCGAGGGACTCATTAAAGATAGATGTAAACAACCCGGTGAGCTGATCAGCACAGGACCGCAGAACACGACCTGAAATACCATCCGGCCCGGCAGCTTTCCTAACGTCCACACGCTTGTGTGCTCTCGAACTTCATCCTCTGAGACAGAGATCACGTGATTGTTGCTGCTCTGAGTGATTTCTCTCTAACGCGCCACTTGGCGGAGTCGCGTTACGCGGTTACAGTCAAAGCGGCGTAGAAAGAGTTTAACTCGTTCACAAGCAACGGATCAACGCTTGCCTCTGCAGAGGATTTAGATCCAAAGGAGCAGATGGACCTCAGACCTTGCCACATGCGCGCGAGTCGTTGAGTTGGAAATGAGACTCCACTCGGTCTTTATAACGGAGTTTTGCGGCTTTAACTGCTCGTCTGAGAGCATAGCAGGACGATCTGTATTCATTCATATTCCCTGAATGGAGACCGGCGTTGTAAGCAGCAGTGCGTCGTTCACTGCCGCGCTGGATTGAATTGTCCACCCACGGTTTCTGATTTGAGAAGGACGTTATTGTTATTGTTTGCGTGGCTTGCTCTGTAAGCGTGTTGATGAAGCAAAGCGCCACATCCGTGAACTCGTTTACGTCAGCTGAACTCGCTCGAACATGTCCCAATCCACATCGCCCAGAGCTGCCTGTAGCGCGGTCTCTGAGTGGGGTGACCAGCGCTTAACTTCCCGCCTCACGGGGTTCCTGGAGGAGCTTTTGTTTGTATTCGGGAGTGAGGAAAATGGCGGCATGATCCGATTTGCCAAGCGCTGGAAGTGACCGCGCTTTATAGGCATTCTTAAACGGGTGTAGCAATGATCCAGTGTGTTTGCTCCTCGTGTGGGGCAGGAGACGTGCTGATGAAAGTTTGGCAGGACTTTCTTTAGGTTTGCTTTGTTAAAATCGCCCGCGACAATGAATGCCGCGTCGGGGTGTTTGTTTATGAAGCCGCTGGCAACATCATGAAGGCCAGATAAAGCCAGCGCTGTGTCTGCCTGCGGTGGGATGTAAACGGCGGTCGCGACAACCGCAGAAAACTCCCTAGGCAGATAGAATGGGCGGCAGATGATTGTTAAATGTTCCAGATGAGGCGAGCAGGACCGCGAGAGAATGGTGATGTTCCTGGGATCGCACCATTTCTTGTTGATCATGAAACACACTCCACCGCCTTTGGATTTACCGGCCTCGGCTGTTCTGTCCATCCGAAAAACAGAGAAGTTCTCCGACGGGCGTCACAGCTGTGTCGGGACCGCGGGCGTGAGCCATGTTTCGGACAAACAGTAGATATTACAGTCTCTCATGTCCCGTTGAAAACTTATCCTGGCTCTAAGATCGTCCATCTTATTATCCAAGGATTGAACATTTGCTAGAAGAATGCTCGGGAGAGGAGGTCTGAATGCCCTTTTCCTCAGTCTGTTACGGATACCAGCGCGTTTCCCACGGTGTTTCTTGATTCTTCGCTGTCGGCTCTGTCCATTGTTCAACTCGCCGTTGCGAAAGAATCTCAGATGGCCACAGAGGATCGGCGAAAGTGTCCTGAAACAGTCCAGTGTAGAGGTAACCAATGTCCAAAAGAGTTTTGCTGTCGTAGTAGATCAATGCAGATGATAAGTTTGTAAAAACTGAGAGTAAAAGAAAGTAAAATAGTAAATAAAAGCACAGTCTTGCATGAGCGACCTGAAGCGACCAAACACAGCGGCGCCATTTCTGGATACCTTTGCAGGAATCTATAGTCTAACATCACGCTAACTAACAGAGGAGAGACATGTCTATTATAGCTGATGACGTACCTATGTGTGGGTTACTGCCACTGAGACTGTAGGAGAACTGAAGGGTGCACGCTGGACCTGAAGGACCCAAGAGAGGGGTACGAGTTTGGGCTTCACTTAACTGCTGCCCGGGAGCACCGGTCACAAACAGCAACTCTAAAGACACACACATACACAAACACAAACACAAACACACACACATACACAAATTAAAGTCAATTATCTAGCATTTTCTTAATTTCATCATAATAAAAACTGTTTTTTTCACCTTGGTTGAAGGTGTCATTATACTCCACTTTTAGCTCCCAAGCCTGGCTCCCTATACTGGTGTCTGTCCAACCAGAGCTTCCCATCTCATATGAGAAGTCCCCTATGTACACAACATTAACATAGACCCTCAATGTATGATTAAGATATACTGTGCAAAAGTCTTAGGCACATTTTGTTTGCTTTTTTTTTTTTTCACCAAAAAAAAGTTTGAGCCATAAGGAATGTTTGGAAATGTAAACTCGTATTTCCTGCTGACACACTACAGCAAAAGAGCAAAATATATAAATAACTGGCTTAAAACCAGTTTTTTTTTTGGTGAAAATACTAACGTTTCTAATATATATGTAATTCACCTAACATATAGGTGGTACTCACCACACTGAGCTTCATCTTCTCCAGCAGGACAGTCCTTATGAAAGTCACAGATTTTCAGACTATCCTCTATGCAAGGTTTAGCGGGAGGCTTTGGAAATTCTGGTCGGGGCACTGATTCTGTATGCAGGTAAATGAAAAAGAAAGACAATCTATTGAATTGTTTTATAAGTTTACAGACAAATATGTAGTCAAATGCAGAGTTGTGGTGTATAATCGACATAGGCATAAAATCAGAGAGTACCATTGGAAAAGATACACTCAGGGGACAGCACTATATCATCAATAGCGATCCCTCCATAAGCATGGTCTCGAATGGCAGCAACAAATAGTATCTGATTGGGGAAAGTTCAATACATTAGACAGCATTTATGACTGCAGTATAATAAAAAAGTGGAAAACTTCTGTGATAAGAGTGATGATGTCAGAGGAGCAATGAGTTAAAGTACCTGGAACGTGGTATTGACGACAAACTTCACCTCAGTCTTTACCCACAAGTCCCCAAGAGCACCTCCACGTTCCCACACAGGATAAATCTGCGCCCCGGCCACCAACACAGAGAGTCCACCCGACACTCGGCCAAACTGATGTGTGTACATTATCATCTGTAATTATGAACAATGGGTGTAAAATGTAAAGCCATAACCTTAACCATAAGCTTACGTGGTTACAATCATAATAAAAACGAGTGCATTAAGTTGAAGTTGTGACTTTTTTGTCATGCTACTGCACCCTATAATAAGCATTTGGTAATATATACATACCCGACAAGGATGCGTTTCATTGGTTGGTTCCAAAGGAGGGCTTTGAAAAGACGTCCAATCACTCTTCAGGATGTCCGGCTTGGTTACATACAAGAAATGTCCTAAAGAGTAATTATTTATTGACACTTATTTTGAGACTTCAATGCACACGTCAGTGTTATATTTAAAAAAAAAAAAAAAAACTAAATTAAATTTTTTTTTTGCAAACAGCAATAACTTTACATTTTCCTGACTCTAAAACTGACTAAAATAAAATAAAAATGGTCCCAAATTAGGGATTACGTTTTTTGATACACTACCGTTCAAAAGTTTGGGGTGGGTATGATTTTTTTATGTTTTTGAAAGAACTCTATTATGCATTATATTATGTATATAATATAGTAAAATATCAAGAAATGGTATTACGATTTAAATTGTATTTCTGTCATGGCAAAGCTGAATTTTCAGCATCATTGCTTCAGTCTTCAGTATCATATGATCCTTCAGAAATCATTCTAAAAGGCTGATTTGATGCTCAATAGACATTTCTTATTATTATACATTTTGAAAACAGTTGTGCTGCTGAATATTTTTGTGTAACTTTGAAACAGAATTATTTTATGAATATAAAGTTCAAAAGAAAAGCCTTTATTAGAAACAGAAATCTTTTGCAACATTATAATTGTCTTTATCTGACTAATTTAACGCATCCTTGCTGAATAGAAGTATTAATTTCTTTTCAACGGTAGTGTACATGGTACATTATAAAACCGAAAACCATTCTAACCCATCCGCATTAAACACTGAAATGCAACTAGACCAAATGAAAATAAAAACTAAAATAAATAAATTTAAACTATATTAACCCTGCTCAGACTGGCCTGCACATACCTGTCACAGTATTAGTTGAGTGGTCTCTACCAGGTCCTTTTAGAGGGTCAGAAAGAGATATATTCTGTTGATTTGTCCTTGTCCATTTCAAGGATGATATCGTCCGTAAGTCCCATCCACAAAGACCATCCTCAAAGTTACAGCTCATGTTCTGCTCTGTACATAAAAAGTACACAACAATACAACAAACATGACTCCAGACCAGCAGTGGGCGATCTAACACAAGAATCAAATGCACTGAAGGCTAAATGAATTAAATAACAAATCTTATTATCAATACTGATTTCTCTCAGTACATTTATGGTCTCTCACCACATTTCTCTTCATCCGTTCCATCACCACAGTCATCCGTGCCATCACACAATTTATAGTCCTCCACACATCCCTCCCGTTTACACTTCACAAAACCAGGACCGCATGTTCCACTTTCAGGAGGAACTGAAAGAGAGAGAATCCAAACATCCTTATCACTGACGGTGTAATCCATCTTGTGGAAAATGGAGTGTGGATGCCCAGTTGTAGGTGAGGAGGCAAAAGACGTTTAAGGCAAATGGATTTTAAATAAAACTAAAAGTTTTATAAAATAAAAGTCCCCTATGCTCACCAAGGCTGCATTTATTTTTATAAAAAATACAGTAATATAAAGTCATATGAACAAAAAAAAAAAGTTTGCTGATTACATTTTTGTGGAATCCGTGATACATTTTTTCAAGGATTCTTTGATTTATAGAAAGTTCAAAAGAATAGCATTTATGAAACAGAAATCTTCTGTGACATTTTAAATGACTTTACTGTCGCTTTTGATAAATTTAATGCATCTTTGCAGGTTAAAAGTATTAATTTCTTTAAAAAGAAATCTGAACAGTACACATTTTTCATTATACATTCTCTAAATTTTAATTAAAAAATATTAATTTTAGGAAAAAGTTGTCATTTTGAAACTGTATTATATACATTAGACTTATACATTCTCTACATTTTATTTAAAAATATACATTTTGGGGAATAATAAATTGTCATTTTTAAATTGTATTATATGCATTAGGCAAATTAAGTCAATCCTTTTTTTTCCTTTTTAAATTTTAAAATAGAAATGCATTTTTAGGAATATACACGTCCACTCGTACCTGACAACATCCCTTAGCTGTTCTAAATTAACTCTGGGGGCTTATTGCTTTAAAAATAAAATGTGTAAAAATGATTTTCCATTTCTTACCTGGCAGGGCACAATCTAGAAATTCTATCTGATCGACTGATACATCTCCCTGTTTCCCTTCACTGCGTCTGGAATGAAGACAGATATGGAAAGGGCCCAGGATACGACCCAGATAGATGGTGGCCTCCCTCCAGCCTCTAACGCTGGAGCTCTCTGGCCTCCAAACCACAGCTTCTTTGCCGTCAGTTTGCCACACTGACCCCCACAGAGGGCTGTCACCCAGCCCTGTGTGACCTGAAACGCACACACAGTCAAATTCACAGGTGTTGAAGCAACACCTACGTGGCTAAATGTGTCCCTTTCCTCTGAGTAATCTTTATTTAACTCTACACTTCAAGTTAATTAGTCCATATTTGATGCAGTTTTGAATGTGTTAGTATGTGTGTGAACCTGAGTCCCACATGAAGTATCTGAGCCGAAGGCGACAAGTAGGAGATGACTGTTTTATTGGAGGGGACACAAGCACAGCAGTTCTGGGAACATCTGAAGTCACAGCGGTCACTGCCATGAACCAGCCTGACAAAAACATGAAGAGAAACCTTGATAACACTTTTCAATAAGATTCAATTCATTAACATTAGTTAATGTATCATGATCTAACAATGACAAAAACTTTTACAGCATTTAATAACCTATTGCCCAGTTTCAAAGATAGTCCTGGATTAAACTGCATGTTTAAGATGTTTTAACTGAAAGCAACCTGCACTGACATATCTCATAACATGTCAGTGCCATTGTTTTTTTTCTCAAGATGCACACCAGTAATGTTTTTTTCTTCTAAGACATGCTTATAAGGCACTTAAATGCCCTAATTTATCTTAGAAGGCTTAACCTGGTTTAATCTAAGCCCTGACTGTGAAACCAGGCTTTTGTTAATCTTTTCTATGTATAATACATTTAACATGTCCATTTGTATAAATGAACATTAGTCAATGTATTATGTACGCAGTATACATGTTTAATGAATAGTATTATATGTAGAAATGAACATGCTTTATTAAACACTGTACAAAAGTTACTATTAGTTCATGATACCTAATGCTTACGTTAATGAACTAAAATTGTTACTAAATACATTTTTAAACAAAACCATTTAAAAAAAAAAATCATTTGTTGTATAATAATTAAACCAATAATAGACTAAATTAAAATAAAACACAGGAAATCATGACATCACTTAAAATATGTACAATTTTAAACATTTTTGAAAGATGATGAACCAAGGCTGCATTTATTTAACAAACAATACAGTGAAATTACTTGTATATATTTTAAAAATGTGATTTATTCCTGTGATGGTAAAGCTGAATTTTCAGTCGTCAGTGTCACATGATCCTTCAGAAATCATTCTAATATGATGATTTGATGTTCAAGAAACATTTTTATTATCAATGTTAAAAACTGTTTGATATATATATATATATATATATATATATATATATATATATATATATATATATATATATATATATATATATATATATATATATATATATATATATATATTTATATTCTTTGATTAATAGAAAGTCCAAAAGATTTGAGGTTACATATAATATTAATTAACTACATATACATACTAGGGTTATGGTAGGATTAGGAGTTTGGATGAGGGTTAGTTGCATGTAATTATGCATAATTTACTGTTATTACTATGGTAAGTACATGTACCATATGTAACAAGGACACTGTAAAATAAAGTTTTACCAGAAATGAAATGGAAACATCTTTTGTAGCATTATAAAATATGTAATTTTTGATTAATTTAATGCATCCTTGCTAAATAAATGTAGGCTATATTAATAAAAATATTACTTTCTTAAATAAAATCTTTCTGATCCCAAACATTTGAACAGTGGTGTAAATTTTAGGCTACATTTTAATCAAAAAATATTAATTTTGAAAAGAAAAAACAACAACTTAATTTTGAAACTATTATATACATTAGAAAAATGAAACCAATCATTCATAAATATGCATTTCTGTTTTTAATATCAACGAGCTGAATTGAATTCAGCTTAATTGAGGTTTTAATAAACACAAGTAAATCTATCACTGGATTTGGAAAGGCTTTCTAAATATAAGCCGCTCCTGCAGGAAGGGAGAGCTGAATTGTCATGTACCTGTGGAAGTGCCAGTGGTGTAGTCAGAGGACGGCCCACTGTCAGGGAGCGTGTTCCCTCTCTGCTGCCTCTGCCACATGTACCCATATTCTCCTGACATATCAGCCCATCCACACTTCCCATGAAGCTCAAAATCACACTTAAACTCTGGTCCTCGATAACCTGGTATTCAACCAATAAACGAGAACATGAATAATAAAAGAAGGACACTAAATACATTAACCGGATTGCAGAAGGTATAAATATACAGAAGTTCAGTATCTTACCACAGTCTTGCTCATCACTACAGTCTTTACAGTCACAAACAAAATCACATCTGACTTCTTGGGAGGCGCCGCAGTCCTCTCGCTCCTGTGCGACAGCTGCCGAAAATGAGTAATGATGAAGACAGATGATTGGACTTTCACAGTTGTGTGTGTAGAATCCAAAACAAGGACATCACAGTGCTATTACTGTACGATTACAGAGACATTATGAAAGCTTTTAGCAATTATCCATGTAAATCAAATGAAACACATTATCAATTACAAAAGGAAACAACTCTACTTGATAGTTTTAAATAATTACATTTAAAGAGGCAAATCTTAGGAAAATATAAGTGTTTTGCTGGGAGCTTATTACTGCACTAATAATGAAAAAGCTATAAAAGTGCAGAAGTCATGTCAACGTTTAAAAGTTTGGGGCAGGTTTTAACAATTTTTTTAATGTTTTTGAAATTATGCTCACCAAAGCTGCATTGATTTGATCAAAAATACAGTACCAAAAACAGTAATATTGTGAAATATGATATAAGTTTTCCATTTTAAAATATATTCCATGTTTTATTCCTGCGACTGCAAAAGATAATTTTCAGCATCATTACGTCAGCCTTCAGTGTCACATGACCCTTCTGAAATCCTTCTAATATGATGCTTTGCTGCTCAAGAAATATTTCTTTTTAGTATCAATATTGAAACTGATTGTGCTGCTTAATATTTTAAGCACAATACTTTTTTTTTTTTTTTTTTTTTTTTTTTTTTAGGATTCTGTGAAAAAGAATGCATCCTTACAGAACAAAAGTATTAATCTTAATGACCACCCCATATATCCCAAGTAACCCACTCAATACCCGTCATCTGCCCAGGTTACCTCATAGTCTGGGTAATGGGTTTTTATCTTCTTCTCGTCACTTCATAAAATGAAGGTTGAACGGCAGTCACATGGACTATTTTAACAATGTCTTTACTACCTTTCTGGGCCTTGAAGTGTTCATTAAATTGCTGTCTATGGAAGGGTCAGAGAGCTCTCAGATTTAATCAAAAATCCCTTAATTTGTGTTCTGAAGACGAACAAAGGTCTTACGGGTTTGGAACGACATGAGGGTGAGGAATTATTGACAGTATTTTCATTTTTGGGTGAACTAACCCAGATCTAACTCAGCGCCAGTTTAATTACACTGTAAGCAATTGAAAGTCCAATTTAGTCTGAGTTTAGGCTTCATGTAGGACAAGAAATAAAAACCACATGAATTTATAAATCTTCCTGTTCAAGTCGTCACAAAGGTCTATTTAGTAATCGCATACAATACGCAGTCAAAGGTCTCTGATACACAAGTGTCAGATATGAGGCTGCCTTCCTGCATACAAGAACAAAATGTCTAATGCAGAAAAGCAATGAGGTAAGATGCCAGAGTTTGTACAATTTTTAAGTACAATCAACTTGGATGCTTAAGTCATTTCTACTTAAATTTCATTAAACGGACATAAAAAACTATTTACAGAAATATTAACATTATCATTGTACATTTTGATGTCCAATATTTCTAATCAAATGCACTAAAAATACAAATACATTGAAGCAAGAACCCAGATCTCACCCCTCTGACAGACATTCAGTATGAGACACACAAGAATCCAGTGACATGTAGCCATCTTTTGACACCAGAAGACAGAACAAGAGCTCTTCTTCAGCATACAGTGAACAAAAGCACTGCGCTGCTGCCACATATGAAGTTCTGAACTTCACCTGCGTCCCTCCCTCCTGATTCCACATAGAGATAATACCTGGACTTTACATTTTAACCCCCAGACGAGTGCCAGATCCTTCCTTTAAAGCTCCTCAGCCCTTTTATGCAGCAGACAGCTCAGTTTATTTTGGCCTCAACACCAGATACTTTACCTGACAATATTACTATTTAGCCAAAAATGAACTGCACATTCTGGTCTTACTAACAGTAGCAAATTGTAATTTTTAGGGTTCAGCCTGTCAGTAAACCTTGACAGATAAGCAAAAAAACAAGAAATTAAATAAATGCAATAAAAGAGGCAGCAAATGCAGAGCTAGAGGCAAAAATAAATTCATTTATTAAATGTTGTTGTGCAATCCATTTTTGTTCATTTGCACTAAACAATTTAAATGGAACTGCTACAAGAAGATTCTGAGTCATAATCTTCAGGCTTGAAATGAAAAAAAGAAAGTGCTGACTTGATTCTGAATTTTTTAATGCTGATTCAGAATGTTAATAACATTCTCAGGATGTCCTTATGTCATAATGTTTCTAGTCAAGAAAGTCATTGCATCTTCTAATAAAAATGCTGACAAACGGATGTGAAGTGGATCATCAAGTTTATCAGGCAAGGTTTACAACCTCCGGATCAGGTTTGAGGTCCAGATTTATAGTATGTAGCTTTAGTAATCATTAAATCACAAGATTCATGTTATGTTGTAGTTAAGCACAGTCATTTCTCTTAATGAGACTTCTGCTTTACTTTGACATAGCAGGTTGTATCTGAACATTTCTAAAGGGATAGTTCACCCACAAATGAAAGTTCTGTCATCATTTACTCATCCTCAAGTTGTTCCAAACCTGCATGAATTTCTTTTTTCTGCTGAACACAAAAGATATTTTGAAGAATGTTGGTAACCAAACATTTTATGGGCAACCATTGACTTCCATAGTATTTTTTCCCCTACTATGGAAGTCAAAGGGGTCCATTAACAGTCTAGTTCCCCATATTCTTCAAAATATCTTGCTTTGGGTTCAGCAGAAGAAAGAAATTCATACAAGTTTGTAACAATTTAAGGGTGAGTAAATGACCCTCATTTTTGGGTGAACTATCCCTTTAAAAACATGACAAAATAATCAGTTCTGGGAATTTCTAGGAACACTTTATTATCGTTTCAGGATGTCATTTTTGCACTATATAAGTTTTTATGGTCTGGATGCAGAACTTAACCTTTCCCACTAAGCTTTTCCGTGCTTTATTTCATCATTACCTATATTTGCCATTTAAAGATCAATGGCCATAAACATAAGTGCATTCTTCTCTCTTTGTAGCCATGTGTTAATCTGCACATGAAGTTAAAAACCAATCAAAAATAATGAGGATGACCTCTCCTCAAGTTTCGGCATAAGCGTTTTATCCATCCACCCGTTCATATCAGAAACATACTAGAGAGTTCTGTTCTTTCTCAGCCTTGGCACATCAGGGGTCCTAGGATATTGAGTCCTCCGACTGAGCTGTCATATATCCCAAGTAACCCACTCAATACCCGTCGTCTGCCCAGGTCACCTCATAGTCTGGGTAATGGGTTTTTATCTTCTCTGTGGAGACAGAATGCTTTGCTCTCCCAAATCCCTGGAACACAAAAAAAGAACTGATTATTGTATCATTTCCTTAAAGGTGTATAACCACTGACCTATATAGAGAACATTTATATAGATCAGTGGGTATAACGTTCAACACTGGAATATCATGCATACCATGGAATAACCGTAGACGTGGATCTTCTTTGCGTCACGGTCATGTTTGATTCTTCCACCTCCGAGACACTCACAGTCCAATCCTCCACTTTTCTCCAGTTCGCCAGCCACACGGTCATAGATATCAGCTTAAGGAGATACAACGTTATGAAAGTTTTGTAGCAAGACACAAATAAACGTTTGCCCTCCTATCAAATGTGCAGTGAAATTTCCTAAAAACTGTAACATATCTAAAATGATATGGTAATAAACTATTTTTATTTATTTATACTAACTCAAGTGCTTCATTGCAGTTAAGTTGTAAAAACTTAAGCTGCTGTAAAAAGTTGTAAACCTAAATACAGAGGAAAAATAGATAAATAGACCAATCACAACCTGACAGACAATATTGTGTGGGAAAAGTGGCTTATACCTAAAATTGAATTACAAACAAAAGGTATCATTCAAAATTATACATATAATTTACCCAGTGAAACATTACTTTGTAAAATTTAAAGGTGATATTCTTTGAGACAGTTGGCCTGTGGTTCATTTATTTTGGCACTGCCCATTTGTAAGACAGTTTTGGCCAAATGTTTGTGACTTTATCATAAAGAACATTGATGGCACATTTGTGTTTTTAGAAACATTTATTATTTGGTCTTTTGGAGAATTATAAAATAAATGTTATTCTTTTAAAGGTAAAATTCCATGTTCAAAAGCGTAACAAACAAAAACGTTTCACATCATTTAAGAAAGAAATGGCACTTTATATCGTAAATGTTTGAATATCTTTATGTAAATCTACATTTAACTATTTGTTACATGTTATATTTTGTAATATTTGTAACACTCTTCTTTTGTTGTTAATAAAAAAAAACAGATTTAAGAAACACCACTATTGTATTCAATAACACCAGCAATGTAAGTCAATAGCAGATATTATTTTACTTAATCTAATCTAAATTTTCTTTAAAGAGACAAAGTTGATCAAATCTAAGCAAATCGATATTTCCTAATATTCTCTCTAAATATAAAGCCAAAATTGTCATTTGTCAGCCCTTAATACTATTTTAAAATGTATTTTCTGACATATTCCAAACCTATTGCTCGTGTTGTTTATAAATGTGCCCACTCCTGTCATTCATCAAGCACATGAATGTGTCCCTACCATGATACTCGGCCCATGCGTATCCTCTTACAATATCAACATACGAATCATCGTTTTTGCTGTGAACCCGTATAAGGACGTATTTGAAGACTCCATTGGGATCTAAATCAACCTCTGGGATTTTAGCGAGGCGTTCGGCGGACATTATTGCAAAAGCGGTACTGAAAAATCCTAACACGACAGCCCAGTTTAGAACCGCATCAGAAAAGCGCTTCATTTACATCTGCTGTGTTTTGGCGTACTTGAATGAACGTATTCATATTAGCGCCACCTACCGGGTTGGAGCAAAATGACTATTGAGACATAGCCATTGAATATCACAGTGTTACGTTTGGGGGTTTTATACAAAACGAGGTTGAATTTTTGTGTAGTAATATTTTGAATATAGGTACGTTTTATTTACACATATGTAGACTTAAAATAATTTGAAAAATGCATTTCCATCCTTAAAGCATCTAAGGAAAATTAGTGCTTTAAACCTATAAATTACTTGTAATCTTACATTTAATTCAATTTATTTAAAACATTGGACAGTTACTGTCCTTACATTAAAACCGTGGTAACACGGTATTAGCCACCACTGCATCAAAAAATATATGAAATTAATAACTAATCAAATGACAAAAATTTCACATTATCTACCATATATATTTAAGTTCCATAGTATTACTATCTGATTTAATTTTACTTTGAAACTAAGGGGCTTCTTAGACTTTTTGTTTTTAAGTAGTAACAAATTTTACTATGCTATTATGATTGTGAGAAGTATGGTTCAATGAAAAAATTCTGCAAGGGCTAATGGTTTAATCTTTAAATTGTGAAACTTATATAATTAACCAAGAACTCTTTAGGTGAACTGCTGTTTTACAGAGAGATTATGTGTGTGTAATACTCACTAGAGCCCACAAAACATTCAACACATGCTTATTTTGACATACGTTTATTTATTCAGACTAGAGAAAGCACTGCCATAGTTGATGCACAAACATTTTTATACATAAAATACATTTTGAAAAGAACATAGAAGGACAGAGAATGACTATCTGCAAATAAGAGTGGTTACTCTAGAGAAAAGTGCACTCCGAGCACCTCTCTAGGGCTCTTCAGGAGCTCTGTGGCTGTATCAAACTCGATCGCGATCGTCTTCCTTTCAGCCTTGAGTTCTCGCTCCATTAGCTGCCATACAAAACGTGGAGCATAATGATTAGTTGAACAATTTTAAACTTACACAACACATGGCAAACATCACTATCAAAATTCACAAGTCATGTTCTAGTAGTTTAAGGATAAAATGTTGCTAATTACCTCAAACGTAGAGAGCTCTAGCAGTGCACTGATGTCATCCTCTTGTTCAGAAAGTGGCTCATTGATCAACATGGCGGCCTTGGCCACATCTGGATGGTAATGCTTCTGTAATGTCTTAAAGAAAAAAAGATTTGCCTTTTTATGGATATCTTTTAGATATTCAAAGGTTAATTAATTGTTTCCTGAGTTTGTGGGTCTGTCAAAATGTCAATCAAAAAGACAGCTCCAATCAAGTATCAATATGAATAGCCTTGTATTTGGTCTTACCTGGATCTCCCACAGGCTGCTCTCCAGAGCATGACACTGAGCCGGATCTTTCTCTTCCATCACATACGGGTCATCACAAGGCTCTGATTAAAAGCATTGACAAGAATAATTATTTATAAAAATACAGAAAAATGACAATTGTTCCTGTATACCACCTTATAAATTCTGGTTAAAATGAGGATTGGTTAAATAAATGAATAAATAAATAAAATACATTTATATCATTTAAATAAAAAATTAATAAATCAATACAAATTAACAAAATAATACATGCATACAAATAAATAAAACTATAAAAAAATGTATATGTACATAATTTAAATAAGCAAATTGAAAACAAAAAATAAGCACAAAAATAAAAATGTGTGTATATATATATATATATATATATATATATATATATATATATATATATATAATATATATATATATATATTATATAAATAAAAATTCATAAATATTTATATAATAAACATATCAACTTTTTGTAAACAACAAACAAAAAAAAAAAAAGAATTAAATACACGAATAAAAATTGATACATAAAATTATTAAAAAACAACAAAAAAAAAAACATAATAAATAAATAAATGTTAAATAAATAAGTACAAAATGAATATGTATATTTATTTATAGCTAAATAGTAACTAATAATAAATAAACAATTAAAAATAAATAAATAATAATTTGAACATTCAGCTATCAGCGAGATACCTTCTGCAGCACTGGGTCTGTGGATGAGAACTTTGCATGAGGGGTGCCGGCGAATGAGATTACAGATGAATGGCAGAAGTATGAGGAGAGCTGTAGGTGGCGCTGTGAGAGAAAGACGAGCGAGGCGCTTCACAAACGCTGCCACAAGGTAGACTGGCAGATGTCTGTCAGAGAGGTCAGATCATATTTAAGAACAAAACATGACACCGATATACTGTTTATGTCCATCTTTAGTCAAAATAAGTGTATTAAGATAAAACTTACGTTGAAGACAGGAAAATGTTTGCCAGGTGGAAAAAACGTGCTCTGTACTTGACGTGGAAGATAGCGGGATCCAGCAGACTGTACAGCTTTTTATAAAAATCTGGGTAATCCCTAAACAACAAAGACAGACATGGCTTTTTAAAAAATATATGAAGGTGTTGACACAGATCAGAGAATTGCCATTTGAAATGGTTTAATACTTACAAATTATGTTCATGGATGAGAACGAACAAGCCATTCAGAGCTAACAAACTGATCGCTCCACCTGAGTCGAACACACACAGAATAATGTATTTCAAAAACAGATAAATGGTAAGCAATTACAATCAATTAAGAACATGCAAATATATTCAAAATAGTCATATAATCATTCAGGTACGAGTTATTGGGCCTGTTACACTAAACAGCCAATGTGTCTAATTGCATGTGATAAGAAACAATAACACTAAAGGAGGGAATAAACATTTACATTTAATCACTCAGCAGACTACTGACGATCCAAAAGAAATCAAATGCATGTTTTTATGAATGGAAATGGATGTAAATGCCTTCACAGCACAAATAAAGTAAAGCCTGAGCTCACCAATGTCATAGGCGGCGCTCAGGAAGTCAATCATCAGTGTGGGATCACTCATCTGTGGCAGTATGGATTCATGAAGGATGACCAGGATCTTCTTGTACATGCTACTAGGTAACTATGGGAACCCACAACACAGTCAAAAAAAACCTCAGGAAAGGTCTTTATACATAAGGAGTATGTAATAAGAATCGATAGAAACAGGGTTTATTTACCTTGTACTTGAGAAACACCAACCACATTTGCTCAAAAGCTCGTTTATGCTCCTGTAGGAAAAATAAATATATCTGTCATGTCAGAATGAACTTCGGAAAGAATAAATATAAATGCAGAAATGTTTTAATTCATATGCATTTACCTTTAATCTGGCTGCTTTCCAGTCCTCATGTTTGGCTTATAAAATCATAGAAAAATGGTGTTTATAAGGTACACAGTTTTGTATGGAACAATACAGTGTATGTGGTGGTCAAAAGATTAGAATAATGAAGATTTTTTATGTTTTTGAAAGAAGTCTCTTCTGCTCACCAAGGCTAAATTAATTTGATTAAAAAAACAGTAATATTGTGAAATATTATTACATTTTAAAATAACTTTTCTATTATAATACTTTTTAAAATGTAAATTATTTCTGTGATAGCAAAGCTGAATTTTCAGCATCATTGCTTCAGTCTTCAGTGTCACATGATCCTTCAGAAATCATTCTAATATGCTGATTTACTGCTTTAATTATTACCATTTATTATTGGTGTTCAGTTATTAATAATGGTTCTTATTATCAATGTTGAAAACAGATCTCTGCTTAATATTTCTGTGTAAACTGTGATTTTTTCAGGATTCTTTGATGAACAGAATATTCAAAAGAGCAGCATTTATTTGAAATAGAATCTTTTGTAACATTATAAATATATTGACTGTCACTTGAATCAATTAACGTGTCCTTGCTGAATAAAAGTATTCATTTATATTATAAAAATAAAAAATAAAAAAAAGACCTTACCCCAAACTTTTAAATGTTAGCTATATTCCAATATTTTAATTTCTGGATTTCTGGAGGATCATGTGACACTGAACACTGGAGTAATGAAGCTTTATCATCACTGGAATAAATTATATCTTAAAGTATATTCAAATAAAAAAACAGTTAAATTGTAATAAATCAACAATAATTAATTTCACAATAAATACAGTTTTACTGCATTTCTCAAATAAATGAATCCTTGGTAAGGATAAGAGACTTCTTACAAAAACATTAAAAATGAAAAACAAACTTACTCTCTTGCTTGACAAGGAAATTAGTCATTTCTGATGCTTGGCTGGGTATGTTGATGGTTGAGAGGAGTGTGAACACATTATTCTGATATACTGGAATCACAGCCTAAAAAACAGATTCAATTATAAAATAAGCCTGTTTAACTGCTAAACATAGAATAGATACATAAAAAGTCATCAAAATGCAAACATTATAAAAAAAAAAAAAGTGGCTATGTAAACTAAATCACACTCACCCTTTTGTTTCTGTCCATGACTCTGGTTATGTTGTCTCGTACTGAAGTCATGACGTAGTAGCGCACGTCATCCTTCTCCATAAACTCTTGAAACCTGGAGATGAGCAGTGACATGTCCTCTTTCTCCGAGAGAAGCTGCTTCACCAGGGCCTGTGAACATGAGAGCGAGACACTTTATACCGATATGAAGTCAGAGTAAGGAACACACATCAGTATTAGTTATAAAGAAAACCAACCAGTATGAGCTCCTGGGAAAGTTGTGGTGCTCACTCCAGTCCAGATTCTGGAGAGGGTGTTTGCCTTCCGCAGCAACAAACTTCATCAGGGCACAGAGGACATCTCCTGAAAATATGAAAAAAAAAAATAAATATATATATATAAAATAAAAATATTACATAAACTTCACCAGAGTACTGAAATAAGCTAAAGAGGTTGAAGTATTAAAATGACTAAAATTACTCAAACAAAAATAAAGCAAAATAATTACAATATTAACAAATAACAATAGCAAATAACACTAAAACAATAAATTACTAAATCAAACTAAAATGAAAACATAAAAATAAAAGCTAATTTAAAATATTAGTAATACATAAATACTAAAATAACACTAGTCTGTCGGTTCATTGCATATCTCATGACCCTTAGACATGTGCACACGTACACTTTATTAATAGACCAGGTTTATACAAACTAAATCATCATGCTACTTGAATCAACTCGCTCACCTTCACTTGGAAAGCTTCATGGCCTATATTTTCCAGAAGTTGTTCCACGCAACTATTGTAACGGTGTCTCATAAATATATGGTACTTCTCCTCAGCACTGCGATCACCTGGAAATAGACTGTTTACTTAGATTTGACCCAACCAACCAAACACGTCTGGTTTACTATCTTTGTGGGGACTCTCCATAGATGTAATGGTTTTAATACTGTACAAACTGTATATTCTATCCCCTTACACTAGCCCTACTCATCACACCAAAAAAACAAACAAGCAAAAAAAACTAATTCTGTATGATATATATACACACACACACTATTCCTTGTGAGGTAAATCACAAACGGTAATTTACCATGCACGAGGTCCTCTTCTTCAGGCAGCTCACCAACATAGAGATCTCCTCTGTCTAACAACTCACAGAAAATCTTACTGCAAGCATTGGTGGCGAAAATTATTTCTTTTTCCTTTTCGGACTGCAATTGGGAAAAAATGGATGTTTACTGATTAACAATTAATTTATAGAACTGAACATAACGTGTTGAATTCATGAGAATTCGTTCACTACGAAATAAGAAATCACATACCGCCAAATATTCAATGACGTCGAATACGTCGTTAGCATGTTTCCTGTTTTGAATTATGCGATCTGTTTTAGTATTGATATCTTTCTTATATGAAGCCTGGCTGCTTTCTTCTTTCACGTTGCTGTCCCTGGACGGCGCCATGATTGTTGCTCTATGTTTTGTCGCGTTCCTGTCAAAGGTTGAGGTCGCCCCTAGTGGTCAGCTGGTGTTACCATGAAAAATTAATAAACTGGTAGAATAGCAATCAATTACGAACGGTCAGTTACGACGCATCCAAATAATACATTAATTAATTTTAACTTTTCACTCAGTTTTTATTTTCCAAAATATATGCCTATTTAGGTGTTGCCGAAAATCATTGTCACGTGACACCAGTTACGTTTCACCGCGTCCATCAGGATTGGACCAATCATGATGGTTTGTGATTACAGAGTAAGGCATTTTATTGAATAGTTTTACAGGTCCAGTTGTCTGTCAAGTGCCCATCCTTTAATGCATTACATTTAAAATATGGCACATTCTGTGTCCTCAGCAAACGAAAAAAACTCAATGGAGCATTCAGCTGTCTGAGCCAAAAAACGTCAACAAGCCTTAACAAAAAGATTGTTTTATTTCAGAATTTTCATTACAGTGCAAACTTTGGAACCAAATATTAGCACACAAGTAAAAACCAAAATAAGATATTTAACAAAAAGAATGTCTGCATCTCAGCGATTCAGTCAGATGCGTTTCCATCTTCGTCATCATCCTGTAAAAAAAAGCAAACAAAGTGATTTATAATCCATAATATCTACCTATTTATCTACATATCTATCTAAGATTATAAACGAGAGAGAGAGAGAGAGAGAGAGAGAGAGAGAGAGAGAGAGAGAGAGAGAGAGAGAGAGAGAGAGAGAGAGAGAGAGAGAGAGAGAGAGAGAGAGAGAGAGAGAGAGAGAGAGAGAGAGAGAATCATTTTCTCTCTCATATACATTTTATAAAATATAAACCATCAAAACAATACCCACTTAGGGCAGAAACACACACATATACACATACATACATACATACATACATACATACATACATACATATATATCTATATCACACACACACACCCCAGCTCAACAATACCCACTTTACGCTCTTGGTTTCCTGTGGCCGTGGCATCAAAATCGTGGATATATAGTGTAGCCATCCAGTTCACCATGGACTTCTCAAGGAGCTCAGTCTCCACTATGCTCGGATAAATGTGCTTGTCCTTAAAAGGCGCGATGGCTTCTTCTTCCTCAGTCCATTCCAGTGTCTCATGGATGCCATCTCCTCCAAAGCGTTTGTTGTAGCGGTCAAAGTGCACCCTCTCCAGCACTAGCCCGAGCCCAGGAGCCTTAGGAATGTCAACTTTCTCCTCTCCCCAGCTCCTCTCGATCACCCCTTCATCCACATATCCTTTAACTACAGCGATCACAAGGCCGATCATCTTTCGGATCTGGTGCATCATGAAGCTCTGGCCTCTTACTGTGATGACGGCAAACTCAGCTTCCTGTCTCACAAAGGTCTCTCCGCAGGACATGTGGGTGATGTAGCGCTTGGCGCTGGGGTCCCGGGGACCTTTTTGCGAAGTGAAATTGTGGAAGTTGTGGGTGCCTTTGTACAAGCCAAACAAATGGTTGACCTTCTGAAGGGTCTCTGAACTCACGCGGAATGACGTGTCCTCCTGGTTATAGTCCTTCGGGGAGAAAGACACAGTAGGAAGCATGTAGGAATACGTTCTGGCATCGCAGTTGTTTTTGGAATTGAAGCCGCCCGTGACTCTCTTGTATCCTGCAAATTTGAGATGTAAATGTAATGCACAGATTTCTGTCAGTGTTGAAATTGTTAACTAAAACTACAATTATTAAAAATGGTCTTCATTTTTTTGAAGAAAAAAAAGCTGAAATAAAATCAAAAATAAATATTAGAATATTAGAAATAAGTATTAAAATGACTAAAACTAAGAGCATATTAAACTTAAATAGAAATATAAAAATGAATAAAATGACAAAAGCACTAAACAAAATGACTAAAACTTACACTAAAATTAAAATGAAAACTGAAAATATAAAAATAAAACACACAATATTAATAAATGCAGTAATAGTAGTAAATAAGTGATACTAAAATAATAGATTTCTAGGAAATATGTAAATAAGAAGCCTCAAGGTTAGACCTAAAATTCTTATGTGAGATGGCAGATGAGCGTTGATTTTGTCCAGGATGTTCTCAATCATCCACAACTTCAGAGACACAACTTGACCCGCAGCAGAAACACCCTGTCAATGCAATGAGATGAAATCAGCAATTACACTTCAAATAACAATAATATAATATAATTATATATTTAATATAACTAATAATTAATATAACTAATTTGTATTAAATATATACCTGCATGTGTTTGTGTATTTATATATACATATATAATTAATAATAATTATATACTCAGTATAAACACATATATTATGTAAACATGAACTTATTTTGGATGCGGATTAATCGATTTGACAGCACTAATAATATATATAAATATACGTGTGTATATTATATATATATATATATATATATATATATATATATATATATATATATATATATATATATATATATATATATATATATATATATATATATATATATATATATATATATATATATATATATATATATATATATATATATATATATATATATATATATAATATGTTGCCTGGTAAACCCTACCTAATTGCCACAAAGATGGCAATATCCGAAAATCCTTGTGGGGAAATTTTTTGGTCCCCATGAGGAAAACATCTTATGAATCATACTAAGTGATGTTTTTGAAAATGTAAAAATGCAGAATGTTTCCTGTGATGGGTAGGTTTAGGGGTAGGGGCAGTGTAGGGTGATAGAAAATACGGTTTGTATGGTATAAAAACCATTATGTCTATGGAATGTCCCCATAAAACATGAAAACACAATGTGTGTGTGTTATACATTTATAACATTTTGACTATATTATTATATTTTGAAATTATTTTAGATGTATTTATGTATAGAATTAATTTATTTGACTTCATTTGTATATATTTAATTTTAATAATAATGTAAAAATCATCTTTAAAAGGTATAAAATAAGTATTAGTGTTATGGGTTTTATCTTTCTATTATTATTTTTAAAACATATCTATACAGTTTATAGCGATATCCTTTTTTTTTTTGTCAGTTAAAATGTATTTTATTTCAAGTAACAGCATTTTTTAAATGGTTTTAGTTAACTATAAAAAATAAATTAAAAAAAGCTTCCCGGAGCAGCAGGTTAAAGTGCTCACCTTATCCGTTCGCGCACAACGCTGGAAAGACATCTTCTTCATCTCATCTCCATGGCCCTCTGGAATACATCCTGCTCTGACAAGCGCAGTGACCAGCTCATCCTCAATGGTTCTGAACTGAGAGTTCTTTGCATTTCTCTGGATGAACAGGATAAATATTAATAGTAAAAGTAATTGCATTAAATACTCTGTAGACTATAGAACAACTCTATATAAAACAATTATAAATTTAACATTAAAATTAAAGGTGGGGAAAGTGTTATTTCAAAAATGCTTAAGAAATGTGATCCGGGCTGAGTACCAAAACAAACTGATAGCCAATCAGCAGTAAGAGGCGTGTCTACTAATGACAGGGAGAAGAGAGCGCTCCGTGCACGTAATTATTCAAAAGACATGACACAGGACAGACATTAGCAGAGCGATGACAGAAAGAGAGAGATGGCAGATAAAAAAACAAATGTGGAACATGTCTATGGAACAAAAGAAGGCTTATGATCAGGCAAGAAGTATCAGCTTTCCAGCACTGGAAATAACTCAAGGAGCGCTAAGGCCTTCAATCGGACGCCGAGGTTGCTTTTATTTCTTCTCGATAGGCGAGTAACATTGGTTTTGTTTTGTTATACAGAACTAATATATGCTGGCTTTTGCTTGAATATGCTCGTGTGTCATGTTCACTTGTTCGTCCATTTGCAATCGTATCGTTGTTCACTTCAGCGATGATAAAGACCCATTCATTTCCACACTGTATAAGCCTGGAGCGTCTAAACCTCCTCACTGTCTGTTTTAAGCATCAGCTCCCAAAATGTGTCCGATAAGTAAGACAAACTCCTAATATACACTCACCTAAAGGATTATTAGATCAATTTCTCATGAATGCAATTATCTAATCAACCAATCACATGGCAGTTGCTTCAATGCATTTAGGGGTGTGGTCCTGGTCAAGACAATCTCCTGAACTCCAAACTGAATGTCAGAATGGGAAAGAAAGGTGATTTAAGCAATTTTGAGTGTGGCATGGTTGTTGGTGCCAGACGGGCCGGTCTGAGTATTTCACAGTCTGCTCAGTTACTGGGATTTTCACACACAACCGTTTCTAGGGTTTACAAAGAATGGTGTGAAAAGGGAAAAACATCCAGTATGTGGCAGTCCTGTGGGCGAAAATGCCTTGTTGATGCTAGAGGTCAGAGGAGAATGGGCCGACTGATTCAAGCTGATAGAAGAGCAACTTTGACTGAAATAACCACTCGTTACAACCGAGGTATGCAGCAAAGCATTTGTGAAGCCACAACACGCACAACCTTGAGGCGGATGGGCTACAACAGCAGAAGACCCCACCGGGTACCACTCATCTCCACTACAAATAGGAAAAAGAGGCTACAATTTGCACGAGCTCACCAAAATTGGACAGTTGAAGACTGGAAAAATGTTGCCTGGTCTGATGAGTCTCGATTTCTGTTGAGACATTCAGATGGTAGAGTCAGAATTTGGCGTAAACAGAATGAGAACATGGATCCATCATGCCTTGTTACCACTGTGCAGGCTGGTGGTGGTGGTGGTGTAATGGTGTGGGGGATGTTTTCTTGGCACACTTTAGTGCCAATTGGGCATCGTTTAAATGCCACGGCCTACCTGAGCATTGTTTCTGACCATGTCCATCCCTTTATGACCACCATGTACCCATTCTCTGATGGCTACTTCCAGCAGGATAATGCACCATGTCACAAAGCTCGAATCATTTCAAATTGTTTTCTTGAACATGACAATGAGTTCACTGTACTAAAATGGCCCTCACAGTCCCCAGATCTCAACCCAATAGAGCATCTTTGAGATGTGGTGGAACGTGAGCTTCGTGCTCTGGATGTGCATCCCACAAATCTCCATCAACTGCAAGATGCTATCCTATCAATATGGGCCAACATTTCTAAAGAATGCTTTCAGCACCTTGTTGAATCAATGCCACGTAAAATTAAGGCAGTTCTGAAGGTGAAAGGGGGTCAAACACAGTATTAGTATGGTGTTCCTAATAATCCTTTAGGTGAGTGTATGTTTGTTTCCTCTTTTCTGTTTTTGTGTTCGCTATAACACTCTAATCTTATCATAATTATAATACATTCGTTAGCTGGACTGTCGTGTTCGTGCTATTGAGTTGTTCATGAGAACTGTGTTTTTTGGGATGGAAGGGATGACTTAGGGATTCCCATAGTAACACACAGATTCTGCCAGTTGTTGCCTGGGGCGGAGCTAACAAAATAGGGGCGTGTTTGTTTTGGTGATTTGAAATCTCAACATTGGTTACCAGAAAGCACTTACCCCATATCTAATGTATGTAACAATGTGTGTTTTTAATGCAACCTTCTCCATTTAAATACTCAGGTCAGTTAAGTATAATTATGCAATATTAAGTGAATTTTAAAATTTGCAATTTTAAATTATTTATTTGAATGAATTAAAAGAGCAGTTTCATGTCTATCCTTGTATTGCTCAACTGGTCGAGGTTGATATGGGATTTAGACAGTAATTAGTAATACATAATGCAATGAATTATACTTTTTAGAGAGAATAATTAGAATAGTAATCTAATTACTAGGTTGAAGATGTAGCAAGTAGTAATTATTTACTTTTTAGAGTAACTTACCCAACACTGACAGCAATATATAAATCGCAGCTCACCTGCATCCCATAATAGCCTTTGCCTGAATATGCCATCAGCATGGCCACCTTTTTCTTGGGGTATTTCTTCTCATCTTGGTCTGTTTTAAGCTTCTTGTCTTCATGCACAGTCTCGACGGGAGTATCATCTGCTGGTCTTTTCAAAGCTTTGATTGAGTCCTCAGTCATCTCGCAGGACATGCAAAATACAGGGGATTTTAATATTGGATCTGGCCACCCTGAAGAGCATTCCAGTTAGCGGTGAACATTAAATGAGCATTCATCAATTACTTTACAGCAGAACGCATTGCTAAGAAACGTACCTTTGATTTTGATAACTGGGATAAATGTCGTGATAAAATACGAATGATCCGACAGGACCTCAGCATGTCATTACAAACTCTCCAGTGAGGATCTCACAAATCTCTTTTGTACAAAATAGGAATGATTTAACTGGCATTATTTATAATAAATGCTATTAATCTAGAAAAATTATTTCTGACAGCAGTATGATCTATCTTCACTGCAAGAACTTATTTACTTCCCCTGTACCATGATGAATACACCCACGTGGAGCGGCTGAACTTTCACATCTCGCCGAATCTCGCGTGAACTAAATTAGGTTGCCAGGTTTACAAAATAAATACCAATAGGGGAGCCATGTTTTACAATTTCCCTCAAGTGTATTTATAGGTAATTATTTATGTATTCATTTCACATGTTCAATTACAATAAACACATTTATAGTTTAATTAAAATATATTTAATTTAATACATTTAAAATCTAATTTATATGTAATATGTATGTAATAGTTTAATTAAAATGTATACAATTTAATACATAAAAATTAATATTTAAAGAAATTATTAAATACATATATAATATAAAACAATATATAAAATAATACATTTAAAATCGAATTAATATTTTATATTATATAATAGTTTAAAATGTATGCAATTTGATACATAAATGAAAAATAAATATAAATTAAAATATAATTCTCAAATTCAGTAAATACTTTTAAGTGTATAAAATATAATTTAATGAATAAAATAATACATTTAAATTCTAATTTATATTTAATATTTATGTAGTAGTTTAATTCAAATGTATGCAATTTAATTTGATACATAAATGAGCAATACATATACATTAAAATATAATTGTACGATTCTTAAATACACAAATCTTTAAATGTATAAAATATAAATAATACATTTAAATTCTAACTTATATTTAATATTTATGTAATAGTTTAATTAAAATATACACAATTTGATTTAATACATAAATTAAACAAAATACATACAAATTAAAATATGAATATAAATACATAAACGTTTAATTATTATATAATTCACAAATTAATTCAAAAATGTGTCTACAGATAACAGAAAACATTCAACACTTCCAAAACCACTCCCATGATAAAAAGGACAACCATTGAAGGCAATATTTCTTTCAGTTTTCCGTTTATTGGAGCTGTACTGTTTAAAGCAAAGAGTTACATCTTACATTTGACATGGAAGAGTGTGCACAGGTCTTTTTACAGAACAAACAACTGTAAATGTTTCTCAACAGTCACAATTGGTAACGTTCATATCTTTGGTGGGGAGAGGGTGACGGAAAGCAAATCTCCATGCGTTTGTTAAATGTACAAGTTTAAAGCGATAATTTACAATCCATATTTACACATGATACTGAGACACCAAGGTAAAACAGATTATGTACGTTATTAATAACTGGAGAAGACATCAGTGTAGTGATGCAGAACCGGTGAGCTCACATATTGCAAGTTTTAGTGCCTGCAGATCAATGACGAAGTGACGCTTAAATCAGAGATGACTTCATGCTCTACATAGTGATTTAAAATGTCACGATACATCCAATGTCCATTTAGGCAGCGCTTAACATTTGATGGATTAAATGTGTTTTTAATTTTATTTTATGCAGTTTAAAAAGCAAAACACAAATACACTGCATGGGAAAACACCTTAATGCTGCATAATCCTCAAATTGTTCAGACAGAGAAAATAAAAAAAGCTTTTTGTCTTTTAACAAAGTTGTTAAAATTGCATTTTAAGTGGTACGTATTAAAGGAAGAAAATACATAGTTACTATGATGGCAACTGGCCTTTGAAACTCAAAACCGAAACAATAGCTTATGTCTCACTATCATGACAACGCATTTCAGTTTATTCAAACTAGCTTGTATGACAAACACAAATACATTCACGCACATAAAAGTGAAGCGAAACTAAATCCTTCCCACAGCATCTTAACCCAGTCAAATTCAACCAATCAAAAAAAACACACACTCCATACTGACAATGTACAAAAGGAAACAAAAGAAATATAACAGAGCAAAATATTTTTTCAGTGTTTCAGTTTTTTCTTTTTTTTGCTTTAAAGGCACATTTTAAAAATGTTTTAAATATTTTCAACACATAAACACACTGTTCATATACAGCACAATTGAAATAAGACTAAAAGGGAATGACTATATATCTCTAATGTGAAAAAATGTGGTGGTCCGCTCGTTTTTTGAATGTCTTCTGCTTACCTAACTAAAGAGCCCTCAAACAATGCAGCAAGCTAGAATAGACTACTATCTTAAGGCCTGTCCTTTATATACCGGTGTCAGATTACACACAGCTCACATCAACAACAGGAATATCTATGCGTGCACAACCCAAAAGGAAGTACATTCTGTCCTAAATGGGCATCTAAGTCTGGAACAGGACTGATCACCAGGGCACACATATGATTCCAATAAGAGGTATAATCAAGAGTTCCTTATAAATTCTGATGTCAACCTAATATTGAGCGGACCAACGTTAATACCGCCATTATCTAAACTAGGTTATGCTATGCTTTTTTGGCATAATATTTCGGGCTAAATAACGTTTAAAAATCCTCTGTGATTGCGCAGGAACTTTGTGTTGCTCTCGGCTTAAGCCCTAATGCGACAAACTTAAAAAGCCGAACTACATTCAGACAAATGATTGCCAAACACAAAATAAAAACACAATATCAGCCATTAAAAAAAAAAAAAAAGAGAGAAACTGAACAGGTCATAAGAGATGTCCAAACAACGCACACAATATTAATTTCTAAGACATTTTACGGAAGAAAACAGGGTTTGACATGCTCTTACTTGGTAAACATTCACTAAAGTGCTACAAATGATTTTGCTGGCTTTGTACAGTTTCCTTCTGTGAAACGATAGAATGTCTTTAAACAATTGGCAAAATAATCTGTTTTATGAATGGCTTGTAATTTGGTCCCCTGTGAGGGAGAATTTGGGCCTCATAACATTCACATGGTGCACAAAAATCACCATTTTGCTGGTCTGCAACATTTATCTAGCGAATATAACTTCTTCTAACTGGACACTTGGATTTCAGCCAACCAACCAAAATGACTTCAACTTCAAAAAAAAAAAAAAAAAAAAAAAAAAAAAAAAATTTCACACAAATCACCCCTAAACGCACTAATAATCATCTTAAAAGTGTTTACTATTTTATTTTTTATAATGTCTCTACTAGTTAACGTAGTGAATGGGCAGATAACTAAATACAAACTAAGGAAAATGTAAGAAACTGATGTTCTGGGGTGGGTAAACCTTGTCTCAAGATTGCACAACCCATTGATAACATGGAAATTTGAGCCAACAAGTGCACCGAGAAACTTGCGTACTACACTTTAAACTCAATGAGAGAATCGTTGCGGAAACAGGTTTCATTTTGACTGCAGACACTGGTATTGTTCTGTCCTTCTGTGATGACGTAAAGTGGCAACACATCCGCATTTGTGTATTTTTCCACTATTATGACAATCAGCTGTCAATCAGATTAACTTGGTCCAATCAGAGGGCCACTCCCTCCCCCACAGCACTTCGAGAGGTGCAAATGGAAAAAGATGAGAGTTGCTTAGAGAGGAAACGGTAATCTTGACGGTGTAACAGCAGCGTGGTGGAGACTTTACACACACAGACCCGACTGCAAGGCGGTAAGACGGCGTTCAATGCACTGCTTACCTGTAGGGAAACATCACACTGGTTATGCAAATGATCTTAAAAACAAATCTTGACAAGTCTGTTGGTAGTTTGAATGTATGGTTTTACTCACACTTGCTAACACTGAGGATGTCAGCCTGTTCTGTGAGGAGGAGAGACAGACCCTCCATGAGCAGCAAAGCCTTATAGTAGCGCTGAACTGATGCTTCCCCTTGATGAAACATCTCATCCAGAGCGGCCGTCTGCACCTGTAAGATCAGACAACTTCTTAAAGACACTTGACAAACAGTAGCTCTAAGCTAAAAAGACATTAGAAAAAGAAAAGGCTGACAACATAGAACAAATCTGAAAAAGAAACAAGGTGATAAATATTTTGCAGCTCAGCATAAGAGCTGCACGATTCTGGATCAATTGAAAAAAAATCACGCTTTTTGTGTTTAAAACAGATCACGATTCTCCCATGATTTTGAATAGATAACAAAATAACGGTTTTGGATGTGCTGAAATAATTGGTTTGAATGAATGATTCAATGACTCGCTCAAAGACTTCTGTTGTTTCATTACTGGATCTCTTTTTCAAATGGTCACTTGTCGCCATCCATGGGTGTAACAATGTAATTGATACCATATTTATTTGAAGTGTCATGCTACTCTGTGATAATTTCAATTATTTTAATAACAACAAAAAAATGATACTGTGTGGTTGAAAAGCGTGTTTATGCAGCTGTTTCATACCTATACAGGACAGCTGCTCTCTCTGGGTCAGCGGCAGCGCCAACACAGATTTAAAAGTTCTGCTGTGATCCTATGTGTTAAAATATTAATATATAAATATTATAACCATAGCCGAATCATTGTAATTTAGGAATAAGATAGTGTAGGTGTTTGAATTGAGATTGCAATCTTTTAACAATTAACCATGCAGCTCTACTGAGCATAATTTAAAAAAATGAAAAAAATTATTTTTCCATGTATTCCATTTTTTAGTCCTGAAGTCCCAATTTCAAAATTCCCTGATATTTCATGGCCATACTCCTAAAAATAAAGATTCTTTATTGGCATCTATGGTTTCTTGAAGAAACATCCATGGAACCTTTGCATTGCACAAAAGGTTCTTTACTGTGGAAAAAGGAGCTTTAGATTATTTAAATGTTCTTCACATTTAGATCTTTGGATTAAAATATCTAAAAACCACTAGAACAATGTTATATATTTTGTTAACTTGTGTCCTTACATTATCCTAAATGTTTCCAAGAATGTTTAAATCCAGAGAAATAAGCCTTTTTTTTTAAAACCAGGATACAGAGCGTGTCTGTGCGTTGCCAATAAATGACATCATACCCGCGTTACTCCCAATTTCCGGTTTTATTTTGTAGAAACCATGGAAACACGCTTTAATATATTATGTGTTTTATTAGACAGGTGATCCAACTGTTTGGATACATTCATCCACAGAAAACTAATCATTGTTATATAGCTCAACACATCTTATTGTTTAAATCTCATTTTCTTGATTTACCACGAGTACCATGTTTTACCATGCCTAATATCGTGTACAACAGGTGTCTCATAGTAGCCACCGAGTGGACGCACAGAGAAGCATTATAACATATCTTTCAACACACTCAACTCTATCTAATATGATAAAACAGCGCTGCATTACCCCACATACACATGAGCGGAAGAAGCGGAAGCGGTCGTCTGTGGCATAATAAAAGCTACGAGAAATCAAGGCTTCATCAAGCTTGTTTTGAATAAGCGAGTGGTAAAAAATTACATATTGTGGCTTTAAGAACCATCACTAAAACGTTCATTGGGGAGCACATGGTTCTTCTAAGTCATAGCGGTGAAAGCTGCCTTTTGGAACCTTTTTGGTTTAAGAGTTTACATTCTTACCATCTGTACGGTGTGGCTGAAGAGGAGCCTCTCTGCGGTGATGCTGTTGATATGGTCCATGAGTTTGTGTTTACGGGAGAAGAATCGCTCCAGCTGAGCGCTCAGAGAGCGGCAGGACATCACGCTGGACTTATACAGGTCATTCAGCCTCCGAACCACTGAAAAACATCAATGTGTAAACACCTTCAGTTCCACTGTATGGATATTAATATCTTTTTGGATATTATTTATTTTAGAACTACAGTATTTTGCAGAGACATGGTATCTTACGGCAATTGTATCTTAGTCCAATAAAGAACTCCGAATGAATCAGTCACCCTACACCAAGGTTTCCCAAACTGGAGGTTTGTAATTAAGCAAATCATAATAACGTAAAATTAAAGTGCCCCATTATGCCATTTTAAAGGTTCCTAATTTAGTTTTGGAGGTGAAAGGGGGATTCTGAAATCCACTGCCGCTTCAATATACCTGTATATATATATCCTAATTAAATTCATAAATAAAAACCTAAATTAAAAATGAATATTTATCTTCCTATATGATTTTTAATGATTCTTTTCAGTTATGATATTATTTAATAAAGAGAACCACTGATTTGGTCTCTGAGGAGTGACTGAGGGTCTGGCCTAGGGATGTGTGATGTGTCGCTAAACACTTGATAGCAACATGTTGTCGTGTGTTTGGATTTTTGCATAGAACCCCCTAAGATGGGGTTCTAGGCAAGCTGGCGCCTGCTCCAGATCTGGAAGGTCACTATGTGCCTAATTCTGGGGTGAAAGCATCAACAAGTGATTTATGGACACGTGCATCAGATTAACTGACAATGTGTGGAAATTTACCATGACTGTTCATTTTCTCTGAGCCAATCAGAATCATCCACCTTGCAGTTATGACGTGGATAGACCTTGAAGACAGTATAACTGTTTGGGCCAGAGCTCAATCATCTTCAGTAAATCGTTTCTTTAATTAATTGCACTCCTGACTCTTGGTCTTCATTTTTCACTACTGGTCTTGGTTCATAAACCGTTAACCCCTAAGAGAGGTCTCCTACAGGTTTACATGTATCAAAGGTCAAAAAACAGATTTATTTTCTCATAATATACATTGCACATCACCACAATGTTCAATGATTCTCAAACGACTCGATGGATGAATCGGTCTCTCTAAATCCCTCCGTTCCGAGAGCCTACTCTGTTCTGATTGGTCAGATGGCCCAGTCTGTTGTGATTGGTCTACCGCGTACAGCGCGTATTTAAAAAAAACAAACGCCCATGACCATAAATGATCTTCGGCTCCATCAGGAGCGGTTGTACACACTGTAAAGATGACGTAGATTTTACACCAATCCCAGCCTGAGTCCGAATCGATGAAACATTGGAGCTAGTTATTCAACCCGAACCTTGAGCAGGATGTTTCTCGGTGATGCTACTCAGTTTGAGGTACATTATGATATATTTCAACTGTAATTCCTCACCATCAGCATTAACAAGTGTGCGTCCATCACCAATCCTGTGTGTGTTTCCAATTTATTGCGGTGCACATGCGGGAACTGTAACAATAACAGCACTAACGTGAATGACTGATGTAACATTAAAGTTTGCAAAACAAATCTTGCTCCATCCTTTGTCTTTACCCCAAGTAGTAAGAATGACAGACAATCTGCATTAATGGAGACAGCATTAGGTAATACTGCAGCCCACAGCTGATTTACAGTAATATTTCAGTAAGACAGTAATAACGCAAGTTAGTCGGTTAGCCAGATACCTACACAATATGAAAACACAAAAAACACATTGTACAGCACAGCGTCTTCTCGACATGATGCTATCCAGTATCTGCTGCAGTGTTTGAGGTGGTTCAAGAGTTCCCTGGATTCTGCGCGTGCAATAAGTGGACCAGCAATATGCTAATATTTCGTCTTGGCGTCACAACGAAACAGCTTAGGACTCGTATGAAAAATGATTCATTTAATTGACTCAGAGTTGACTCTTACTTCTGAGATACAATAACTTTATATACGCTGCACTTTCAGATGTAAAACTTTGCAGGATGTTTTAATTCAGTTAGAACCATGTTACACACTACATGAAAGGTAATTTTCAAAAACAATAGGGGCACTTTAAATAAACAAATCAAATAAAACACTAATTATTATTTTTTTATATTTAAAAAAACGTATTCAATATTTTATTTGTTTACCTGCACATCATGTAAATATTAACTGACATCAGACAACCGTAACCATGCAAATGTGTTGCAACCCTCTACAATGTGAGTAAATCACTCGCATATGCGACCAAATTTCACGCTAGATAAAAATGTCTTTAAATAGGCAATGGCTAGTAAATGGTACGATTTCAGTCACCTGTGATTGAGGCAAAAAATATGTTTCATTTTATGATATCATTTCATTGCCTGCTAAGCTTTACTCACCGTCGCTTGGCTGAGAATGCCCTCTGTAGCTTTCTCACACACATTCACATTCAACGCGAGAAAAAGAGAGAGGCTTTACATGTGCCACAAAGAGAATTGCTAGATTAGCTAGATCTAAATGCAGGGCTCAGCAGGACTGCCTGATGGCCAAAAGTTGACAGAACGGTCACTGTCCTGATCGGGCCAGTGCTGTATGGTATGAAAGTTTGCACGTGTTTTTAGCCTTGCTGATTTAAACATTCAAGCACAAGAAGATGCAAAAGAACTCGCTCCCAGGACCTAAATACTGAATTGAGCTCTTTCACATATTCATGCGCTTAAATGGACAATTTCACACAAAATTGTCAAAATGCCTATTGAGAAAAAGAATAGGAACTATGCGTAAAAAGTGAATGGCCACTATTGTGCTTTAGTATGATGGTGAGAAGAAAGTGCGTCTGAACTGCTGACCTTGTTTGACGGTGGTAGAGGGGTAGAGTTTTCCCTGCTTGATGCCTTCCATGGCTGTGTGTATTGAAGATGACAGAAGCTCTGCAGTCTTCATGTAAAGCACCAACTGCTCAGCATAACTGGCACAACACAAATATACACATTTTTAACACCACTACGCAGAACCAGAGTCTTTTAATTGCTATTTCAGTTGACTTTCACAATAAATGATTTTGTACAACATTATACAACACTGACACACAGTTTGTGAACAAAAAAACTTCCCTTCTGCTCAGAAAATGTATTTTAACAAATGCAACTATGATCCATTACTAGAGAGATTCATAGTTGTGAGAGACAGTTATGGTGGACATCCTCTCACCTCCACTCTCGGCTCAAAGAGCTGATCTGGTCGGCCACCTGGCTTTGTTGCTGGAGCAGGCTGGTGGAAGAGAGGTCGGCCTGGGCAGCCTCTCCACTCCGGGATTCTGCCACATCCACCATACATCGAGCGAAGTCCAGCATGAACCGGAGCCTCTGCAAAGTGTCTGTGTGTTCCTGCTGCAGTGGAGAGAGACGCGTGGCGTTAAGACTCAAACATAAACTAGGTAGCATGACTACCAAAACAAAATGCAGTCAATTGTGTGCTTACTTCCATTAGGGTCTCCTCTGGTAGTTCAGGGGCTTCAAAAGTCACGGCTCCTTCTAGGTTGGCTGAGATGGGGTCAGTGAAACCGTAGCGGGGACTGGAGGGCCCCTCGTAGCCATCCATGAGAATGCCTGTTTGCGGGTAGCGGCTGGTGAGGGACCCTACCGGACTAATGGAGCTTGAAGAGCCTGCTATGAGACACTCAGTTCAGTGGATTCATTTTAAATGTAGAAATCATGAAGAAATCAAAATTGCAGGTAAAAAAAACAAACTTACCAGAGAACTTCCTTGAGCGAGAACACTGAGGAGGTGTTCCTCCACTGGGCGGAGAACCCACAGTGAACACTACACGAGCAGGGCTACCTGAGCCCACCACAATGCCTCCACCACCAGGTGGCGCTGTGAACAAAAAACAAGAATGTTATATGAAGATTGCATATAACTTGACATTTAAAATGATGAAGACGAAGACCAATTACTGATGTTCCCTTTCATCACTTTACAGATTTACACTACCGTGTTTGGCATCAAGATTTAAAAAAAATAAATTAATACTTTTATTCAGTAAGGATACATTAAATTGATCATTGGTTTCCATAAAAATATTAAGCAGCACAACTGTTTTCAACATATATTTTTGACCCAGAAGACTGGAGTAATGATGTTGAAAATTTTGCTTTACCATCACAGGAATAAATTACATTTTAAAATATATATATTTAATATATTTTAAAATGGCATTTATCCAATGTAAACAATGTAAAAAATGTAAACATAATTTATATTTACAATGTAATTTATCGGAATAATTGTGGTCACCTATTGTTATTGTGTCAGTGAGCTCACCTGTGATGTCTATGCCTCTGTCAGAATTGAGATTCTCCATGCTACCTCTTTCTCCTCGCTGACCCCCAAACGCCGCCATAAGCAGCACATCAGATAGGCGACCAACACTCTGAGACCTGTCCCGAGAAGAAAAGATGAAAAAATAAAAATAAAAATAAGAGGAAAAAAAAGTTTTTATTTGTTTACAATCCAGCCTATGTAGACGCGAGGCAGCTGATTAGGGTATGGAATGGAGCTAAAATCCACCCAACTCCTCTTCTCTTACCTCCCAAAGCCTTTCCTCTCCTCAGGCTGGTAGACAGGAGACAAACTAGCCTCTCCCTGAGCTGGTCTGAGGCCCTGGTGGGTAAGAAATGTGACCATGTTTGGGGAACTCGGGGGCTTGGGAAACTCAAATGGGGGCATGGCCTGGAACGGAAAAAGGATATTTTTAAATTATTTGTTTGCATTTATTACATAATACATTCATGTGCCACAGTTCAAAAGTTTGGGGTCAGGAAGATTTTTTGTTTGTTTTAAGAAATGTTTATTTAGCAAGGATGGAATAAAATGGATAAAAAATATATATATTTCATGCTTTCTATTTCATCAAAATATTCTGAACAACAACAAAACATTTTTTATCATGGTTGCCACAAAAATATTAAGCAAAACAACTGTTTTCAACATTGATAAAAGTGAGAAATATTTATTGAGCACAAAATCAGCATATTAGAATGATTTCTGAAGGATCATGTGACACTGAAGACTGGAGGAATGATGCTGAAAATTCAGCTTTGCCATCACAGGAATAAATTACATTTGAAAATATTGTAATATGATTTCACAATATTGCAGTTTTTACTGTATTTTGATCAAATAAATGCATCCTTAGTGAGCATAAGTACTGAGCCCCTAAAAGGACATGGTCAATGCCTTTGCGCTCCCCAGAGAAACTTTGTGTTCGGTGGCAAAAACCTCTATCTCATATTTTTTTCCTTAACCATGTCCCTTTAGGGCAGAGGTCGGGAACCTTTTTGACCAAAGAGACATTTTTTTTTTTTCAATTTTCCAAAAGAACCACAGTTAATGCATTTTCCAAAAGAACCACAGTAAAAAAAATATATATATATATATATATATATATATATATATATATATATATATATATATATATATATATATATATATATATATATATATATATATATATATATATATATATATATATATATATATATATATATATATATATATATATATATATATATATATATATATATATATATATATATATATATATATATATATATACACACACACACACACACACACACACACACACACACACACACACACACACACACACACACACACACACCTCACCTAAAGGATTATTAGGAACACCATACTAATACTGTGTTTGACCCCTTTCGCCTTCAGAACTGCCTTAATTCTACGTGGCATTGATTCAACAAGGTGCTGAAAGCATTCTTTAGAAATGTTGGCCCATATTGACAGGATAGCATCTTGCAGTTGATGGAGATTTGTGGGATGCACATCCAGGGCACTAAGCTCTGTTCCACCACATCCCAAAGATGCTCTATTGGGTTGAGATCTGGTGACTGTGGGGGCCATTTTAGTACAGTGAACTCATTGTCATGTTCAAGAAACCAATTTGAAATGATTCGAGCTTTGTGACATGGTGCATTATCCTGCTGGAAGTAGCCATCAGAGAATGGGTTCATGGTGGTCATAAAGGGATGGACATGGTCAGAAACAATGCTCAGGTAGGCCGTGGCATTTAAATGATGCCCAATTGGCACTAAAGGACCTAAAGTGTGCCAAGAAAACATCCCCCACACCATTACACCACCACCAGCCTGCACAGTGGTAACAAGGCATGATGGATCCATGTTCTCATTCTGTTTAAGCCAAATTCTGACTCTACCATCTGAATGTCTCAACAGAAATCGAGACTCATCAGACAGGCAACATTTTTCCAGTCTTCAACTGTCCGATTTTGGTGAACTTTTGCAAATTGTAGCCTCTTTTTCCTATTTGTAGTGGAGATGAGTGGTACCCAGTGGGGTCTTCTGCTGTTGTAGCCCATCCACCTCAAGGTTGTGTGTGTTGTGGCTTCACAAATGCTTTGCTGCATACCTCGGTTGTAACGAGTGCTTATTTAAGTCAAAGTTGCTCTTCTATCAGCTTGAATCGGTCGGCCCATTCTCCTCTGACCTCTAGCATCAACAAGGCATTTTTGCCCACAGGACTGCCGCATACTGGATGTTTTTCCCTTTTCACACCATTCTTTGTAAACCCTAGAAATTTTGTGCGTGAATATCCCAGTAACCCCAGATCCCAGATTGTGAAATACTCAGACCAGCCCGTCTGGCACCAACAACCATGCCACGCTCAAAATTGCTTAAATCACCTTTCTTTCCCATTCTGACATTCAGTTTGGAGTTCAGGAGATTGTCTTGACCAGGACCACACCCCTAAATGCATTGAAGCAACTGCCATGTGATTGGTTGATTAGATAATTGCATTAATGAGAAATTGAACAGGTGTTCCTAATAATCCTTTAGGTGAGTGTATATATATATATATATATATATATATATATATATATATATATATATATATATATATATTGAACAGGTGTTCCTAATAATCCTTTAGGTGAGTGTATATATATATATATATATATATATATATATATATATATATATATATATATATATTTAATAATTACAAACCCAATTCTAAAAACGTTGGGACACTGTACAAATTGTGAATAAAAACAGAATGCAATGATGTGAAAGTTTCAAATTTCAATATTTTATTCAGAATACAACATAGATGACATATCAAATGTTTAAACTGAGAAAATGTGTAATTTTAAGGGAAAATTAAGTTGATTTTAAATTTTATGGCATCAACACATCTCAAAAAAGTTGGGACAAGGCCATGTTTCCCACTGTGTGGCATCCCCTCTTCTTTTTATAACAGTCTGCAAATGTCTGGGGACTGAGGAAACAAGTTGCTCAAGTTTAGGAATAGGAATGTTGTCCCATTCTTGTCTAATACAGGCTTCTAGTTGCTCAACTGTCTTAGGTCTTCTTTGTCACATCTTCCTCTTTATGATGCGCCAAATGTTTTCTATGGGTGAAAGATCTGGACTGCAGGCTGGCCATTTCAGTACCCGGATCCTTCTTCTACGCAGCCATGATGTTGTAATTGATGCAGTATGTGGTCTGGCATTGTCATGTTGGAAAATGCAAGGTCTTCCCTGAAAGAGACGACGTCTGGATGGGAGCATATGTTGTTCTAGAACATGGATATACCTTTCAGCATTGATGGTGCCTTTCCAGATGTGTAAGCTGCCCATGCCACACGCACTCATGCAACCCCACACCATCAGAGATGCAGGCTTCTGAACGGAGCGCTGAGAACAACTTGGGTTGTCCTTGTCCTCTTTAGTCCGGATGACATGGCATCCCAGTTTTCCAAAAAGAACTTCAAATTTTGATTCGTCTGACCACAGAACAGTTTTCCACTTTGCCACAGTCCATTTTAAATGAGCCTTGGCCCAGAGAAAACACCTGTGCTTCTGGATCATGTTTAGATATGGCTTCTTTTTTGACCTATAGAGTTTTAGCCGGCAACAGCGAATGGCACGGTGGATTGTGTTCACCGACAATGTTTTCTGGAAGTATTCCTGAGCCCATGTTGTGATTTCCATTACAGTAGCATTCCTGTATGTGATGCAGTGCCGTCTAAGGGCCCAAAGATCACGGGCATCCAGTATGGTTTTCCGGCCTTGACCCTTACGCATAGAGATTGTTCCAGATTCTCTGAATCTTTAGATGATATTATGCACTGTAGATGATGATAACTTCAAACTCTTTGCAATTTTTCTCTGAGAAACTCCTTTCTGATATTGCTCCACTATTTTTGGCCGCAGCATTGGGGGAATTGGTGATCCTCTGCCCATCTTGACTTCTGAGAGACACTGCCACTCTGAGAGGCTCTTTTTATACCCAATCATGTTGCCAATTGACCTAATAAGTTGCAAATTGGTCCTCCAGCTGTTCCTTATATGTACATTTAACTTTTCCGGCCTCTTATTGCTACCTGTCCCAACTTTTTTGGAATGTGTAGCTCTCATGAAATCCAAAATGAGCCAATATTTGGCATGACATTTCAAAATGTCTCACTTTCAACATTTGATATGTTATCTATATTCTATTGTGAATAAAATATAAGTTTATGAGATTTGTAAATTATTGCATTCCTTTTTTATTCACAACTTGTACAGTGTCCCAACTTTTTTGGAATCTGATTTGTACATTTCTTTTCAATAAAATGTCAACAGTAGTAATTATTAGGTCCATAGACAACTAAAAAAAAATTAAAAAAAATATGCAGCAAACAATAAATAAGTTGCAATATGGAATTAATTGTGCAGGGCTTTCAATGTAGGTTGAGTTACCAACTGATGTGTGTGAGAGAGTGTGAGAGAGAGTGTGTGTGTGAGAGAGAGAACGAGAATGCAGTGCTTACATCTACTGTGTTTACGTGAATACTCGACTTGGCATTTTGATATATTTTTTTGTGTTTATTTGGCCATTTGGCAACCGTAGACAAAGGCTACTATGCTTGTCCGTGTTGCACTCAGAGTGTGCAAACAGCATCCTGTCAGTAGAATTCAGTTCTCTTTCGCAGCTTATTGCGCTTAATATTTATTTTCAATATAATTCTCATTCATCCATTAATGTTTCATTCTTAATAACTTTAAACAGTATCGTCAACTGAAATCTGCATGGATTATCATAAATACGGCACATTTATAAGAAATAAAGGGTCTCTGCACCAAAAGCAAAAGTAATGTATCGAAATTTCTCTTTGCAAAGCACCAGTTTCAATAAAAGGATATATCAAAGTTTATATAGCCTACTTTTACATTTTCGCTGTTCAAAAAATGGTTTTCGCCATTACCTTACACAAGCAAGCAGCTGCTTGAATGCAAAGAGCTGTAGGTTCCCACAGAAAGGCAAGTGGTTAGTTGATTGCTGTCGTGACTCGTGACACTCGCGAACAGCATTGAATACGTACTTGGGCATGTTCAACTTGAATATTATTATTATCATAAACATTTCATTAACTTCAGTAGACTGTACATCAAAGCAATTGTAATTGGCTGCTTTTTCTGCAAAGAGCCGATCTCTGTTGATGTCTCTTTCGATAATTTTTTGCATCGATAATTTTTTGGTAAAGGGTGAGAGACCTGGTGACCACATGATTTTTGTAAGAGAGTCAGCTCACGAGCCATAGTTTCCCAATCACTGCTTTAGGGGCTCTGTACATAAGAGACTTCTTTCAAAAACATAAAATAAATAAATCGAACTAATCCCAAACTTTTGGACAGGACTGTATACTGGGAGCTCATGGTCACAAAAAAAAAAACAGAAATAAGATCTTACTCTGGAAGGAGAACCCAAGATGGTTGGTAGGGGGTTGCGTTGCATAAGTTCACTAAGCCTAGGTGAAGAGTGCAGGGTCCTAAAGGGCATCATGTTTCCCTGAGGGGCTACCACTGGGTCTGAATGCTGCTTCCTGATCTTCTGCCTGCACCCACCAGCCGCCTCCAGCAAACAAGGGGCGCTGTTGAGCCGCGTACCTAGACCCTGCTGTTGAGGCCGAGCCTTGGTCTCTAAACAGGCACAGCCGGGAAGAGTGAAAGAGAAGTCATCCAAAAATAAAAAACAAATGGATAACATATATATTCTGGGAAGAGTTGAAAGCTATAGTTTTCCCACTTTCTTGACATGCAACATTTACAAAAGTGAAAATAACTGGGCTATGAAATACTGAAATTCCTTTAAAAACAAAAAAAGAGTGGAAACAGAGGAAAAATTACCTCCACCCCGAGAGCCCCTGTGAACCATTTCTGCACTTGCTGGGCAAACTTGGCCTGGCAACTCAGGAATGGTGCCCACTTTTGAGAAAAAAAAAAAAGCAGAGCAGAGAGCCAGAGAGTTTGTTGAGAAACACAAGGATTCCTAAATCATCTTTAGCTACAGTGACATGACTAAGGCTTTGGGCCAAGGAAAGTGGCACTCACCCTGTGGAGAGAGCTGGAAGGGTTTTGCACCTCCTGTGGACAGTCTGCGAGAAGTGAGAACAGAACCAGGCTGAGGAGGAGAAGGCCCTGTTCTTCCAAAGGCCAGAAAGCTCCCGCTACTGCACCGCTGGACCGTGGCAGATCTGTGAAAGAAAGAAAGAAAGAAAGAAAGAAAGAAAGAAAGAAAGAAAGAAAGAAAGAAAGAAAGAAAGAAAGAAAGAAAGAAAGAAAGAAAGAAAGAAAGAAAGAAAGAAAGAAAGAATACATGCCTAGGTACAAAACAATTGAAATTTCAGTAAAAAAAAAAAAATATTAAAAAATATATTTTCCAGTATTTCAATGAGTATTTCCAGGAAACAAATTAATTAATTTCCATTTTATAGACCATGGCAGAAAAATACTTTCCCAAAATATTTACTGAATATTCAGAATAATAATCAGAATATTCAAATTCTGATGTGAATGTAAATTTTTATGAAGTGAAAACAATATGTCAGATGTTTTGATTGAGAGAAATAGATCTTATCAATTCAGAAAAACATTATTTTACATATGAGCGTATAATTAATGATGCAATTATTTATGTTTTGCTGCAAAACTTGTATTGGACCAAAGAAATGGTTCTGTTGTGTAACTGTGGATCTGGAAGTATTTTTTCCCATTAATTTCTCCCACAGGGATTGATTCATGGGAATGGATGGAGCTAACAAGATCTTTTGGAACATTTTGCTTGTTTCTCCTCTCTGATTGGTGGAATTTTCTGTACAGCATCAAGGGTAATGTAGCTGTTCAACACCAATTTCACTGTAAAACACTATCTTAGAATTAAGTTGAAATAATGCAGGATGACGTCTTCAAAAGAAGCAAATATCATCGATTACCAACCTCGTAGCTCACAATAAGGTTATCTTTAAAGGTTTATAAGTTATTAGGGCTGATTCACCTAATCACAATGTTTTTAGATTTTAAAATCTATTTTTTTATTCCAGAATCGATATTAATTCAAATTAAATTGCTTTAATTTAGTTAGGACAGAAGTTAACCACTTTTGTTCCAACTGAGAGCTAAATGTGTTGTTATCTATGTGTGTCACGTGACATTTTAATTAATAAAAATCAGAATACATATCGTATCGGCACCCAAGTATCGTGATAGTATTGAATCAGGAGATAGGTGTATTGTCTCAGCCCAATAAGTTATAATTTAAAAAAAAAATTTTCACTTCAGGAACCTGTCTGATGCACTCTATTCAAATTCCAATTTCAAGAGGGAATTTTGCCCTTAGTATAAAAGAATGTGCTTTCGCTTACCGCGGAGAGCTCTCTTGACCTGGGAACTGGAGGTTTTGCTCCATGCGCTGGTAGTTGTGAATCTGTGTGGGGACTGGAATGGGTATGGACTGCCCATAGTTGCCATAGTTACTCCCAGAAAACTCACTCGGCCTGCTGAGAATGAGGCAGAAATAACACGTAGAGGGAGAGCCAAATAAATGGCGTGATTGAATAAATAGAGAGAGAGAGAGAGAGAGAGAGAGAGAGAGAGAGAGAGAGAGAGAAAGAAATGGTAAAACATAAAAGCACTGACATCAGCATATCCTCCAGCTCCCACCGATAAAATAAAATCATTTCAAATCTCACAGGACATTTCTGGATAGGAACTACAGATTAGTCAGAGGGAGAGGCTGGGAGAGTTCTATGGCCTAGGCCTATTGTGTGTGGCTGTGTGTTTCATGGGCTGCATTTAATAATGAAGGAGAACAGGATGATCTGTGCCCATAAAAGATGCAATCTTCGTGCCAATCTAGGACTCATTTCCCTTGTGACCAAGGCCCCCGATCTTCAATGACCCAAAAATCAAACAGTGAAAAGATTAGCCTTAGCTAGGCAGGTGGAAATCAGTCTTGACAGCTACATGTAGAAATGTGCAAACCTGAAAATGGCCCATTATTTCTACTCATAACTTGCATGTAGGGATTTTCAAAATGTACAGGTGGGTCTCTAAATCATAATATGTAATACTACTACACAATGATTAATATAAAATGTTTTTATATAATTTCCCTTTGAATTCATTAACACACAATCACAATACGTTTTGACAATATATTTCATAAATTAGCCAATGAATGAATTATTTTCGTTGCAATAATTTGTTATAACTTGTGATATGCTTGTTTTTTAAATAATAATAATAAAAAAAAGAGATTTGTTTTTTTGTTTTTTTTGTAAAATCCATATTTGACTATACTTATTTATGCACCATTTATATAAAAAGCAGCTAAAATGCCCAGCCATTAAATAATCATTCTGTTTCCTTTCTTTTAAGCACTATGTGTTCATCCTGCTGTGTTCTTACCCGCTGGGTCCTGGAGAGCTGCTGTAGGAGGGAGACCGTGGAGGGGTTTTAACTTGACTGCAATGACCTCCAGATGCCAGAAGAGAACTCCTAAAGCAGGACAGAGATGGAGAATGTTAGGAGTAGATTCATTCCAGACAATTAGAAGATGTTAGCATGGTTAATTCAGGACTCCCACTCTTTCATGAACACCAGATCCAAGGACTTTCAAGGACTTTTTAAAGCACCTTTTATTTTATATCAAGCACAATACATACGATAAAGGTGGGTTTGTTACTGCCAATCTGGACAGTATCAAAGACCTACTGAACCTGTATTTATTACTGCAGTAACACTAAGGCATATACTGACAACTAAAATAAAATTTTAGGGGCATGTGACTTTTTTAAAATCCAACGAGGAAAGAGGCTGGTAGAGTGTACAAGAGAGGGAGCCAGTTTTAACGAGAGATGCAGTTTGCAGCTCCCTTATTCCTGCTTTTAACATTTACACACTGGTTTTAGTCTTCTTATTTTACGAATCATTCAAATATTAAAATAATATTACATACATTAATTTTCCAATTAAAATGAAAATATATGGACAAGTTAATTGCTAGGCATTAATAATATGCAAAATTATGCATTAATCACCTGTACATGGTATTTTTAAAAATTTATTTTAAGGCTTTTAAGACCTGCACAGGCTGAGATCAGTGTTGACAAAACAAGTTTTATAAAAACCTTCACATTTCACCCTTTTTAAGCCATTTAAGAAAAGGCAATAATCTAAATAAGTGATTTTACGTATTAATCTAAAATATGTTTATACTTAATATTCTAGATACCTTATTATTCTACATTTTTTAAAAGCACATTAGCTTCTCATCGTTCCACCAGTGAACATTTACAACTCTGTGTGTAAGCTAAAAATATGGGTTAATATGCATTAGCCTGAAGAAACCAAATGATGCGCTGGAAATGCAAGTTCACTCTTTGACAGTAGTATAGATGGCGCTTATGGAACAGCAGAAATATATTGGTTTCCCTGGTAACCTCTGTAAACAAAGGAGTGCTGCGCTTAGAAACACTACTTTATTAAGCGTTATTCATTGGAACTTTGATAAACCCATTTTTATGTAGCTCAACACTGAGTCAAGCATCACTGAATTTGCACTTCCCTGGCACTAAGCTAGTTAAAAAGCTCCACGTTATGTGCTCATTATGCAGAGCTGCCTGCACATGATCACGATCCATCCGCTCACGCAGCATTTTTTCAGGTTTTTTTCCACTTCCTCCCCAATCAGTAACGCTGTTTTGTTCTGGCTTTGGCAGTGCATAAAGGCCAATTTTTGTAATAGCACCATGTTACTCTAACAAAATGTATTTCATGCTTAATTCAAGCACTTTCAAGGACCTATGTTTGTTTTCAAGTACTTCCAGTCCTTGAATCCATGTGTCTGAAATTCAAGGACTTTCAAGTACTTTCAAGAAGCATGGGAACCCTGTTAATTAGTGAAAGAATTGAACTCCATTTAATCGTATCAAACTGAAAATCATATTATTTCATACTATACACTATCATTCAAAATTCTGTTCTTTTGACTAATTAAAGAAAAAAGTATCACATTGTTACAAGCCAGATTCAAACCAGTATTAGCTGCATGAGCATCACATGGTAAATGCTGTTTGTGGGCATTGTTATAGTTTACATCTACATTTATGCATTTGACAGATTTGGCATTTGTAATAAATGTCTGATCCCAAGGAATCAAACCCATAACCTCGGCCTTTCTAGCATCATGCTCTGTTAGTTGGGCTAGAGGAACAGCTTATTGCTTATTGTGTGGTGTGGTAGTGTTTATTTAATCGCTGCAACAAAATAGTGTTAATAATAAACATGGCATTGAGTTGTATGCAAATGATAGATTACTTTTAATGGTCAAGTAGCTAACGGATTCTCTCTGAGATATTTGTAAACAGTTAAATTGAGCTCTTACCCACTGTACATCAGACTGTCCTGGATAACCTTTCCTGTCGGCATGTCACAGGTAAGCTCACCTGCAAAGACAGACAGGGAGAAAAAATAACAAAAAAGATCATAAATACCCAGCATTCCCACTTAATCAGGAAAGGCACGATGTTTTTGAGAGTGGGGAGAAAGAAAGGAAAGAAAAGTCTTGCATGAGAAATTTTCAAAGGCTTACTGGGGAAATGAGCTGGAACCATGACGAAATCATCAGTGTCACAAGATGAGTTCTTGCTACTGCTGCCGCCTCCGCCACCTCCCGAATCCTTCAGCAGATATCCTGGAGAGTCCTGGGTAGGGGAGGCTAACGCCTTTGCACGGACCTGCTGGATCTCTGCTAGGGATTGCTACAAAATATATAAGAAGATGAGAACAAATGTTACACCATAAATGTCCTTTGTGTCCTGAATTGTTAATAAAAAGTTGTACTAATACGTATAAAGATCATAAATGCACGCTTGGTTGACAGAAGTGCAGTGTGTGTCTTCTTTTGTTTGGTTATTCACTTATTTAGTCATGATTATTTTATTGAATCCCACTCTGTGAATGTGTGAACCTACTACCTGTTACCAGTGCTTTATGCCGCTTTTCGTTAGAACTCAATGTTCTTTTGTTTGGGGAAAAGAGGGCAGGAAAGCAGGTCATGCAATATACCTGGTGCATGTAGTGGTGTATGACTGTTAGACAGGAAGGTTTTAGGTAAGGAGTGTGTGCCACCCCTTGTACTTTTGTGTTTTCCTTAGATAGAGTAGGTTAGTTAGGGTGTTGTGTATGCCAAATTCAGTTCTTTCGATAGGCAGGTTAGAGTGCTTAGGAATTAGGCTTAAGGGAATTATTTTGGTGGGTTTTGATTTGTTCTTTGATTTGGCGCCACTCAGGTTCCTTTTCCATGTGTTATTTGTTTTTTTCCCCCTTTGTTTTCTTGGTTTGTCTTCTTGATATAATAAATATACTAAATATAATGGCTTCGACTTTTCGTAAATAAAACCTTTTGGCACTTACACCTATACATAATGGTTGTTTCTGTTCACCCGCTCACACCCAGCAGTAATTTAATATATGAGTGATTAAATATATTATTATGTTCTATTCCCTAGATCTTAAAAGTTCAAAACTATAAAAATATAGTTATTTGACAGCAAATATTTAAAAACAAATTAGTATTACAGTTAAATTATTAAGATTGTATATACTTAAATTTAATTTATATAGATTCTTCAGGGATACATACACTACAGTACAAACATTTTGGTTCAGTAAGATTCATTTTGAAAGAAATGAATACTTAAACTGATAAAAAGACAACTGACAACAAAGTCAGTCATTTTATTTCAAATAAACTTTCTATTTAAAGAATCCTAAAAAAACTTGTTAAATTACACTGTAAAATAGAAAACAGTTATTTTAAATGCATTTAACAATTTTAATGTTTTTACTGTATTTTTAATCAAATAAATCCAGGTCTTGGTGAGCATAAGAGACTTCTTTTGAAAGACATTTTTAAAATCTTACCAACCCTAAACTTTTGAACAGTTAATATAAACAATAATAATAATAATAATATTAAATATATATATATATATATATATATATATATATATAAATAAATTATTATATAAAATTCTAACTATTTATAGACCTCAAATAATGGAATGTGAGAGTATGATTTGTTTGCTTTTGAAGCACTGACCTCTACACAGCATTCTGATACCATGAGACCCATAAAATGCCACAAAATACGGAGCTGATTAACATGTGGCTTCTATCACGGATTAGTGTTACAAGCCACCATAAAATGTTAAGAAAGTGTGTCTTTGTTCAATGAGGCAACTGCTTGCTTTGCTAATTTATCTTCATGTCTATGACAAACTCCTGACACGTCAACACTTATCACTGCAACAGACACAATGAACTGCCATTGATCTTTCTAATGAAATACGTGCACACACGCGCACTTACAGGAGGAGAGGCCAGGTGTGAAGTAGACGAACTGCTGCATGAGCTTGCAGAGGCTGAATTAGGAAAGCAAGTCACGGTCACTGGAGCAGCTGTGAAGATACACACAGACACACAGATACTTAATATCCCGGAAGACGGTTAGTACTTTCCATAAATACAGCACACTACGGTGTCCGATGACTTTAAGCAGCCCACTTTAAAGTTATTTTCAACCTTCTCAACTGTACCTGACAATTACAATCATATAAGGTCATATACAATTCATATAAAAAGAATAAATTTAAATAATTGTAGTAAAAAGTACATTTAGCTCATTTTAATGATCAAAAACAAAATATCTAGTTGTGTCCCACATTTTGCAAAGTTGTAACCCAATAAATAAATATACCCAAACAACATTTAGACCGTTTCTACATGATGGGAAGACAAGTTATGATCTTACTGCACTCTCAATTTTTACACAATTTGTAATGATGACTGCATTTATCATTAAACCCTGTTTTTAAAAAAATTCTTTGTTTTATTTGGGAAAAATGTGAAAAAATAAAAATAAAAATAAAAATACAAACCAACATTTTATCCCAGTTTTACAACCCTCTAATTTACCCTGTTACCCATTCTGGTGTTGTAATTATTATAATTAATTATGTCATAATTATATATAAATATGTAATATGTTTTATATATATATATATATATATATATATATATATATATATATATATATATATATATATATATATATATATATATATATATATATATATATATATATATATATATATATATCGATGATATTTATTAACTTGGCAAATTTGGTCAATTTAATTGTGATGCTTATTTTATATTTATTGAAAAGAATATAAACCAAATTTTAGTACCAATGATGCAAACCTGATAAAAAAAACTGCTTAAATAATATTAAATTTGACTCTAAACATGTTCTGAAATGTTAAGCATCTCCTTTTACTGACCATTTAAAATAGAATAAAAACATTGTTTATGACAGTGTAATAACTCACACTTCTTCATAGAGGAGCTTGCCTCCAAGAAGGGGTGTCTGAAGAATTCATCTATAAAAACAGAACGATTTCACAATTAGCTCAAAAAGACATGCATGGTGAATAACAGAACCATTGCCAAAACTAAACATATAAATAACAAACGTCACCGCATCAAAACTAGTGGGCATAGACACTCAGGATACTGACCGAAGTCCATACGGTCCTTGTGGTTCCTCTGCAGAAGGCCAAGCAGCAGGTGTCTGAGATGGCTGGAAGTTTCTCTGGGAATGCTGTAGAGAGAGATGGAAAGAGAGGGACTTTTACACATGGTTTAGCAGAATCTGTACTTCAATGCTAAACTGAAAAGTGTTGTTGGCAATCAAATTCAATAAGATATGCACTCACTTTGGGCTAAGAGTTTTATTTTTCTCATAAAACAAGCGGAGGTCCTGGGGACTGCTGGCCTGATGGACAGACAATCAAAACAAGCTTAAAGGGTTAGTTCACCCAAAAATGAAAAATTACCCCATGATTTACTCACCCTCAAGCCATCTTAGGTGTAAGACATTCTTCTTCCAGTCGAACACAATCAGAGTTATATTAAAAAAATATCCTGGCTAATCCAAGCTTTATAATGGCAGCCCAAAATTTGAAGCCCCCAAAAAGTGTATCCATATCCATCCATTATAAAAGTAATCCACACTTCTTAAGTTGAATATGGAAGGCGGTCCTCCTTCTAGATATTTTACTTTATAAAGTTTTAAATATGGATATTTTTCAAACACAAACCCATCAATTTGCTTCAGAAGGCCTTTATTAACCCCCCGGAGCCATGTAAAGTACTTTTATAATGGATGGATGCACTTTTTTGGGCTGCCATTCACTGCCATTATAAAGCTTGGAAGAGCCAGGACATTTGTAATGCAACTCTGATTGTATTCACCTGAAAGAAGAATGTCATATACACCTAGGTTGGCTTGAGAGTGAGTAAATTATGGGATAATTTTTTTAGTTCACCATTTTTGGGTGAACTATCAAAAGTAATTTTCCCAATGACATGGATGCTTCATATCTCGCACTTGAAAGTGGCAACTAAATAGTTAAATCAAAGTGCATCTGCTCACAGAATGGTGCATACCTGAAATGGAGCCTTTCCAGTCAGGCACTGAAACAAAATTGTCCCTATACTCCACAGGTCAGCCTTGGCGTCATAGTTCTGTGACATGATAACCTCAGGTGCCTGTTGAACAGCATTTCAGAGTTATAAAATCACAGTGATGCAAGTATATGAGCCAAGTCTGAAAAAAAGAAAATGTACAATACATACCATATACATTGGGGACCCACAGAGTGTGGCGGCCATCATGTTGTTCTGGAGGTACCGTGCAAAGCCAAAGTCAGCTGATGAGACCAAAATAAGATCTTAGAAACTGTACTGGTGAAGCAATACACTATGGGTAATGGCATATCCAGGTTTACGCAAAAGAACATGCTGTTAAATCATAAACAGACATTACAAAGAGTGGCTTTAGAAGTCAGTATATTGTTTTATTTATTACAGTAATATATTTCCATATCACTGAACATTATTCTATCACTGGGCAAAAGCAATTCAATTTACATTAGATTTTCTAATGCTGAAAGCTGTAAAAACAATACATCAGATGCATAAATACAGGCATGCACACTCACTCACCTATCTTGATGCACGTGTTGTTAGAGTGGGACTTTCGGCCAGCAGGATGAGACAACAGGATGTTCTGGGGTTTCAGGTCTCTGTGGATGATCCCTTTGGCCTGAAGGACCCTCATGGCCCCTGTGATCTGCTGCAGGAATACTTGGATGGTGTCTTCACTTAAAGTGCCCTTAGCTGAAAGAGCATTAGAGTAAAGATGAGTTCATTAGGGCTAGGCGGTTCATATTGACAATACAATACATTTGTGAAGAATTTTGCTAGAGCCAGAAGCCTAAATCCGAATTCGGAAAGGTACAGAAAACGAGTAATGCATTCTACGGAGCCCCTAAATGGACATGGTTAGGCTTGCCGCGGTAGTCGGTTACATTCCAGTCCATCAGATTTCAATTATCACATGAAGATAGTAAGGAGAGATGACTGATGTCAGAGGATTTGGTGTGCGACAGATCCTGGGCATTCACAAATATCTTGTAAAATATGTGGTCAGTACCACTGCTCCCTATACAAAGAGTAAACGTGTTCGCAAATTCGAATTCGTGTCCAGCAAAGAATATACAATATAATTACCCAACAATGTAGTTGCGAGAGAACGAAAAAAAGTATTGCATTTTCTTTTTCTATCACCATGTCCCTTTAGGAGCTCTGCAGAATGCATAATTTCCTTTCCGAACATAGTATTTGGCTTCGGGCACATCTCTTATTTTAATACTTTAATTTGGCCAATAAATTTCCTAAAGACTAGTTTTGCGATCTTCATTTATGAGAATATTTTGATGTTTTAATAGCATTTCTGATTGAAACTTTTAAAACGTTTAAGTAAAATATATGTGCATTTACTATTATAAATGAATAAAACATTATTAAGGTAAATAAGTAAAAATATTTACTATGCATTAATATACTAGCACATTAAAAAAATACAATGTGTCATTTTTTTAGCAATCTTCATTTAGTGAAAAACAGTGTGGGAATACACTATGATGGAAAAGCTGAATTTTCAGCAGCCATAATCATTCTAATATGTTGTTTTGCTGCCCAATAAATACTTTCTATTATTACCAATTCTGAAAACAGTTCGAAAGAACAGAATTTACTGAAATATAATAACCTTTTGCATCATTATAATGACTTTACTGTCACTTTTGATCAGTTTAATTTAATGCATCCTTGCTGAATAAAAGTATTACATTCTTTTAAAAAATAATGAATTTATGCCTTCGTTAAACATTGTAAATCTCACTGACAAAAATACATCACCACTTAAGACATTTAAGGACAAATAGATAGATAGCATACCATCAAAAGGCAAAACATAAAGATAATGGCCCTGACTCCACTGTTTATACTACAGAGTCCATATAACAACCGTTAAAAATTCCACAGGCAAATTGAATATGCAATCCTTCCACAGTGCAATGCATATCAACTAAGACAGCACTGCAAAGCTATTGTCTATAAATTCAAATGAGTGACTACACACTGCATGTATAAGCAGTGCAATACTTTAGTGATTCACCCATTTCTTTTCAACCTCTCTGTCTGATCTGAACTGAAATGTCAAGATTCTATAAAGAACAAACATGGTTTTGTCTGGAATTTTCAGAGCAACTACTTCCTCTGAAAATACACTCGCACCCTGCAGTCAACAGTTACAGCTTCAACAAGACCCGCTTTAAACAAAACATACATACACAAACACACACCCTAAACCCTTCTGCTCTAGCTTCCGGAGTTCGGCTTTGCATGCTTTTGAAATGAATTGATATCATTTGTTTCATCACGCAAGCAAATAATTGCAGCAATTAAAGCTAGGACGAGCCTCTCTATTCTAAAAAAAGCAGATGTTCTTTTTCTTAAAACTAAATAAATATGTATTAAGAATGAACACACAATTTACTAAAGAAATTAGGTCAAAGCATGATAAATGAAATGTCCCACTTACAGTGCAAGTAGTCAGCCAGGTCTCCCCCATTGCAGTACTGCAGTTAAAGAAAGAACATTGATCTTTTTACTTTGAACATCAACACCACACAACAATGCTGTATGACAAAACCTGCATCTGAATGGGGCTTAGTTCATTGCATGTGGAGAGACGATTCAGATGCATATTAAAATAACCCACTCAGAAAAGATGGGCCATTATTTCCCTTTGTCCACTGCTGATGGGTTTCCCAGTGGTCCCATTGCTTTTCCATCAAGCTTTTCTAAGAACTGACATGGTGGTAGCATGGCCTTAACAGGAAGTTGAAAATCATAGCTATTTTAAAAACTTACAAATCCTCACTGTGTTGCACAAAACACCCTGAATTTAGGTCTAAGGGTGTTTTGTTATTAACAACGGCAGCTGTCTTCCATTGGCCCCAGGGAATGGCTAATTGCATGCATTACCAGGTACAAGACAGACAAGATGAACAACAAAAGACACAGGAAAACAGGCCCACTTACCTCCATCACTAGGTACACAGAGCTCGCCGTTTCCTAGAAAGAGACATGAGTAATGAGATTCAACACTGGGACAGACAGGTGGGCATGACAACAAATTAATTCATTTACTTTAATATATATACATATTCAACATTTGTTCATTGTTAATAAGTCGACTTTTAGACTTGGTAATAGAAGTTAATAGACTTGTGTGAGAACATGTTTACAGTGGACATTGGCACCAGTATTGTGTGTTTTACAAATGCAGTGGCCTGACACTAATCCACATGTGGCGTGAGCGTGTTTTCTCTGCACTGGGTCATAATGGGCTAATACAAGCCAGGGGGAGGGCAAAGGTCATACGCTTTTGTTAACACTGCATTTTCAATGTGCTAACCGTGTATGGTGTGACAGATTTCTATGCAATGCAGCCACGGTGCACACCACTGAAGCTCACTTAAACACAAGAAAGTACTGATAGTGCTGAAGCTGTGAAATGTGAGTGGTGCTTACCACGATGCTAGGGTGTTATGGGTGATTACCAAAGTGTTACTATGCAACTGCTTTGGTTTCTGAGTGGATTTAGGGCATGCTGTGTGTTTGCTAGGATGTTCCGGGGGTGGTGGTGTTCTTACAGGTTAAAGACAAAAGAACTCATCCCCAAGAATCTATTGTCCAAAGAACAGTACCAGTCATCTCCTGAAGCTTAGTACTGTTGAGTAATGAGCTGAGTGGAGGTTTACCGATATAACAATTCTGAATGATATAAGCTGACAATTCCCAAAAATAGTCAGTATTAAAATAAAAAAAATATTTTTAAAAACAAAACAATACAAACACTAAAATTAATCAGTTTAAATGGTACAAATGAATATTAAACAATAATTTTGAGAAGTGCCTAAGATTACATATAAGTGTTATTAAATTATTACCCTTTTAAAAATTAACCAGATTGAGTGTTATAGAACAGCAAATGCAATCTGAATGTAAAAAATAAAATAAAATAAAAAGAGAAATTACAATTTTATATAATCTGATATTAGAAATGACTAAAGTTGTATTTTTTTATGTACAATAGTTTTATTATAAAAGTATATATACATGTATGGAATAATTTATAAAATATCAACTGACATAGTACCGGTCAAAAGTTTGGAAACATTACTATTTTTAATGTTTTTAGAAGAAGTCTCTTATGCTCATCAAGCCTGCATTTATTTGATAAAAAATACAAAAAAAAAAAAAAAAAAAAAAAACTGTGATATTGTGAAATATTATTACAATTTAAAATAATGGCTTTCTACTTTAATATACTTTAAAATATGATTTATTTCTGTGATGCAGAGCTGAATTTTCCAAACTTTTGACCAGTACTGTATATGTAACTGAAATACTATTTATGTCATGCACTTTCTTTCTTCTGTGGAACACAAAATAAGATATTTTGGAGAAATTTGGTTTTAGATAACAATTTAGGTAACAATTGTCCACCACTGTATGGACAAACAAACATTAAGATATTACTTTCTGTCTTTTATGTTCCACAGAAGAAAGTCAGTGATATAGGTTTTGAATGAGTAAAATGACAGAATTTTCATTTTTGAGTGAACTATTGCTTTAAGTATGAACCTTGCATGCAACGATACAAATGTTGTTTTAGATAATGTTTTTGAACCTGGTGATCCTTATACAGACAACAACAAAGCAGAAATGCCAGTCTATAGGCTTTAGGGCAATGATTAACATATATAAACATCAGGATTAAGAGTAGCTATTCAAAAAGAATGATATTGATATTTTCTTAAAACCATGTCAGATAGGCTTCTCTGAAATGGTCAAAGCACTAAATATTATCCAGACAATTGCTATAGGTCCCACAAGACAGGTTGTTTGCGCTATCAGGTCAGCTTTTATGGCACCATAATCCTGTTATTTCCCGAGCCCACGGCCGAGGCCTCTTGAAAAAATACAGAGTAGCCCACTTAGAATAACCTTATCACTTAGCAACATATGACCTTCCCCCTTTCTGGTGTCTGCCTACAACCAATCAGCCAGATCGGCTGATCCATGGTGTATGCTGCTGACTCAGCGTTGCCGAAGTTTTACTTTCTGCCACTGAAGATAGACCTCAGTTGGCTGCGTAGTCAGAATGAAAGTAGGCCAAACATCACTGTTTAATGACAACTAGCACTTGAACGAGTGTGGCGATTCAGCTGGGAAAACCCAACATCACTCACAGACTGCTGATGCCTAGATGACTGATGTTCATATGGGTGATAAAGTGAGCTTTGCTTATGAACACAGCATGCCCGTGAGATCTGCTAATGTTGAATTTTACCACAGATGCAGCAGGGACCCTGCTTAATTGCTTCTGGGGAGGACTTATTTTATATTGCTTTGTTGCTCATCCCGTTTAAAACAGCAACAATTGTATTTATGTTGCATGCTACAGTTGACCAGAAATGCTACTGAACCTGTTAATATATACCTGTCTATTTACACACATTTAACTGGGTCAAAGGAAGTCAATGGTTATATTTCTCTTTGATATTAAAAACCAAATGGCTCTGATGCACTAAAACTAAGCTTTGGCTGAAAAGCTTGTTTCTGTGTTTGCGAGGGAGAGATGACTAGATTAACTCTTGCTAGGTTTGCGCGAACAAGCTCAAGTTTGTCACGTGTGGCAAAGAGCCAGGCAGCTCACAGACTTTCCCCTCCAAGGTAGTGCAAGGAGAACAACTCAAACTTTAATGGCATTCACTTCACAGACAGTCAACCCCACAGAAGAAAGTGGTGTGACTTTCCAGGAGATGTGAGAAGAGGTCAGATAAGAAAAGAATGTGGCTGAAATATGATAAGACACTTGAGATGTAGATCTTAAAAGCAACATCAGAGTGTGAGCCTTCGTTCACAAAACTGGCATGAATGAAGTGGAGACAAAAGCAACATCAAACCTCGGTGTAAACTGTAAATGCTAACCAAAAAGTACCACGGTACTATGTAAACCGCACGGATATGGAAGTTCTTCAGTCGCTTGGTATATATCAAGGTAAAATGGTATTTGACACCATCACGAGGTAGCACAGCAGGTTTTTTGATTGATGGGAAATCCATGTTAAAAAAAAATGTCTGATGCAGATATTAATATCTAAAAAAAAAAGCATATTAAATAATTATTTAAAAAAAAATTATAAATATCTTTTTAAAAAGGTATCAACTAATAAATGTATAAATGATTATCCTATTTTTTAAGTAACATGGGGATTTTTTCTAGTCAAACAAATTGCCATACTGCATTAAAGGAGACATATCAAAGCATTGGATAGAGGTACATGTTGAAGTTTTTTGTAATCCTGCTGGCACACGCCTGACACATTAACCTCATGATGACCCCAGGGCAGGGCAAATAGCAAGAACCTAGGTGTTTGAAAAAACGTGTGAAGACTTCAATGAAACCATTTCACCAGTCTGGCTACACAGGTCTCACTCTTGCAAGAAAAGCATTCACTAAGTGCCAATGAACTCTAAATGCCAAATCTAGTGAGACATATCTTTGTGTCTCTTCCTGGTATGGTTAAAATGGGTGTGCGTGGGTAACCAAGATTTCAATACCCACAATGCCCTGCAGCAGAGCCATTAAAAACAAGTGCACATGTCATGTCAACAGAAGAACATGTGACTGCTTTTAACCAATCAATGCAAAGTAAGTCATGACACAGACTCTGGGATGGTAAAACATAAATTTGAACCATTTTTGGTCCATAATAACTATTAAAATATTTGTAAATACAAAACAAAAAACACTTTCTCTAGATGGTTAAATACGTTCATCTAAACATCTCCAGTGTAATTCCAAGTACAAATCATCCTACCTGGAAGTCGTGCAATGCGACAATGTTCTCGTGTTTCAGTTCCTACAGAAAAGAAATAAATTAATTTGCACACAGATTTTGTGTTCTGAAAATGCAATGTATTAAAGTACAACCAAAACATACCTTCAATATCTTGATCTCTTTTCCCAGAAGAGTCTGAGATTTGGCCAAATTCTTCTTATTTATGCATTTGACTGCAACTTCCCAATCATGCTTCTGAAAATGTCAATGATTTAGGTGGTTAAACAGAATCATCTTGCAGTTTATACTGTGATAAATATATATTGTAACATGTCAGTGCATGTATACGGTCAGCTTGAGTGCTCAGCTTTATTTCAATCTCTATGAATAATTGCCATTTATAAAAATGGAAATGCCTAATTTAAAGCTTGGATATATATGTAATGGTTTTTTAAAGCACCCCACATCTCTCTGTTATATATTACTGGGCATTTAATCTCTTATTCTCGCCTCCATCTGTTGTACTCGAGGCCTTTAAGGTGGTATGTCAGTTCTGCAACCAGTAGGGGTAAACACATTTTTTTTTTTATTAACACACAATAATGTATTCAAATGCAAATGGTTCGCTTAACATTTTCAGCTGATATGTTCTCACCTCTCGGTGCCTGCCTTTGAATACCACTGCGAAGGCACCGTGTCCTATAAGGTCCTTCCTGCTGAACTCGAATTTCCCGACAGTCTCCATCTCCCACCTGAACCCAAATGTTGCAGCCTGACTATTTATGTGAAACAAAGCTGACCCGCAAATATCCTCTTTCTGCGTCCCTCTTCTCCTCTGTCTGGACGAGGCAGCTGGAAAGTTGAACCCCACTTCTGCGTGCCATCGGCAGCCTTTCCATAGAAATACTCCTATCCTCTTTCATGATATCCTGGAGGTGAAGCGGAGATCTACTCCTTTAAATCATGACAATTCCCCATGTCGGAAAACCGCTCGTCGTAGTTGTTAAATAAATAAAATCAAGCTGCGCTAAAAAAATTTAAATAAAAAAAAAGAGAGAGAAAAAAATACCACCTTAAAACGGCAGCGATGTGTTTGTTTATGTACATCCGATGTTGTCAGCTACGCTAACATCCTTGAGTTCGTGTTCGGGATTATACCAGGCTCTCGACTGTATGCAACACGGTTGTTTTTCACGAAATATCCCTGAGATATTTGAAAAAGCTCGAGCAAGATTTGTCTTTTGGTCTCAACAAAGACCTCAATGTAGTCGAGGAGGTCTGCAGCGTTGCGCATGCGCGTAACCATTTCACCCAGGCTCAGTGACGTCAGGGAAGCGCTGTCAGAGTGACAGAAATATACCCAGTGAATAAAAATAAAATAAATATATACCCAGTGAAACTTTACTTTGTAAAATTAAAAGTGACATTGCTTTTAATTGCACTTGTTGTGACAGTAGCCCTGAAACGGTGGTTCATTTATTTTGGCACTGCCCATGTGTAAGGCAGTTTTGGCCAGATGTTTGTGACTTTATCACAAAGAACATCGATGGCCAATTCGTGTTGTTTTTGGAAACATTATTTGATCTTTTGGAGAATTGTAGATTCAAAACGCATGGTCTATATAATACATTTTATTCTTTTAATGGCAAAATTCCATGTTCACAATATAAGTTTTCCTGTAACTTTTTTTTTTTTTTTTTTAAATGTCGTTTTTATATTAATATAAGTAGACTGCAATACATTAGACTATTTATTGCAACAATTCATCGAGTTTAATCAATTTATTAACAATAGACACAGAATAGTGAGGCAGGAACAAAGTCCAAACAATGGGGGCAGGACACAATGGGAGAACCGGTTGTTCAGAGTTGAGACAGCAATGATGTGATGGCCAATGATGGAGACAAGGCAGCAGCACAGGGAACCAGGCTTGACAGTTGGTGATGTGACATGCTGTAGAACCAGACTGGTAGCCAGGCCAGGAGAGTCAGTGACCAGGGTGGAACAGGATGCAGGACAGGAACCAGCACAAGACAAGAGATAAACAGGAGCAAAAAAAAAAAATACAAACTAAGTATCTGGAATCTAAAATAATAAATCCAAAAAATGCTAAGTACACTTAAACTAGCAAATGAAAGAAATCTAAATAAATACTTGAAATAAATGACTAAAAAAAAAAAAAAAAAAAAACCCTGCAACCTTGCAGGAAACTAGAGAGAGAAACAAAATCAAAACAAGAGAAATCCAAAGATAAGGATAGGGGAAAAAAATGTAGCAAAAACTATAACTACACCAGATAAACTACTATCACCAGGCCAAGGTTAGTTAGACAAGGCATACAACAAACCAGCAAAAATAAAAGGGAAAGAAGCTCAATATAAAGGGAACAGCACATGAGGATCAGGTGAACACAATTAATCAAACAAGGACAAGACAATGACTAAACAAAGGGGCGTGGTTACAGGAAACAAGGAGGCGGGACAAGAGGAACACATGGCCAACACAAACAAAGACAGAGCCATGTGGTCAAACACAAGACAAACAAAGAAACATTGAACAGAGACACGGCAAGCAAGACTGTCAGGGCAGGACCCTGACAAGTTAGGCCTATATTTTCTTAACTTAAGGTGATAGAAAGAAATTTTCTGCTTGTTCAGACCAAAATAGGCTACAAGAAGCAATTGCTCAAAGTGTGATAGTAGTAGGCTATAGTAAATCCAAGGTAGCCTAATCAAATATTTAATTAGAAACACAACAAATGTTTTTTTTTTGTAAATGGGTTTACCATTAGAATTCAGTGAACATTATGGATTTACTTTAACAGTAATTTACAGTAGATACAGTTTTGCTCAAAAGTTCACTCACCCCTTGCAGGATGTGTAAATGTGAATAATTTTAACAACATAAGAGGGATCATACAAAATGCATGTTATTTAAGATATTTTACATGTTAAGATATTTTACATAAAAGATACATACACCGATCAGGCATAACATTATGACCACTGACAGGTGAGGTGAATAACACTGATTATCTCTTCATCACGGCACCTGTCAGTGGGTGGGATATATTAGGCAGCAAGTGAACATTTTGTCCTCAAAGTTGATGTGTTAGAAGCAGGAAAAATGGGCAAGCGTAGAACTGGACCACGGAGCAATGAAAGAAGGTGGTCTGGCCTGAGGAATCACGTTTTCTTTTACATCACGTGGATGGTCGTGTGCGTGTGCGTTGCTTACCTTGGGAACACATGGCACCAGGATGCACTATGGGAAGAAGGCTAGCCGGCGGAGGCAGTGTGATGCTTTGGGCAATGTTCTGCTGGGAAACCTTGGGTCCTGCCATCCATGTGGATGTTACTTTAACACGTACCACCTTTCAGCATTGTTTCAGACCATGTACACCCTTTCATGTAAACGGTATTCCCTGGTGGCTGTGGCCTCTTTCAGCAGGATAATGTGCCCTGCCACAAAGCAAAAATGGTTCAGGAATGGTTTGAGGAGCACAACAATGAGTTTGAGGTGTTGACTTGGCCTCCAAATTCCCCAGATTCACAAATTCCCCAGATCGCAACATACAGGATTTAAAGGATCTGCTGCTAACATCTTGGTGCCAGATACCACAGCACACCTTCAGGGGTCTAGTGGAGTCCATGCCTCGACAGGTCAGGGCTGTTTTGGCAGCAAAAGCGGGACCAACACAATATTAGGAATATATATAATGTTATGCCTGATCGGTGTAAAGACAAAAAAAAATAGCTGAATTTATAAAAATGACCCCATTCAAAAGTTTATGTACTCTTGATTTTTAATGCTGTGTTGTTCCCTGAATGATCCATGGCTGTTTTTTTGTTTTTGTTTTGTGATGGTTGTTCTTGAGTCCCAGTTCAACCCACCATTCTTCAGAAAAAACCTCCAGGTCCTGCAAATTCTTCAGTTTTCCAGCATCTTTTGCATATTTTTTTTTGCTATTATTTGAACCCTCTCCAGCAGTGACTGTATGATTTTTGAGATCCATCTTTTCACACCGAGGACAACTGAAGGACTCAAACGCAACTATTAAAAAAGGTTCAAACATTCACTGATGCTCCAGAAGGACACACACGGTGCATTAAGAGCAAAACTTTTGAACAGGATGAACAGTTTCATTCAGAAGATACTTACATGTTTCCCAGAAGAACAATTCAAAAACATATTTTATATATATATATATATATATATATATATATATATATATATATATATATATATATATATATATATATATATATATATATATATATATATATATATATATATTTAATTGAAAATACAACTCAAACTGATATATTGTAAAGAGTTCCTACAGTGTTAGACAGCTGAAAACAACAACAACAAAAATGCTGTGATAATACAAATATAATTTACAAGATATGAACAAACCAAGCGAATAGCGGTTTGGGTTTTGTGGTTATAAAATGCTTGTATTTATTTATACTTAATTTATACAAAAATTTTTTAAAACATATAAACTTTTTCCAAAGTGCAGGTAGGTATTCTGTAGAATTGACTTCAGGTGCCATCATGCGGAGTAGTTTGGAATAGCAATATTATTGCCTGAGCTCAGTTGTCTGATCCTATGTACAGGCAAAAATAAGTAACAATTAAAACCCAAAAGTGCAGACAGGCAGAGGCTTTAAAAATGTGTACAGTTTTAAAACAAGGTAAAACTATTTTCTAGACAATTATTTCGGCTAGTTTTTCAGTAAAAGTACAGCCTACACATCCTTTAAACAAGATCAATAAAGCAGGTGGATAAAATGATTTTTACCTTGTTGAAATCGTATTCTCATTGAGCACTCACACTTACATTTAACTGCAAAAACTTGGCCCATCATACCCATCAATATTCTAGACTACAAACTGAAATAAAGCCGCTCATATATGCATAAGATGGTCCGCTTTGATCTTCACATAAATTCCAGAGGGAGTGTTTCTGTGTGAATCTGAACTTTGGTGAAACTGTCTGGGTATATCAGACAGCCTGTTTATTGAATACTATTTGAAAATTTCAGAAAGAAGATAGCCTCTGAAAATGATACCTTCTTACCATTATTTGGCTGCAGTGTACGGGAGCCGTGAGTTCACTGCAAATATAACACAGAGAAGGGAACTGACCACATAGGGAACCACAGGGATACGTTTTTGCTTCATCAAAACATAAAGGGATAGTTCATCCCAAAATGAAAATTCTGTCATCATTTACTCACCCTCAGTTTGTTCCAAACCTGTATAGATGTCTTTGTTCTGCCTAACACATATTTTGAAGAATGTGGGAAACTGAAAAGTTCTGGGGCACCATTGACTTCCACAGTATTTACTTTCCTACAGAAGTCAATGGTGCCCCAAAGTGGCCTGATTACAAACTTTCTTCAAAATATCTTCCTTTGTTATCAGCAGAACAAAGAAATGTATACAGGATTGAAACTACTTGAGGGGAGTAAATGATGACAAAATGTTCATTTTTGGGTAAACTATTCCTTTAAACTTTTTAAAGCAGGCATACAATATGACATTAACACAAAGTGCAATATTATCTTCAGGTTTTGTGAAACACTACAGTTACATGTATTATGTACCATGTATTTGGACATTTTGGACATTTGGACATTTTATGGTAATACCATGTTTTTTTTTACATGTAGCATTGTACTACCTTGGTATTCTTTGAAGCACCCTACAGTATGTAAATACCATGGTATATGAATATGCTAATCATTTAGTACCATACACTATATGTTCAAAAGGTTGGTGTCAGTAAGATTTAAAAAAAGAGTCAATAGTGACAGTAAAGCCCTATTTGAAATAAATGCTGTTCTTCTGAATTATCTATTCATCAAAAATATTTTTTTAGTTTCACAAAAAAAAATAGAAAAATAATAATAATAAAAAAGTCATATTTCTTGAGCAGCAAATGAAGACTGGAGTAATGGCTGCTGAAAAATCACAGGAATAAATTGCCATCAATAAATTACATTTTAAAATATATTAAAATAGAAAATAATTATTTTAAATTTGTATAATATTTCACAATTTTATTTTGCTTTAACTGTATTTTCTTATCCAGTAAATGCAGCCTTGGTGGGCATAAGAGACTTCAAAACATTTGAAAAATCTTACCAACTCCAAATATTTGAATGGTACACTGTAATAAGTGATCAGTTGACTTAACTTAAAGTGAGGAAACCCGTTACCTTAAAATGATTGAGTAATAACCATCATGCGTAACTGAAAAAATAAGTTATTTGAACTTGACAATTCCACATAACTTCGTTTTTTCAATTACACATGAAGTTTATTTACTTAATAATTCTAAGGCAACTGGTTTCCTCACTTTTTAAAGTTAAGTCAACTGATCACTTTTTTACAGTGTAGTGCATCTACTGTATATCAGAATAGATTGAAACGTTTTCCCTAATCTTATGAGAACTTAAAATAAACTTGATAACAAGCTTCAATTGTCCTCCATGAAAAATGTCATATGTGTTTGGGTTATCAGAGACCCCACATATAAAATATTAATGCAATGAATTTACACATGCTAACATGACAATTGTACACATTTTGGGTCACACTAAACTTAAACATCACAGGAGGAAACCAGTAACATTTTTCAAAATTCCAAATTCTTTCCAAATTCTACCACAAGAGGATGCTGCAGGCTTTTTAAAAGTGTCTAAGCTTTGGAGACAACAGCATCGTCGATGCATGAGCATAGTTTGGCAGCTGGAATCGGTCTGGGGAAGAATCATTCGGAAGATCCAGCTGAGAGCACTTAACGTCCTGCATTGTGACCCATTTTAACAAGGTTACTTCAAATTCTTTCATGTTTTGCATCTGATATGTTTGGCTCTTGCCCTGTATGGAGTGGAGAGGCAGGTGCTTGCAGCTCTACATGATGGTAAATGCCTTCAAATGACTCTTTTATGCTGGTTCTTTTCACTCTTGTTGCTCCTGATCTCAAAAACATCTCCATTTGTTCACATTTATGGATACAGTCTAGGCAAATTTGTTTCTAGTCAAAAGTCTTTCATGACTTTGCACCAGAGAAAAATGCTTCAACTCAATGTAATGGGCCGGTGAAAATTAAGGTTGGAGAGAAATCGTGATGCCGGATGCCACAGACATCATTTTCTCCTGTGTCAACTGGGCCAGCAGACAGAGCTGCTGTTCTGCTGTCGCAGATGCATGGTGGAGATCAAAGTGCTGCCACTCCAACTTGAAAGACCTCTGAGCAGTAAATCCACAGTGTTCATGAGTCACCTGTCAGCTTATCAAATGTAACTGCAGAGGAGCTTAACTCTTGGCAAACAAACCATCACTCACACAGCCACTGACTTGAACTGCTCTTCATATGTTAAAGCCAAAAGGTTATCAGAAACTGTCAGTTTGGGTACTGAGACATGCAGGTGGGTGACCGTTCATGACCACCTCCTGAAACTGTCTATCACCACTATCAATACCAGCACACACCCCGGGGCTCTGTGTGCACTTGGCTTGGCATAGAGCGGCTTTGTGAATTGCAACAGCCCTAGAGGGAATGGATTGGTTCTGCCTGAACCATATGGTGGAATTCCCTGCTGTGGCTCAGTCCAAAGCCCTCCAGCACCAGAGAGGGAAAAGCGACACTCTTATTGCTCGTATTGTTATATAATGTACCTATGCCTACAATGACTATAGGAATGGGTGAGAGGGGGCCGGTGCTGCTTTGGCAGAGAGATTTATATTTTACTGTGTAAAAAGATGATGTAGAAATCAAATAAAAATAACTGAAGATCAAAAAGTAACTTTTAGACATGGATAGATGGATGGATGCCCTACATTTGAAAGCAACAGACAGATGAATAGATTGATAGATACCCAATCTAAAAATGATAGATAGATAGATAGATAGATAGATAGATAGATAGATAGATAGATAGATAGATAGATAGATAGATAGATAGATAGATAGATAGATAGATAGATACCATCTGAAAGAGACAGGCAGATAGATAGATACCTATCAAAAACAATAGATAGATAGATAGATAGGATTATAATGTAGATAGATAGATAGATAGGATTATAATGATAGATAGATAGATAGATAGATAGATAGATAGATAGATAGATAGATAGATAGATAGATAGATAGATAGATAGATAGATAGATAGATAGATAGATAGATAGATAGATAGATAGATAGATAGATAAACCCGGTGAACCATTCAGCTTGGCTATAGGATTAATGGTGCATTCCAGACGAGGTTGGACGTGGGAATATCCCAAATTAATTGTCCCACTTCAGACCTCAGAGTGTTCCAGTCAATCACACGTCACGTTCACATGTTGACAATGTGATGTCGCCATGACACAAGGAGGCTTATCGTATTTTGGAGTCAATTATGGTAAAAACAATAAAACTATGTAATGATAACCTTTTTTAGCTATTTTCAAAGCGATTATGTTAAACTTAATGTCTAATGTTTAAGTTTGTTTTTACGTTGATGTTCATTAAAAGCAGGACTTGTCGACATCTTGGAAGTATGGAAGGCCATCAGGGCCAAAATGGGTGAAAACACGTCAGTTTCACACATCTTGGCCCTTTTGGCATTCCACATAAAAGTGACGTTAAATGGCGCGTCTCGCTGAGGACTGGGTTGATCGATGTACCCCGAGTTCAGAAGCTGAATGTCCCACTTTGAGTGGTGTTCCAGATGTTATTTCCAAGAAGGAGCTAGGAAAAATCCTAATTCCCACCTGTCTGGAATGCAGCATCCACTTGCTTGAGTTCACTCAAGCATGGGTATACCATCATCCTGACTGTTTTTACCTTCAAAGAAAGAGGTACAGCCAAACCAACTGAATTTCAGGGTGTACTTCACAGGATCCCAGCACATAGTCCCTGGGCTGGATAAATGTAGTTCCAGCCACTGGAACATGACCACTCTGCTTACCTACGGGCACAGACGGTCTCCAGGCAGCCGGTAATTAGCAGCACTGCAATCTTTGATGAAACATTTTACCGCTCAAAGTATTTCGGTTATTGCCACCAGAAGATAACAGACACATCATTCAGAGTCATTGGTTTTGCCTTCAGCACTTTTTAAAACATCTTTGTTTCGGCACCCACACACCCTCAGGCACACGCAAACAAAGTCTACAGCTTTTCCTGTAGATGGAGCAGAGTGGGCTCGTTACCAAGGCGACGGTTACTTTCCATACCCAATATGAAATATATGCAATGTCCTTGATTTACAGTAAGATAGGCACAGAATAACAAAAGTTACAGCAGAATACATGTACTATGTCTCCACACAAACAAACAGGAATAACATACCAACAGAGTTCTGAGCGCTAAGACAATTCTGATTGGTGGCGTGATGTTACTTTGGCATCGCTGGGTGAATGTGGTGCACAAAACAGTGGTGCGAATGCGCTTCCTGCTGTCGTGTGACAGCAGCTGTCATGGAGCTCACATTTACTCAGTTGTGTCATGAAATTACAGCAGTCTTCACGCAAGCTTGCTCATACTTCTTTATTTTTCTACAAAAATATTTCACCTTATAAAAGACAGCTCAGAATGTACATTATTTTTGCAACTGCCATAGAAGTTTTTACCTTAAATATATATGTATATGTATTTATATATATAGTATATAAGCATTTCTTCCCATATATGATCAGAGTGCACTCTCAGCAGCCCAGGATATGAGTCAAACATCTTCCCAGTCTGTTTAAGTATTTCTTAATGTCCTCAGCTCTCTCTGACTAGAAAAACTGTTGGAAAGACTGTAAGAAGACAAAAATAACTGTATAAACAAAGCTGTGAAATGTTTCTAGCTGTGGTGATCCAGGCATTGTGAATCCAGCATCGTGCATGACCAACGGTAATGTTTATTACAAAAATACAGTCGGCTGCAAACAGTAACTGTCATTGCTTTAGAGTGAGGTGGTGTATAAACAGTCAGTATTGAAGATGAGTAAATATAATTGCTTAGAACAAGGCAGAATAATAAGAAAAAGATGCTGAGACACTGGGAATAGATGGATTAGAGAGGACAAGTAAGAGATGGTTACAATAAGAAACCCGTAGAATAAGTAAAGGATTACGCTTTTAGCAGAAAAGGTGCCAATAAAAATGAGTGACTGGATTCTTAAAGCACTTGGAGCAAGGGAAGGTTAAGGTTGTGACTCATGGTATCCCATGATGCCTCTGAACTGCAGCCAGCAGGAAGCCCTATTTGTGAGATTTCCACCACCTTCCTGATATCAGCAATATTATTACTATCGCTATCATTATTATCATTATCATCATTACTAGCTCAGGATATGCCTTAGAAACTGGTTACTTATCTCTTAAAATTCAGAAAAAAAAAAATAAAAATAACATACTGTAAATCTGATAATGAATTCTCAGGTTTTGTATACTACTACCAATAAATGTGTGAGTGTATGTATATATATGTGTGTATATATATATATATATATATATATATATATATGTGTGTACAGTGTATAATTATTATGTATATTTGAATACACATACATAGATGTATATACAAGAAATATTTGCATGTATATACTGTATATATATTTATATAATTTATATTATATATAAATATTTTATAGATAAATATATATTTTTTCTTATATACATGCATGTGTGTGTATTTATATATACATAATAATTATACACAGTACACACATATATATATATATATATATATATATATATATATATATATATATATATATATTATGTAAACACAAACTTTTATTTTGGATGTGATTAATCGCGATTAATCGTTTTGAGAGCACTAACATATATATTCTAATAAAAATGTTAGTGATGCTTGCCAGTGCAAAACACGCTGCCTCAATGCCGTTTAGACTAATGTGTTGCATTTCTTATGGATGTACTCCAAATCACTGATATTTTGGGTCCTAAATATGGCTTATATCCCTCCTGCAGGATTTTTAGTTTGTTTTATTGGCGTAGGTATGATAAATTAACAGCATGCCTCAATAAGCGGCACAATTTAAGATATCATTTATGTCTGTAGCACAAACAGTGTGAGATAAATTACGTGACAAAGTTTAATACTTGGAGTTAAAATAGCAACAGCAAGCATCACTAATAATAATAATAATAATAATAATAGAATTTCCAGTTTCCAGAAAAAAGACAACAAAAAAAAGCATCAACCTAAAAAAAAAAAAAAAAAAAAGTGATCCAATCCCTCTCTTGATTGAAGTGCCGAGTCCATTCTATCAGTCCGGCGCTGGCGAAAGGCTTTTTCAGAGCCTCTCATCACTCTCTTCACCCACAGGCTGCTGTATGTTCTGCTCCTTGAGTCTTTTTGAGTACAGGCCTGTGGCTCTGCCCTTATCAGAGAGGAGCAGAGGAGAGAGCGAGAGCGAGCGTCCAGAGTGGCGCTAACACCCAGGCGGGCGAGAGGGTCAGTCGTGTCCCCAGCGGGGAGGCTGAGTCCGAAGTGCAGGAACAAACCTCGTAGCCATTTTCTGCATGGTCTGAGTGGTGCTGTCCGTGAAGCCTCGTGTTCGAGTTGTTCTGCATCTCCGGGGAGTCTGACTGCATTTCCGTGCACACCAGCCAGTCCTTGCCGATGGGACGTGGATAACCCGCTTCAACTTCCATATCGCTGCCCGCCACGCGCCAGTACTCCTTTCCCTTGAAGAAATATGACGCACCTGGGTAGAAAGAGCAGAAAGTACAAGGAAAATAAAATACAGGTTGATGTGCAGAATGGATTTTTCAGACCTGCTTTCATCTAGTATACAGATCATTATGGTTTCACTTTTCCCTCTGCGGCTTTTGTCAACTCTATTTCTCTATTTCCAGTGATTTTCACACTGTAGTCTCTGGACACTGGTGGTCTGTTTAAGATTCCTAGTTGATTGGCTGATAAAAAAATAAATAATTAATATAGGAATAAAATAATTTGACAAAAGAAAAAATGAAATGAAATGACTGATTAATTACCTCATAATAAGAAATAACTCAGGGTTAACTGAGGGAACTGCAGGGGTTTTGTGAGTTGATAAAAAGCTAATAATGAATTAAATCATAAAAATTTAAAATTAAAATATATTATTTTAAAATTACAACAAAAAATCTAATCAAAATAAAGATTAAATATTTTATTTGTTTACCATCATGCCACCAACATCAAAACCATGAACACTCAGGATGCATTATTAATTTATTAAAATATTTACTTAAAATCTCAGGGGATAAATATTTAAAGTAAATATCTTAGGTCAAAGGCTGACAAAAACGCTTGGGAATTCCTTAATTAAATGACTGTAATTTATACATGGCTATACCAATAATTATTATTAATAAGTGCACAATGTTTGCATAATCTCATATTTTAAAGAGCTAGTTCAACAAAAATGTATTTACTCATTCGCATGTATTTCAGAACTTGCATGAATTTCTTTTCATGAAAAGAACAACTTTAGATTAATGCATGTTACTTTTAATGGCGATTTTTTTAAGGGAGCTTTTTGGGAGCTTGACCGTGCTTGGTCCCCATCCACTTTCATTATATGGAAAAGAGCAGCTCAGATGTTCTGATAAATATCTCCTTTTGCGTTCCAAAGAAGAAAGCCTTATATGGGTTTAGAATGATATGAGGCAGTATATGATGAAAGAAAACCTATTTCTTTAACACTACTCATCTGACAGTAAATCATGTGTTTTGGGGGATGAGATAATAGCCTAGAATCACAAATGGAGACCTCCATATTTTGCCTCGTGATAAAAAGTTTTTCCTCTGGTTCAGCCTAATGCTTGCAATTGTCCAATCTGAACAAGAGCTTTATTATCTCTCTCTGTCTCACTCTGCAGTTGAATCTGGCCTTCAGAGCTGTCTATTTGAACAGGACACTGTTGCCAGCACCTCCACAGGCTTAATAGTTCCTCCCACCCATGGAGGCCGGGGACTGTCACTTTAGAGTGTGGCCTGCTCTCACTCCTCGTTCAAAGTTCTTCCTGTGGGTCTAGCAAAGCCTCAGAGAACAACATCTGATGATACCACTTCTCTGCCCCTCATTCTTCCCTGCAGAACCACCACGGCAGGGAAGAAGATCTGGTGCATCAAGTGGAGCCTAAAGGTCCGTTCACACCAAGAGCGATAACTATAACAATCACTATATTAGCGTCCACACCAGCGGACGATGATATCGTTCTGTTTATTCTAAAGGCTTGTTCACACCGGGAAGTTTATCTCCGACGTTTAAATCAATGTGAGTGTGCTAACTTACGTGTACAACGGCAGACATAAAAGCATAATTAAAAAACGCCCTGGGTTCGTTTTTTTGGTTCGACAGCACGTAAAAAAACGGCTGACCAATGAGATTGGCGTTTTTGTTCATTTTGTTCACGTGCCTTGAGCTGCTGAAGTTACAGTGAAACACGACTTTGTGGCGCTCAAGCACAAAACGGTCTTGCCAAGCACACATTGATACTTGAAGACGACAAAGAGGAAGTAAGCAGACGAAGAAGAAGATGCAACAAGGCAAGATAAATGTTGAACTGCTGGCCTCTTTGGTGTCTGAACACGAACTTTATGACAAACGACACAGCGACTACAAAAATCTCGATAAGAGGGAGTTGTTATGGAGAGGAATTGCAGTTCAAATCAAAAGCGCCATCTACCGCCAGGGAGTGGATTTACATGTTCACTATGCGCATCGCCAGTGAAAATTGCTTGGGTATGAACACAAAGACGCATAAAAAAAAAACGTCTTGAAAAACGCTGGCAATAAGCACGCACAATAATTTTCCTGGTGTGCATGAGGCTTAAGATCGCTGCAGTTTTGTCGTCTGCCTCTTTAAATGCTTGAGTTCTTTAACGGAGTGTCTATTTACACTAAGTGCAAATAGCCTGCCTTGTTGGTAGAAGCTATTTACACTAACTTCGCCCACTGACGTCTGGTTGGGTCAGACACAATTACGGAAGATGCTGGTTAACAACAGCAATAGTGTAGGATGGCAGAAGCAATAGTGTGCATGGCAGAAGGTTTTGACGCAAAACGAGAATCCGCCTTGCTCTGCTCCCTTTCCCATCACATATCAAATCAGAAAGGCATTTATTTTCGATGAAAATGAAGAAAATATTAGAAAATTGAAAATAAAGTGTCTAATGTGTGTTTGATAATAGTGTTTATCGGTTAAGGGTAGGTGTAGGGAGGGGTTTATTGACCCAGTAAGGCGACATTCATTTAATAATTTTAATAAATATAATAATTTACACTCTGTTATTATTGCATACTGTTTAATGTACAACACAAATAGTATCTGCCACTATTTATAAGTATAAATAGCATCTAACTACTATTTACACTTATTGCAAAGAAAATATTGCTATTTTCACTTAGTGTAAATAGCATATCGCTAAGAAATGCTGCTACTTTCACTTACTGTAAATATAATCTATTGCTACTTGCACTTGGTGTAAATAGAATCTATTGCTATTTAAACAGTGTAAATAGCATTGATTGCTAAGAAAATATGCAATTTTCACTTAGCATAAATAAAATCTAGTTTCTATTTAAACAGTGTAAATAGCATCTATTATGCATTAAACTTAGTGTAAATAGCTAATGCAAATAGCCGCTGCTGTTCTTTAAAGCAGAATGGATTCTGACTGTCTGTCAATCTGTCAATGTTTTTATCATTCATCAGCTGGAAAAAAAATTATTCTGAAAGTGATTCCAACAACATCGTTTCTTGGTGCCACTGTCATTATAGTTGTGGTGTGGACTCTGCTATTTGTTTGTATTTAGAACTATTTTTAGAACTATATATTTTATCATTATAATTATCCTAAAAATTGTTAAAACTGTGCTTTTAAGTGAATTAGCAATATGCAAAACTACAAAGATGATTTCTTAGGGGGGATAAAACAGCGCAAATAAAAATGAAATGCACCCTAACGGCCCCTAATGTGCCATTTTATATATTTGGGATGAGACGATAAGAACAATAACAGCGAGACATGACACAATGACCAAAAAAGCGGTCGACTGCATGTCTTTATAGACTAACATTATGCATAATATGCAAAATAACTGACCTTCACATTCATACAAATAAATGTCGTGGGTGACATTTAAAAAATGTTCAAAACGCTTCAATGCTAATTACAGGTGCTGGAAGTAATTACTTTGTTGGAATACCACACATAAAATGTCCTAATATATCACTGAAATATGTATCCTGATGCATCATACTCATCTATGTGACAGTCTTAAACTATTCCTATTAAACTGTGTGACTCATCTATGTGACTTAAAACTATTCCTCTTAAACTATTCCTATTAGAAATAGACTTTCTACATGTCAAACACTTTGGATTTATTTGGATTTGCTGACATTGGTATGGTCAAATTGAATAAATGTGTTAAACATTTTGAATTATTTCATGCATTAACTCTAGCCCTAGTATAAATGCGAGAGACAAACATGAAAAAAGAAAGCAAAGAAGCAGTGTGTTTTTAAATGAAAGAGCTTAGAAAGGTGCATTTGCAAGCATTGCTTTTGTTTAACACAGGCTTCATGTGATCCACCACAACATTGCAATTGCCTGGTCTTCATCCTTGAGGACACCACGAGGAGCTCACTGTGCATTAGACACAATGCCGTGCATTAGGCATGACAGGACATTATGCCCCTTTCTCCATTCTGCTCACATAGACCTAGAAACTGCTGCTATGACAACTACACAATCAAAACACCTGCACGGCTAACAGCCTCTCCACCCAAATAAGACCAGTTCTTCCAAGGCGGATCAACTGGGCGGTACAACTGTACACAGTGCCTTTAAATGATGTATAAGGGCCCAATCATACACCCGGTGCAATGTGGCGGCAGGTATGTTGTTTTTTGCTAGTTTCAGCAGGTATCATTTTCACGTCCTGCACCATGTTGTTTAAATAGCAAATGCACTCATGTCCATCTGTTCGCCCATGGGTGTGCTGGTCTGAAAACGAGATGTGTTCAGGTGCATTGTTAGCACATTGCTATTTTGACGCAACTGAAAACGGCTGCGCCATTGACCTAGCCTGACGTCGTTATACTCAATTCTAGTCAGAATATGAGTCTGATACTGCTCCATTGGGCTGTGATTATTGGGGCGTGTTTCAACCGAACCAGGAAAGACCTCAATTGGACAGACCTACAACCAATCAGAGCAACGGGGTAAATTACGTATATTGAGTGACGCATAGTAGTGGAAGTTCGGATCATTTTACAGGCTTGGATCTTTGAATCTCATTCAGCAAAATGAACGAAATCTTTTTTCAAGTCATTTCGTTCATTTCAGCAGAATATGATTAAAATATCATATTTAGTGTTAAATATGAAGAATTTAGTGTTAAATTCCCCAACACGTCTAGAACTTATGCAAACGTTGATCACATTTGGAATAAAAAATAAATTATAAGCTAATGCAGCCAAGGCCAAACTTTAAGAAATGATTCATGAATTGCTTAGCTGGGTCTTCAGGCTATACAGTCTGTTAGTTCACCTCACCTCCGAATCAGAATCATTCTTTCTTTTGTCACTTCACATTTAATCACGTCTGTTCCCTGGAAAGATTAGTACACCTCTCCTGTTTTCGGGTTTGAGACGTTAGTTCCGTCATCAGTGTCTGATCTGGGCCGTGACAGCCCCATATGCAACGCATGCAGTCCCGAAAACAGAATTGATTAGTTCACCTCTCGAGTCTTCGGGTTTGAGTCATTCGTTCACCAACTCACAGCCCCATCGGCTGAATGCAGAAGATCCTGTACAGAACCGATGGCCTGTAGCGCATGCACGGTCAACACAAAATGAATGAATCGCTCTCTGAGACAACTCTTTGTTCCTGAATCATATTTAAGATTAGTTCAAAAAGAATGAATCATCACTAACAGTTGTCAACAGAACTCAACTGCACACACGCTGGAAGAAGTAGAAGAATTAGATGAGTGTAAACGATCTTTGCCCATGTTGTAAAAAATTATTTAAGGATACACAGAGTATTTACTAACACAATCATCATTTTTGAGAGAAATAGTAAAGGTGAATGCATATACGAACAAGTTCTCCGTTTAGGATTAGAACGAATTCAACCCAAGCGCTCTTTGATGAAGTGGCTGATTATGTTACTGTTGATCATCTGTCCAGCATCGTATAAAGCCTGCACTGACAATTTGATTGGGCCGAACAGCTTCTGTTCGGGCAGTTACTCCACAACGGAGCAAGTCCAGACCGAACTGCCCAACCTCAAATGTTGTGGGCAGGGCTAAGTTCGGCTGGCATCCAGGCTACCACTGACCAACAAAAACCTGGTCTAAAGTCAATAGTGCAGTATTTTTTGTGTTATTTAAAGGGTGCGTTAGTAATATGCACCTTAAATATGAAAAATTAAAGGATTCAAATGTAAAAGTTATTATTATTGTAAAAATGTAATTATTATTGTGTACATAAATATAAAAATGCCTACATGTCATAATGGATAGTCATTGCATGTATCAGAATTAGCCTACCTATTTGCAGTAACGACGAGCAAGCAGGCGTCATTGGACGAGCAGATCCGTTTCCTCGTATTTTTTTCTTCTTCAGTTTTTCCGCCATGTACATAGCGAATCTGCCATGGTGCAAGCACAACTGGCTTTTAAAGGGAATGGGAGATGAGTCTCTGATTGGTTTATTGCACGTTACGCCCAAAACACACCCATTACTCAGTAAGAGACTAGGCACAATCCTTTTAGACCATGCACCAGGTGCGCCAACCATGTTTTTACGTCGTTAAACTAACAAAAGTGGATTTGGACCTGCAACGTGCGCTTTAGACCATGCACTTAGATCGTTAAAATAACGTCCTAAAGCTTTAAAGAGTAATTTTTTGATGATTGTTACATGATGGAAGATAATATTAGAATCTATTTGAATTTTAGGAGGTAAGTGGTTAATTTCATTATTTTTTTATGATGTAATTATTATTTCAGAATGTCTATTTACACCAAGTTCAAATAGCCCGCCTTGTTGGCAGAGGCTATTTACACTAAATCCACCCACCATTGTCTGATTGAGCCAGACATTTTTTTATAAAAGAAGCCCATCTGATAACAGAAGCAGCGGTGTGGAGAATAAGATGCTTCTGACATGCCGACATGAGTTCGAACCCGCCTTTTCCCGAACTCATTCTTCTCGCTTTTCCCATCACATATCAGCTTGGAGTAGCGTTTATTTTAAACAAAAATAAAAAAAATATACGTAAAGGCCCGTTCACACCAAGAACTATAACTATAAAGATGACTATATTAGCGTCCACAGTAGGGGACGATATAGTTCTGTTTATTCTAAGCGCGTGTTTGTCTGCCGCTTTAAATGCTCGAGCTTGTTACAGCAGGATAGATTCTGATTGGCTGTCAATGTTTTTATCATTCATCAGCTGGATAAAATCATTTTGAAACTTATTCCAGCGATATCGTCTCTCTATATTGTTATTGTTATAGCTGTGGTGTGAACTCTGCTATCATCCTCTATTGTCCTTGGTGTGAGCAGGCCTTAAAGTGGAAATACAGTGCCTAACAGGTATTTAATAGTGGAAATGAAGTGTTTAATGGATAGGTGTAGGGCAGGGTGAAGTACAAGTAATGTCCTAATAAAGCAGCATCCATTTATGATTTTAATAAATATAATCATATACACTAAATATGTTATTATTGCATACTGTTTTATAATATACTACAATACACTGAGGTGCAAATAGTATCTTCCACTATTATTATATATATATAAACAGCATCTCACTACTATTTACACTTTGAGCAAAGAATATTAATAAAAATTCTCCATTTCACCATTTACTCACCCTCATGTTGTTCCAAATCTGTATGAGGTTCTTTCTTTCTGTTGAACATAAAAGAAAGATATTTGGAAGAATGTTGATGACCCTTTTTGACGTCCATGTATGGGAAAAAAACTACGGAAGTCAATGGGCTCCATCAACTGTTTGGCTACAGACATTCTTTAAAATATTTTCTTTTCTGTTCAGCAGAATAAATAAATTCATACAGGTTTGGAACAACTTGAGGGTGAGAAAATGATGACAGAATTTTCATTTTTGGGTGAACTATCACTTTAAATAACACTGATACGAAAGATCATTCTTTTTAAAATACCCAACAGTTGTTTTTGGTTTGTCACAGCCTGGAAAAAAAACAAACATGATTTGCTACTTTCTATTACTAGTTTGAGGCATTTATAAGCAGTAATTATTATTTAGGTGGAGGGGATGTTCTAATTACATCAGATTTTATCATCATTTTATTAGACATCTGTGTGTACAGAATGAGACGCAATCAAAATATTTAAATCTACGAAAAGCTGATTTTGTCAACTTTTAGGAGTACATTTATATCGTATAGCTATGCTCTTCCCTACCTAGTTAAACAGCTAACCGGTATGAACCAGCATGGAAATTCGTGCCTGTCTTTTCACCAGGGAAGGGAAACGATTCATTTTTGTGGCTCTAAAAAATAGCATTCAGGAGAGCTGCTTAAAATTCAAGAGGCATAATACGATTCACAGTACTTACTGTCAGACCACCGCATGGCATCATCCAGTTGAGGTGGGATCCCTTTCCACAGCGCCGTGTCTTTTGGGTAGCCGAGGTCCATGCGACGCAGATGGTCATCGTAGCGCCAGTAACGGTTGTCTTTGAAGAAATAGGTCTTCTCATTGTGCAGCCAAACAAATACTGCATCTACTCCTTCCGCGGGCAGCCCAAAGTCACCGACAGACCGTGGGTAGCCTTCTTCAACGTTATTGTCCTTGAACACCCAATATTTCCCTCCTAAAGAAGTGAGAACAACTTATTGTGAGGTGGGAAAGTGGTAAAGGCTTTCTTTACCGGCAGACCAGATTAGAAAAAAACAGACCTGCTGTGAAATGCATTTTAATGCTTTAAATATACAACACATTCTTTTTACCTCTGCTTTTGAGCTTCAAAACACTCTTGCGTTATATCTTTGAAGGACATTGTTCGCTTTATAGTCCAACTCTTATTAAAAATTACATTTACATAATTCGAGAGCTTCAAAATTCCAATCATTTAGAGAATTTTTGTAAGAGTGAGTGTTTATGCTCTAGGAACATTTAGCTTAAAATGTCTGGAATTAACTACACAATCAGAGGGTCTTTTGAATCATTTTAAAGAGCCTTTGAGAGATGTTCTTGATCTCTAACTGTGAAATTATCACAGATTACTGACTGCCAAAAGCAAATAACACAGTGTAAAATTCTGTTCTGTTTTCTGTTCAGAACACCACAACGCTAAGGTGTTTTGTGGTTGCTATGTCTATCTATTCTTTTCCTATTTCAATTAAAATGAACAGCTAGCATAGCATACTAAATACAACTTATTTATTTTAATAAGATATCATTTCTCATAGTCAATATGCTGTATACCTTCATGCAGCCACCCACAGCCTAACCACAAGCACTACTCTCTGGCACAATGGTAACCACAAAAACTTCAACATAACAGAAAATTATTTAAAGGTGCAGTATGTAATATTTACAGCTAGTGGTTGAAAATGAGTACTGCACTCCAAATTCAAAATATTAGAGAGAGTTGTTTCCCCCACTGCCTCGACGCTCATGCAGGTTGCCAGATTGAGGACATGCAACAGGAACAAGCTCAATTGACAATGGAAAGCGACAAGCCTTACACTGCTAGTTGTTCAGCTAATGTATATGTTTGCAGTGTTTTAATTGCTGAGGCTTTTTCGGTTTGGTAGAATCTGCAATTTCTGACCCGATTAATTTGCTCGCTGCAATACTGTTTTCCATCAACTGTTGTGGAAATAATATTGGGTAAACCGGCAGTGGGTGGGATCACACAGACCAAAACAATTCCAACACTGAACGCAAATTTCATAGAATAACTGACTGTAGCATTGTTTTTTTGGAGAAACAAATATTTGAACTTCTGCAAACATATTATGGTACTTTTATGCTTCAGTACAGTAAAAAAATAAATAAATAAATACATACAGCACCTTTAAATGTCAAACACAACAGCATTAAACAGGTTTTCCTTTTACTAAAAACACATAAAAAGTAATCAAGACAATTAAGTTACTACAACTTATTTAATTAAATTTTCTGTTTAAATTACACAACAATATTAAGTTGATGCAATGATTACCATTATTTATGATCAACATATAACCCTTCAAAATGTTTGCAACAAAGTTTAATTAAATCAATAAATTAGAATTTTGTTTTGTTGTGGTTTATTCTGGAAAATTTATATTTTTGGAAAATGTTAACATCTGTGACAAGCTGCATGGCTTCGAGTACCATTCATGTCTGTAGAATGTCTAAACAGTTCAGGATGAGTTTTGTGCCAAAGTGTAATAGGTTTGTTCACCCAAAATTAAAATTCTGTCATTCATTTCTCACCCTCATGTCGTTGCAAACCTGTTAGACCTTCGTTCATCTTCGAAACATGAATTAAGCTATTTTTGATGAAATCCGAGAGCTCTCTGACGCCTCCATAGAATGCAATGGAATTACAACTTTCAAGGAAAGACATAAAATAGTCCATGTGACTTCAGTGGTTCAAGCTTAATGTTATGAAGTGATGAGAATACTTTTTGTGTGCAAAAACAAACAAAAATAACGACTTTATTCAACAATCTCTTCTCTTCTAAGTGACTCATGTAAGCACCACAACGCATGCATCTGATCATGGGATCGCGCTCAGTCATTAGTGAGCCTGCGTTTTGCCATAAAACCTGTAAGCGATGTACTTTGTGAATAGTGTAAGAGAGTAACAGGGAAGAGGAGAAGTCGTTACTTTTGTTTGTTTTTGCACACAAAAAGTATTCTTGTCGCTTCATAACATTAAGGTTGAAGCAGTGTAGTCACATGGACTATTTTTTTAACAATGTCTTTACTTCATTTTTGGGTGAACTGTCCCTTTAAGCAGTCATTCTGAAACAGTAATCACTATTTTGATCATTTTTTGATAATTCTGAAATTCAAAATGCCCTGTACTACTTATTGTGAAATTGATTTCTTTATATTTGCTATTAGTATTCTCCACATTGCAAAATCCTTGTGTTTATTGCAAAATGTGTCTATTGAACTATGTGTGGACCTATGTGAAATACAGGACAAATTGCGTCCCAAGACTCGTCATTTTGTCTGTAAATACGGGATGATTCCGTGTTTCACGGGACGGCTGGCAACTCTAATGGAGGGGTCAGATTTCATCAAAAATCTCTTAATTTGTGTTCTGAAGATGAACGAAGGTCTCATGGGTTTGGAACGACATGAGGGTGAATAATTAATGACAGAATTTACATTTTGGGTGAACTAACCCTTTAAGGTGCAGGGCTTGACATAATTTGTTAGCAGGTATATTAGGCTGCTGTCACTTTAAGACCTGACACACGGATCCATTATACACACATGCATTTTCTTCCAATTTATGTTCACTTAAAACATAACAGACTATGAACAGCATTTTGTAATTATTTTGTGTGTATTTGACTGTATAAGCACAATATAAAGTATAAGCAACGAAAAATAATTCAGTTCAGTACGAGGAGGTTTTATGTGGGTGTGAGGTTTACTTTGGGTGTGAGCACAAAATCAGTTGGAATGAGTAAAATTGCTATATGCGCAGTCCCACGCCGAAATTCAAGCCCTGTAACACCAACAATATTCATCTGGAGCAAATGAAATGAGTGAGTGAGGGGAGGCTGGTTTTTGTGTCAACTTGCTGTTGGAGAGATGAGAGAGCGAGAAAACTCTGCTGGTATTGTGTATCTATTCTGCAGAAAATGAGTATTGGAAGCGATATTTCAGTATCAGTAAGTTTAGAAAAATCTATATTTTTGCCAACACTACTACATTGCACTTATTTCAGTTGCCTTTTTAACAGACTACAATTGAAAAATTTTATTTTATTATATATAAAATTCAACCCGCCAAAGTGGCTAGTAGGAGTGAATGCGTTACACGCCACTGCTGAAATCCACCTGCATTTGGGGGGTATTAAATGTCAAGCACTGTTAAGGTGAGACAAACCAGTCAAAATGTAGTAACAATTATGCAAAAGGTTATATTGAAAGGGTTATATTAAATCATAATTTAATAAAAGATTGAATCCAGGCATTTACCTTTAAAGAACACTATCTTATGGTCTCCAGGCCTCTCATATACAGCATCCACACTGTCCAGGTTGGCAGGCAGACCTCTCCAGAAGCGATGGATCTGAGCTGGCCTTAACGACACTAGGTGCTTTTCGCGTGTCAGACGCCAAAAATACTTCCCTGACAAGAGGTTTGACAGTAAGAATGTGTGATTATTTGAGAAGGGTCTGACTGCAGAGCCACAGTTTAGTTTATAGTTTATAGTGCGAAAAATGCTACCAATTAGATTGTGCTACCAGCATCATATTCATGTGGTTTGACTTTGAGGCATTTTTTTAAAACATCCATATCCACCCCTACCCTAAATCTACCATTAAATAGATGCAAAAAATAACAGCAGGGGCAACAATAACCATTAGTCTTAGGACAGAACAGTCTCCAAATACAATGCGCAAATGATAATATATAATAAAATGCAGACAGCGGTGGTCTGCAGCACATTAATGGCTAAACAGGAAAACAAAACAATTTAACAGCCGTTCAAGAAATTCAATAGTTCCCTACAAAACCGATTTAAAGTTTGATAATGAAAAAAACAAAAACAATTCTTTATCAATTTTTCTAAAATACTTACAACAATATACATGTATTAAAGAAGCAAATATTTATTTAATATTTTATTTTATTTAATAGAATAAAATAGAGAAAAAAATTATATCTTGATAATATAACCTTGTTTTAATAATTAGCTTTACTAATTCAAACGGGTAAGAAAATTAAACTCAAGTTCAAAAAATAACCTCAAACTCAAGATTCATTGCCTGACAAGTTGGAATATAGTAATATCAATTTTAGTAATAATATCTTGTGCGATTATGCACTCTATTAAATAATTTTATTTTAACAATGTCAAAATATTAGAAAACATGACACAAACGCAGATTAAGACGTTTTTTTTTCAAAGAGATATTTTGAAGTGTATACACACATAAAGGATTTATAACCTCATACACTGTCAATTGATAATATCTGTTGATTTCACCCTGGACCTCACTGCATGTTCTTACCTTTGAAAAAGAAGGCCTCTCCTCGAATCTGGGCAACAGCATCAAAGTGGCTAGTGCATCTGTCAGGGGCGTCACGGGCAGGTCTATAAGAAAGTACAAAGAAAAAAGAAATGGATAAACTTTGCCAGGAGTGTGAAGGTAGAGCACAAAACGTTCACTAGTAGAAGCATTTGTGTTTCTACATGAGTGAATCATTGATTATGGAGGGAATCATTTAATTATTTAATATGCACATCCCAATGTGGTCATGCAGCTTCAGTGTAATGATGAAAAGTTTCACTTCTGCATAATTTTAAATAATGACATGACCAGAGTCAAATATTTTGCCTATACAGTCTTGGTCATTTATTGGCACCCTTGGTAAACATGGACAAAGAAGACAGCTCTGGGTTTTCTTCTATAAAGCCTGATGAGTTTGGAGAGCAACTGACAAAATATCAGTGATCATTCCTCCATACAGATCCTTTAAATTCCCAAATCAATGTTGATACACTCTCCTCTTCAGTTTTCTATAGGGTTCAGTTCAGGGGACTGGGACGGCCATGGCAGAACCTTAATTTTGTTCTCAGTGACCCACTTTTTTTGTTGTTTTATTATTTTGATGGAAGATCCAACCACGGTCCATTATAAGATTTCTAGCAGAGGCCGTCAGGTTTTGATTTCATATCTGTTGGTATTTGATAGAATCCATGGTACCATGTATCTGAACAAGATGTCTAGGACCTCCAGCAAAAAAATAGGCCCACAACATTAAAGATCCAGCAGTATATTTAACAGTGGGCATGGGGTACTTTTTATCCCTGTGTGCACCAAACCCATCTGGTGGGTTTGCTGCCAAAAAGCAATTTTTTTGTGTTTCATCTGACCATAGAACCAGGTCCTATTTGAAGTTCCAGTCATGTCTGACAACTGAATATGCTGGATTTTGTTTTTGGATGACCGAGGAGCATTTTTCTTGAAACCCTCCCAAACAACATATGGTGATGTAGGTGCTGTAACTATTTTCTGCAATTCTCCAGCTATCTTTGGCCACTCAAACTCTCCTCCTCGCCGTGCATTAAGACAATATAGACACACTTCCTCTTCCATGCAGATTTGTAACATCTTTAGTTGATTGGAACTTCTTAATTATTGCCCTGATGGTGGAAATTAGAAATTTCAATGCTTTAGCTATTTTCTTACAGCCACTTTCTATTTTGTGAAGCTCAACAATCTTTTACTGCACATCAGAACAATATTCTTTGGTTTTACTCATTGTGATGGATGATTAAGGGAATTTGGCCTTTGTGTTACCTCATATTTATACTCTTGTGAAACAGGAAGTCATGGCTGTTCCTAGTCACCCTGGTGTGCTAAAAAATGCAAATATGAAGGGGAATATACTTCAGAGATATTTTACTCATAAGACTTTTGAGTGGTACCATTAATTGTGGCCAAGTGTATTAGAGAAAAACATCTCGGTTACGTATGTAACCCTCGTTCCCTGAAGGAAGGGAACGGAGACGTTTAGTCAGTACTGAAATGGGGGTTTCGCTTAGAAGCCAATCGCCTCTGAGATCTACAAAACGAGCCAATGGCATGAATGCCATGGGTCTGCGGAATTTGCATAACGCAACCCCGCCCCACTGCGTGGGTATAAAGGGAGTTGCGTTGCAGACTTGCATTATGTTTACCTGCTGAAGAGCCGAGGCTGAGCGCCCCGGCAGTTCCAGCGGTACAGCTGTTGTGGCAGGGGGACATAACGTCTCCGTTCACAGGGAACGAGGGTTACATACGTAACCGAGACGTTCCCTTTCAGTCAGTACACTATGAGTTATGTCAGTACTGACGAAATGGGGGTCCCAATTCAATCTTGCACAACGGCTGTCTTCTAGCATCCTGTGCTGACCTGAGCTCCCTGCCGTGAAACCTGTCACAAACAAGGGCTGGGCTCAGCTTACCAAGGTACACTAGGAAGCATATCCCACGTGGAGAAATGCAAAAGAATGCCTACCCGCAGGGAGGACTTAAGAACACACATATGGCCCTCGTAGGAGCTAACATATGGAACATTCTGGGGTATCCAGCCGAAGGTGGAATATTTCAACCCCAGGGGTGGCAAGGTGTCTTGCCAAGGGAAGACACGTGCTCAAAGAGACTTACCGTGGAATACACATGTGGGAGTTGCCCAGAGGGGGAACCATGCACATGGAAGCACCTAGCCTAACACGAGGGCTGACCAAGCGGGCATGCACTCTGGCGTTGGCATCAACAGTGCTAGAGGAACTCTACTGAGAAACTCACCTTAGTAAATATGCTCACGCATCCAGTCCATAGAGTGGAATGACGCAGCAAGCGATGACACCTGAGCCTGTCCAGTTACTGGCCCCTTGGGACGAGTACACGAGAGGAACTGGCTAACCTCTGAGATTATGGAATCTAACAAATGTGCTGGGTGTCGCCCAGCCTGCAGCTCTAAGTCTGTTAGCGAGGCGCCATGCGCTAAGCCCAAGAGGAGACAACACTCAGTGGAGTGTGCCGAGACCCCTAAGGGGCATGGCATGCCCTGAACCATAAGTTCAATGGAGTGACAACCTCTGCTTGGAGAGAGCCTTCCCTTTCTGCTGCTCTTCGTAACAGACAAGAACTGGTCAGAGGTCCTGAACACTGCGATCAGTCTACGTAAGCGCAAGGGCACGTACTGGATAGCGCAGTGCCAAGACTGGGTCTGCCTCCTCCAAGGCAGCGCTTGCAGGTTCAGCACCTGAAGAGGTGGGAACCTTGGGCACACATCCAAGCCAGGGTCTCAGGTTATCACGTGAGAGTAAGCCAGCTTGAATTCCAGGCACGCTTCATCACCAAAAAAGCCTGCAGGTCTCATACCCCCTTGATAGGAGCTAGGCAAACAAAAGCGTCACTTTTCATTGAAAGGAACTTACAACTCAAAAGGACTGAGAGGCTCAAAGGGAGCACTCAGCAGGGTAGATAACACCACTGTGAAGTCACAAGAGGGCATAAGACCTGCGGATACCATTTTAGAGTACACCAGGTCATGGTGAGCCAATATATTCCACTTCAGGTAGCCACCATGTGGTGGTAGGGTACAAAACCTGCCGCATCCCATCAGGGACCACATAAGTAGGATACCACAGACAGGGACGTGGGTGCCCCGTCTCTGAGTAAGGAGGTCCTACCTCAGAGGGATCGACCAGGGAGGAGCTGTCGCAAGGAGTAAGAGTTCATAGAACCAGGTCCGGCCGGGCCAATACGGGGCAACCAAAGGAGCTGCTCCTTGCCCTCACAAAACCTATGCAAGACGGCTCACTGGGGAAAACGCATGCTTGCGTGGGTCCCGCGGCCTGCTGAGCCTAGTAGGCAATGGGAAGAGCTAGAGGGAGCCGGCAGGATTACCTGTGCGTTGCTGAGCTGTTCCCAAATCAGCTGACCGTCTGGGGATGGAGTCTACATTCCCGCGGTTAAGTGGCTGAACCCGTGAAAGCTTGTAGGCTGTACGAGTCAGTTTACCGGGATGAATGTTACGAAGCAACCTCAGATGATTCAGACTCCAAGGAGAAGATGGCGGCCGAGTTGCAACATCCAGTGGGAGCGTAGACCACCTTATCGGTTGGTGTACACCACTGTCACCATGATGTGGGAGCGGACCAGTACGTGTCTGACCTAAAGCAGGGCTCAGAAGCGGTGCAGGGCAAAACGTACGGCCAACAACTCGAGGCAATTAACATGCTGTAGGCGCTGGGGTCCTTTGCAGGAGCCCACAACAGCATGTCAATTGCACATGGCACCCCAGCCCGTGATAGCATTAGTATGCCACAAACTCGTTCTAAGGGAACTTTAGCCCATAGAAAAATTAGGTTCACACAGGGTGAAGGTATGACGGCAGGCCCGAGCCACTGGGACCCGGAGCATGCCATGTTGCCATGCCCATCTCGAGACTTGATCGTGAAGCCAGTGCTGAAGCGGCCTCATATGATGCAACCCGAGCGGCGTTACTGTGGGTATGGATGCCATATGCCCCAGGAGTCTCTGAAATAACTTCAGTGGAACTGCACTCTTACCCTTGAATTGACAAAGGCAAGTCAGCATTGACTGCACGTGCTCACACTGCGCATGCATGGCGACTGAGTCGAGAAAAGAGATCCTCTTCAGGGAAGAGTTTGCTCTTGGCCCAACGGGTGAGGTGCCGGAGCACATGGTCCCTATGTTCACAAAACCCGGTCTCGAGAGTGAGCTAGTTAGCCAGTCATCGAGAAAACTCAGGATGCGAACCCCGTGTGCCTGAGTGGCACAAGGGCTGCCTCGATGACTTCAGTGAAGCCGCGAGGAGACAGGGCTACCCAAATGGGAGAACTGCGTACTGGTATTCCTGCCCCCCGAAAACAGACCTGTAGGGTGTCGACCTCCGCACGCATGACAGGGGCGGACTCTCCGTTTAAACCGGGGAGGAGATAGTGCGAACTAAAATCGCATAGCCGAACCTGTGGGAGAACCAGCTGAACTCTATTTAGGCTCCCAGAACTGAAGCAGCGGTCATGCGAGCCGCAGGTGTACCCACGATGGGGCAGTGAAGCGGAATGACCAGCCCAAACATGGGGAGGCGTGGGAGCGTCTCAAGGTGTGGACGGGGTCGAATTCCGCGCCAGAAGAGTCAGAAGAGATCAGGGAAGGACCAACGTTCCATGGAGGATCTGACAGGGGGCTGGCAACAGAGGGGGCTGAAAGTGGCGAGGCTGTGTGTCGCACACTGCCAGCCGCGACCTCTTGGGGCTCGGAGGTGAATGAGTCACTTCTTTCAATGAAGGGAAACAAAAGATTCTCCCCTGGCCCTCCACCAGGAGAAGGAGTGGCCCTGTTACCATCTCCTGAGAAAGAACTGAATTCACCTCCAAGCGGCCCGTGTCAGGAGCGCCGCATGGCCTGCCGCTTAGCAGGGATGGGGGCTGAGACGGGCTGGGCTGCTGTCATGCGGCCCCCTCCAAGCCCTAGCCCAGGTGTAGACTGCTGCTGGGGCTGGGCAGGAGCCACAGGATGGCAGCCCTGGCGGGGAGCAGGCTGAGGTGTCTGTGCCGGAGGCTGGGTGGAGGCAGCAGCAGGCTGCCGGGGCTGAATGTGTTTAACCGCCTCAGCCTGCTTTTGTGCGCCCGAGAACTGTTGGGCAAAGTTCTCGATGGCCCCGCCAAATAGCCCAGTCTGGGAGATCTTCGTCGCCCGTAGGACGAAGTCGGTAGCCGCATGCAACTCAAGCACGAGTGCGGGGTCAGTACTGCCCTCGTGCATGCTCCTGAGCACCTTCGCCTGATAGACCAGAAGGATGGCCATAGCATGCAAGGTGGACGTGGTCTGGCCCACGGCTCTGTAGGTCTCCGCCACCAAGGTAGATGTAAACCCACAAGCCTTGGACGGGTGCTTTGGGTCTCCGCATGCTGTTGAAGCACTCTGTGGACACAGTTGCATTACAACAGAATGCCCAATAGGGGGAACTCCAGTGTACACTTGCACCGTGCCACTATCGAGAGCAGTAAAGGTGGAAGAGGCTGCCGAGCGGTCGCGAAAAGCCAATGAAGACTCCCATGACTTCGACACCTCCTCATGCACTTCCGGGAAGAAAGGCACTGAGGGTTGGCGGGCACTTTCAGCACAGGCCGTCCCAGATACCAATCATCAAGCCTTGAGCGCTCGGGACATGGTGGAAGGTTCCACTCAAGCCCGATGCTCGCAGCTGCCTGTGAAGCATGGCTTGAGCTCCGGATCAAACTCGGACAATGCTGGAGCTCCTGGAGGAGACAGCACAGCCGAATCTTCATCTCCCACCTTGTAATGCGGCGATCGGCATGATGTCATCCGCCGGCGCCCCGAATGAGACGCTGGGCCCAGGACGGGAAACACCAGCGCCTTCACCCGGCAACACCATCGGGTTGGCCCACACTAAAGCCCTCAGATCACCCTGACCACCAGCCAAAGTACTGTCTCTTGTGGAGAAAGTAGATTGGGGTGTGGTAGAGGGGACTATCTCTCCTGAACGGAGTTCATGGATTCTCAGTCGCAACACTGCGATCATTTGCGTTATGCAAATTCCGCAGACAGATGGCATTTTCATGCCATTGGCTCGTTTTGTAGACCTCAGAGGCAATTGGCTTCTAAGCGAAACCCCCATTTCGTCATTTCGTAGTGTACTGACTGAAAGGGAACATATATTTCATAATGTTATTCCCCCACCCAGAGGACAGACATAATTGACAGACATCAATTACAGAGTGTAACTGAGAATGGAAAGCAACGAGCCTTACAGTATAATTTGATCAGCTAATGTATAGGTTTACAATGTTTTTATTGCTGAGGCATTTTAGGTCGGGTAGAATTTGCGATCTCTGTCCCATTTCGTTTGCTGGCTTCCATCGCTGTGTTTTCCGCCAACTGGCAACCTAGGGTGTCGAAATACTATTGGTAAACTGGCAGTGGCTGGGATCACACAGACCAAAACAAAAACGGACATTCCGATACAAAATGTAGAATAACTGGTTGTAGCATAGTATTTCAGAGAAACAAGCATTTGAACTTCCTACATCTCTGCAGACATATGGCATTTTTATGCTATAATACAGTCAAAAAAATTTAGATAGAGCACCTTTAAACATCCAGTATAAGTCCATCTGAGTGCTCGGATATACTGTAAATGATGCAGCCAGTGTTAATTTTTATACAGTTTTCTGTTTTAGTCCTAATTTAATAATGTAGTCAATATCTGCTTTTCTTTTCAAAGCGCTAGCCTTTACATATTTTATCGTAAGTCTGTATATGAATATTTTTGGCTAGCTATGGCTATGTGCAACCCGTCCCAAATGTCCTTATTATGTGGTTTAAGATTGGGCAAATCAAAGAAGATGTTATCACCTGCTTGCAACAGAATCTCTGAATGCGTTATCCCCTCGGCTAATGACTGACTTAGCACTTTGACGTGGCTGGGATGCTAATGATGGAGCAATTACGGTGACAGAGCTGCTTTTGTGAGTGGGAACTTGCCTGACACTTTATTAACAAAGATCTTCATTCACAGCTTATTAGCTGAGCTCTCTGAGAGGAATATATTACTGACCTTTGTCAAACTAAATCTACCTGTCTCGCGCGTCGGCCGTGAAGATAGAGAGAGAGCAATATAGAGAGGTGCAGGCTGCTCTCGGAGAAGCTAAATGCTTGCTTACTAGGAGTCTGGAATTGAGTCTATAATTTGTGTCATTTTGGGATTTGCTTCAGGAAGGCTGAGTGCAGTTGGGGGTACATTATGAAGTCCATACATACTCTTCTCCTAAATGATGGATCACTACCTCTGCAATTCAAAATACTCAAGACACGCTGACCAGAGGAATGTGGGTTTTGTGGATGTGTGCTTGTTGACTCACGGTATTGTGGATCTGTTTGTGGGGAGGTCAAGCAGGACAGGAGGTTCAGCTGTTTGAGAGGAGTCATCTGTCCGTGGCGTGTGCGATACAGAGTCCCGAACACCTGACAAAACACGAGACGAGTTCAACCTGCGCAAAAGCATGGAAATGCCACACATCTGAGAGGAACACACACTAAGTGCATTCATGATTTTTTGACCAGTCTCAGAAAAGGAGATTTGTAAAACTACTGCAGTAGAAAATGTACGCGCAAGTAAAAATTAAACTAATCTAATGAGCAAAAAGTTTAACATCCAACATAATGCATAAATTCAATCCAACTTCCAAATCAATAGTATTTATTTCCAAAGTACGCTATCTCTTTAACTTTTAACCCTCATGTTCTGCCTGGGGACCCCAAAGCCCGTTTAATAGCTCAAAAACATATGCAATATACATACTTTGTGTCTGGTTGATGCTTAATGGGTTTTATAATCACATGAAAACTTATTATAAATTAGATTTTGCCTTAAAATGCATATGCAATGTCCTCAAAAATGTACAGTAAAAAGGCATTGAAGAGGCACAAAACATGAATAAATGCAATTAGTTATCATTCTGAAAAGGTTTCTAGTGTACACAGAAGAACACAACTGCCAATTCTGTCCTACAAAGGCAAAAGACTATAACTCGCTAGAGTGTGGAACTGAGAAAAAAGACTAAAGATTTTTAGTGGTCCAGCCAAATTAATTACAGGTAGGACGCTGGAAATCTGGCAATTAGAAGTTTTAAAAATTCTTGAGCTCAAACTTGACTTTTGAATCCTATTTTGAAGTTACTGTACTCTGCCTTTGTATTGTCTGCAAAAAGTCACACCAAACAACAGTAACTTCCACATTATCAATATTTGGTTGCTAATCACCATTTACAAAATCATTATAGTAAAACCTGCATAAAATCTAGTGACCATGGCATTTATTTTGGATGATTTACAATTGCGTTTTTATATGGAGCAGGTAGTTAGTCTATTCATTGGATAGCTGACTAGCCTATTTATGCTATAGGCTGCTAGCTAGCTAAATTAAGTAGATTGCGATCTATCTAATTTGTTAGCCTAATGCATCTTTTGTATTACACAATTTCTTACCTTGACCTTGGTGTCTGCGTTTCAAAGCCATCTCAACCATAATTTTCCTTTGAGAGCAATGGGCCATCCTTAAACGCTATAGTAAAAACAACTGCTCAACTATTTGTTTTACCTACACTTTTATTCAGGTATCGTGTGTGTCAGAAGTGCTTCAGTGACAGATGTATGACACAGGCTACACTGTAATTTAAAAGCAGCAAACTTTAAATGGACAGTAAAACAAAGGCAGAATACCATAACTCCAGGCCAACACAGTAACTTCTAAACAATAGCAGAGTATCCTAACTCAATTTGAGTGTTCTAAAACAAAGGAAAAGAGCGGTAACTGGTGTTATGGTGTTCTGCTTTAGTTTCTCCTGGGCTTTTGAAAGTTACTGTTAAGACAACCCATTATTTTCTCGATAAAACAACGGAATGGACTCAAGATACTTATCCACATGATAAAGGAGGTCTTGAATGTCCCAAAAATATCAATAACTCATTTTCAACCAAAAATGAAGTTACTGCCTTTTGCCTTTGTAGGGCAGAATTGTCATTTGGATTTGTTCACATTGTAAAACATTTTTTTCTTTCATATTGACCTCACAAACAAGCAATTAACTTAGTTATACAACAGGGTTAACGCTTCAATAATTGCAAGTTTTTACTTAATTAGAGGAACATATATATGACTCTGGACCACAAAATATAAGTCGCACGGGTATATTTGTGGCAATAGCGAACAATACATTGTATGAGTCAAAATTATACATTTTTCACTTATACCAAAAATCGTTAGGATATTAAGTAAAGATTATGTTCCATGAAGATATTTTGTACATTTCCTACTGTAAATATATCAAACATTTATTATTAGGCAGCGGCAAATAGCAACTAGATGCTATTTACACCGTGAAAATAAAATTTTCTTAGCGATAGATATTTACTGAAGTGAAAATAGTGATATATTCTATTTACACCATATAAAAGTAGCAGTTCTTTGCAATATAAATCTATAAATAAACCTCAGTATTGCAAAATAAACCTCAGTATTGTTGTACATTAACAGGATGCAATAATAATATAGAGTGTACGTAAATGAGTATATTTATTAAAATTATTAAATGGATGCCGCATTAAAGGGACAATAAAAGCCCCCTCTACACCTACCCCTAATCCAACCCAATAAATGCTTTTATTATTATTAAACATTTCGTTAGGCACTTTATTTCCACATTTAGAACATTTTCTTAATTTTTATTGAAAGTAAATGCCTTTCCGATGTGATATGTGATGAGAAAAGAGAGAAGAGCAAGCTCTGCAAAAGGCAGATTCGAACCCAGGTTGATCGCGTCAAAACAACAATCCGTTAGCCATACACTTTAGTGACTGCACCACTGAAGATGTTGAATTACAAGTGGTTGTTTTAAATATTTGGCACAGCCAGGCAATGTTAGGCCTAAAGAGACAGAACATGAAAGTTAATTTATTGGGGAAAAGGACTGGTATTTAACTCGGGGTATGTGTGTTCTCATTATATAGCAGAAATGCATTTATTAAATGCTTGGCCTGTGTTCATCTACTCGAGTTCCAAAACTCCTGGCACTATTTACTTGAGCCAATCTTGAGCTTTCCATCCCTGTCCCTAAATGTTTCTCTATCTCTTTGCTTCCCACCTTGCTTGTTTGCAGCACTGTGCAGCATTCTGCCTGTTGATTAGCAGGGTCCAAACCATGGTGATGACCAATTAATCCCTGTGCTCCTAGTCTGATTCAACACAGCCATGTAATTAAATCAATAGTGCCCCTTTACAAACCAAATCACTTCTGCTCTCTGTGCCACTTGTTTAGGGCCTGTTATTTGCTTGGTGGGATCACACAAAAGGGCAGCCTGCAGAGGGGGCATGCAGTGCCAATCACTTTGTTTTTACAATTACAATGGGCATTTCATCTAAAAACAAGATAATGTGAGTGGGGAGGGATGGAGGAAAAACAGAGAACTGTTAAACCACTTTTATGTCTCAATGTGTAAGTCACGTTGTGAATGCACTCCTATAATTACTCACTCAGGAAATAACTGAAGCATAAATAATAAACAACATTAATAGTACTACACTCATGTTTTCTTCAGGAACACAGGTTTTCAAACATGTATAAGGGCAATGTTTGAATACAATTAAAATAAATATATAATATATTCATATTATTCTAATAAGAATGTACTAGAATAAAATAATTTATATATAGTTCATTTTATTTTTATGAAAATGTATTTATTAAAGTTGACAATAATAATAATAATAATAATAAAGATTTTTGAATACAAATTTAAATAAATATATAATATATTCATATTATTATAATATGAATGTATTAGAATAAAACAATAAAATGCAATAAGAATGTTTGAATATTTTTTATTTTATTTTATTTTTTACATTTTGTCAACTTTAATAAATACATTTTCATCAAAATTTCAACTACAATAAATGAATATGACATAATGAAATATTGACTACATTTTTAATTAGGACTATAACAGAAATAAAAATGAACACTGGCTGCATCATTTATATCCGAGCACTGAAATGACAAATTGTTCTATGAAGATTTTGCAGGCCCCATTTGCACCCCATTCTAGCTCTTTTAGTGAATACGAAATCGACGCAGACATCACATGCAACTGCGCTATCAGCAGGCACAACTCATTCTCAGTGTCATCCTTGTGTGTTTAGTGTTGACAGATTACAGCATCTATCTGTCTGTATGTCTTGCAGAGAGACTGTGCCTTCAAGTTGTCGCTACTTGTCACTTTTTGCTTCCTCAACAATGCCAAGGCATCTGAGATTCAAACAGCGATAGCAGGGTGTCCGTGTTTGATTGAGGATCTCAGCTCACACAGGCTGCCACAGTGCCTGTTTTCAGTTAACTGATGGAGAGGGAGGAGGCATGAGAGGAAAAAAAGAATCAGACGTGACCAAGGGGTGGACGTTCTTACCGTAAAGCTGCCAGACACGGACTTTGTCTTCATATGGGAGGTTGTACTTGAGTGGGTCGCCCACTGGCCCCTGGTAGTAAGGGCGCATGATGGACTCAATGGCAGAGGTGTGTGCAAGCCCTATGGCATGGCCAAATTCATGCACCGCCACTGCGAAAAGGTCCATGCCGTGGGAATCTAAAGAAAAAAGACAGTAAAAAAGAAATGTTAGAGAAAAAAGTATTTTCTTCATAATAACAAACTAGTTCAAGATAGTATTAGACACGGACGGATGGACAGACAGAAGGACAGACAGACAGACAGACAGAAATTAGACAGACAGATAGATAAACAGACATAAATTAGACAGACAGACAGAAATTAGACAGACAGATAGATAAACAGACAGAAATTAGACAGACAGACAGAAATTAGACAGACAGATAATTAGACAGATAGACAGACAGAAATTAGACAGACAGACAGACAATTACAGACAGACAGAAATTAGACAGACAGACAGAAATTAGACAGACAGATAATTAGACAGATAGACAGACAGAAATTAGACAGACAGACAGACAATTACAGACAGACAGAAATTAGACAGACAGACAGAAATTAGACAGACAGATAATTAGACAGATAGACAGACAGAAATTAGACAGACAGAAATTAGAGAAGCAGAAGACCTCAGCAATTTGTTCTCCATATAATCTAGGAGATAGAACTGAAACTAAAAAAACATTATTTTGTGATATTTCTGTCCTATTGAACATCAAATACCTTGTTTCATTAGAATGAAGACATCCAGTGCAATTATGTCCTGGAAATCACGGTGATTAAATTGGGAATAGTTCAGGATGTCCACCCACATTGTCATTTTCAACACAATGAGCCTGTGATTGACAGGGAGGACTGCGCCATTAAACGTTACTCACCTTTTTTCATTATCTCGCTTTAGTACACAGACAGATCTGCGCGATGCAGCCAGCCATAAAATAACATTCACACATTTCTGTTAAATGGCCCTTAGAGATGGCAACAAAAATGCAGCCAGAGCCAGGAAAGTGTCATTGGATTATTTGGAATAGAGAGAGAGACGAATAGACAGGAAGAGATTTATAGATAGAAAGACAGAGAGAGAGAGGTGAGCAGGGCCCTGGGCTCTACAAACTGTGAAAATGCCAAAACGCGTGACAGCTGCCTTGCGCTGCAGGTTTGTATAAGCAGAACGCAGTCAAGCTTCTCTGAGCGAAACCAAGGATTAAATCAGTGACTTGCTCATTAAGATTACGACTCAAAACGAGCCGTGTATCACTAACGGGAGCTCGACACCCTTGTGTGGGTACCTGCTTTTCGCATTAGCATAATGCACTTCAAAGATTACGCAAAACAAAAGAGGCCGGGACCTGATGGATTTCCGCTTGGTGAGGAAACTCACTCAAGTTTTCAGCAGAACAATGCAAGCATAATCTTAAAGTGTGCGTCTTTCTCAAAATGTGTGTATGTTTTAAAGAAACAGCACACCTGAAAATGAAAATTCTGTCATTTGCTACATTTACATGCACACCTTTTGTCATATTCCGATTGATGAATCTGAACGTAGAACATGAACTCTAAATAAAGTGATCGGGTTGATGTGCGTGTTTATGTCACAAGCTCCAACTCAGAATTTATCTTCTGAACAAGAGTATACAGTTTCCCACTGTTGGCGCATACCAACCATCATCCTGCCATTGCTTCTTTTCTTTGTTTTAAAAACAGACTTAATATTTATCTATTTCATGTCCTGATTAGGACACAACGAGCACATGAAGCTTTGTGTCGTGCTGCTTATATATTTTTTTAAGTGCCCCTATTATGCTATTTTAAAGGTTCCTAATTTAGTTTTGGAGGTCTCCCAACAGGTTTACATGCATCAAAGGTCAAAAAACACTTTCATTTTCTTATAATATATATTGCACATAACCACATTTTTCAATGATTCTCAAACGACTCGTCGGGTGAATCAGTCACTTTAAATCCCTTTCTGAGAGCCTACTCTGCTCTTATTGGCCAGATGGCCCAGTCTGTTTTGACTGGTCTACTGATTAAAGCGCATGTCAGAAGCTAAAAGCCCATCACCATAACTGAACTCCAGCTCCGTGCGGAGGGTTCCTAAAGCTCATTGATTGTATACACTGTAAAGACAGTAATAATGATGTCGAATTTTGGAAGTGAAATATTGGAAGAACTAATTATTCAACCCGAACCTCCATTGCAAGGACGACTTGACCAGGACGTTTCTCAGTGATGCGCTACTCATTTTGAGGTACATTATGAGATGTTGCAACTGTAATTCCTCACCATCAGCATTAAAGGTGCACTATGTAAAAAAATTTCAGTAAAATATCCAAAAACTACTAGGCCAGTGTTATATATTTTGTTCAAATGAGTACTTAGAATATCCCTAATGTTTCCAACTATTTGTAAATTCGTGAGAAAATTACTATTTTAAACAATGAACCGGGACGTGTGAGGGAGTCGCCTGTCAATTGCGTCATATCTGCGTTACCCTCGGTTTTATTTAGCAGAAACGCTTTACTCTCACTGCAGTGTGCAACTAGTGTCATAGCAGTCGGCGAGCGAACGCACAGAGTAATGTCATAACATCATTTTCAACACACTCAAATGTATCTAAATATGATAAACAGAGCTTCGTTACCTCATACTCACAACCGGAAAAGCGGAAATGGCGGCGGCGACTGTGGCATAATAAAAGTCCCGCTGCTTGCGAGGAGCAAGGAGCTAGTGTTCCGTTCAATCGCTCCAGCGGCCTTGCTCAGCTCCCACAACACTCGGTCCTGCTCTGCTTCATACTACAGTAATGTTAATAATCGCATCCATGAACATGATTTCTGCCTGAGTCCTATCCCGATTCTTTTCCACTGGCTGTGAGGTGAAGACCACATGTCCCAAGATTCTGTGCTCAAACTTGGCGTCATCAAGCTACGCCTTTGTTTTGAATAGGTGACCACTAGCGGACGGAAAAGTTACATAGTGCACCTAACAAGTGTATGTCCATCAACAAACCAATGTGTACATGTGGGAACTGTATGAATAACACCACATAGCCGAGCAAGTTTTCAGCAGAACAATGCAAGCATAATCTTAAAGTGTGCGTCTTTCTCAAAATGTGTGTATGTTTTAAAGAAACAGCACACCTGAAAATGAAAATTCTGTCATTTGCTACATTTACATGCACACCTTTTGTCATATTCCGATTGATGAATCTGAACGTAGAACATGAACTCTAAATAAAGTGAATAAAGTGATCGGGTTGATGTGCGTGTTTATGCCACAAGCTCCAACTCAGAATTTATCTTCTGAACAAGAGTATACAGTTTCCCACTGTTGGTGCATACCAACCATCATCCTGCCACTGCTTCTTTTCTTTGTTTTAAAAAGAATGTTACTACAGTAATGTTAATAATCGCATCCATGAACATGATTTCTGCCCGAGTCCTATCCCGATTCTTTTCCACCGGCTGTGAGGTGAAGACCACATGTTCCAAGATTCTGCGCTCAAACTTGGAGTCATCAAGCTACGCCTTTGTTTTGAATAGGTGACCTCTAGCGGACGGAAAAGTTACATAGTGCACCTTTAACAAGTGTATGTCCATCAACAAACCGATGTGTACATGTGGGAACTGTATCAATAACACCACATAGCCGAGCACTAATGTGAATGACTGATTGCAAAACAAATCTTGCTCCTTTATCATTACTCAAAGTAGTAAGAACAACAGACAATCTGCATTAATGGACACAATTTTAGGTGATAGTGCCCCACAGCTGATTTGCAGAAGTACACTGCTCAAAAAAATTAAAGGAAAATTTTTTAATCAGAGAATAACATCAAGTCAGTTAAACTCCTGGGGTATTGATCTGGTCAGTTAAGTAACAGAGGGGATTGTTAATCAGTTTCAGCTGCTGAAATGTTAATGAAATTAACAACAGGTGCACTAGATGGGCAACAATGAGACAACCCCCAAAACAGGAATGGTTTTACAGGTGGAGGCCACTGACATTTTTTTCCCTACTCATCTTTTCGGACTGTTTTTCACTAGTTTTGCATTTGGCTAGGGTCAGCGTCACTACTGGTAGCATGAGGCAATACCTGGACCCTACAGAGGTTGCACAGGCAGTCCAACTCCTCCAGGATGGCACATCAATATGTGCCATTGCCAGAAGGTTTGCTGTGTCTCCCAGCACAGTCTCAAGAGCATGGAGGAGATTCCAGAAGACAGGCAGTTACTCTAGGAGATCTGGACAGGGCCGTAGAAGGTCCTTAACCCATCAGCAGGACCGTAACTGCTCTTTTGTACAAAGAGGAACAGGATGAGCACTCCCAAAGCACTACAAAATGACCTCCATCAGGCCACTGGTGTGAATTTCTCTGACCAAACAATCAGAAACAGACTTAATGAGGGTGGCCTGAGGGCCCAACGTCCTCTAGTGAGCCCTGTGCTCATTGCCCAGCACTGTGGAGCTTGATTGGCATTTGCCATTAAACACCAGAATTGGCAGGTCCGCCACTGGCAGCCTGTGCTTTTCACAGATGAGCACATGTGACAGACGTGAAAGGGTCTGGAGAAGCCATGGAGAACGTAATATCATACTGTAATATCGTTCAGCATGACCGGTTTGGTGGTGGGTCAGTGATGGTCTGGGGAGGCATATCCATGGAGTGACCCACAGACCTGTACAGGCTAGACAATGGCACCCTGACTGCCATTAGGTATTGGGATGAAATTCTAGGACCCATTGTCAGACCCTATACTGGTGCAGTGGGTCCTGGGTTCCTCCTGGTACACGTCAATGCCCGGCCTCATGTGGTGAGAGTATGCAGGCAGTTCTTGGAGGATGAAGGAACGGATACCATTGAATGGCCACCATGCTCGCCTGACCTAAATCCAATAAAACACCTCTGGGACATTATGTTTCGGTCCATCCAACGTTGTCAGGTTGCACCTCTGCCCTGATCCAGATCTGGGAGGAAATACCCCAGGACGCCATCCGTCGTCTCATTAGGAACATGCTCCGACGTTGTCAGGCATGCATACAAACATGTGGGGGCCATACAAACTACTGAGTACCATTTTGAGTTGCTACATGAAATTTCAGAAAAATGGACTAGCCTGCTGCATCATTTTTTCACTTTGATTTCCGGGGTGTCTCTGAATTCACTGTAGGATGATAATTTTCATTTCCATCAAACAATGTGGCATCCTTGTTCATAACACATTACCCAGTCCATATTAGTATAGATATCCAGCATGATATTTTTCCCCATTCAGATCTGATGTTTTTTCAAAGTTTTCCTTTAATTTTTTGAGCAGTGTATTTCAGCAAGACAGTAACAGCGTGAGTTATTCGGTTATCCGGAAATGTACACAATACAAAACACAAAACTACATATTTTGAACACCTGGTGGAATTTATCATACTTACAGTTTGTGATTCTGAGGAGCAAGCCAGTCCAAATAAACTGGGCACTGACCCATATTTCAAGAGCAAGCATTTTTGCCAATCCTGCGTTGAACTGCAAGATTTAAGAAGCAGTCGTCAGTAAAATTACGTGTTTGAAGGCGGGCCAATTTGTTCGCAGGCTGACAACGTACAAGGCGGGCATTATGCAAATGTATTTTCTAGTGGTGTAGAATGCAGTGAGATTTCGAATTACAGATGACTTGTTTAGGCGGTTCAGAGTCGATTCTTTCAGACAATAACTTTTTTTTATCGTGCACTTTTGACTTTACAACTTTGCAGAACTTTTACTTTCACAAACTATTATTATATTCGATAAACCGTAATGGGGCCCTTTATGCAGAAAAAAACACCCCTTCCTGCATCCAAAACAAGGCATCAACTATGGATGAGAGTCCAAAGCAAAGGACTGGTGGGACGTTGTACTGCACCACTTCACAGGCGATGAGTGGAAGTAGAATTTCTATGTCCTATGTCCTAACTTTCCAGTCTCAGTTTTTAATCTGATCAAGTGTTTGTTAAACAGATTAGAAAAGGTTTAAACTAGGGCTGTCGATTTAACGCTTTAATTATATTAATTAGTAAAGAATTGTTACCATTATTAATGCATTTAACACACTTGCCCCGCCCCGCTTATTTAGGTCATCTAACATCATACAGTTGATTGATGAAGAATATGATGCAGGGCAAGAACTCACTGTGTGATGAAGCCTATATAATGCAGTTAGAATATACCTAAAATTCAAGATATGAGGCTAAAATGCCCCTGTTTGAGTTTTATCCTCAGGGCGTTTTTACACTGTGCACGTTTGTTGTGGTCTGCATCAGAGCACTTCTCTCTCATATGCACGAATACACATATACATGCAGGCTCACTCTCGCTCGTATCCAAGGTAAATCATCAACACTATCATCCCTTACATGCGTTTTATTGAACTAAATACATCGTCATCTGATAAAGCATATGCGCAGGTTACTTTTCTTGCGTGCCCGAGTCCGTGTTGCTTTCACATTCACATGAATCACGGCACAGTTTGAGCGCAAGTTGCGCAACAGAACCATTTACATTTACCATTTACTTCACTCCTGAATGAACAAATCGAACAAATTAATGACCCAATTAGACATTTACCGCCACCTACTGGCAGTTTCTTATTTAGAGTATAGTTTTCATATTAATAAAAAAAAAAACATTATAAGGTATAGCTCACCCAAAATATTTCTTCTGAAGCTACTTTTTGTAATGTCTATTAGATTTTTTACACAATAACGACTTTATCTTTTGGGAGTAATTTTTCCAGCCAAATTTGATGCGTGATTAATTTTTGTGTAATTAATTTGATTAAAATTTAAACCACCTCTTACAATCCGAATAAAATTTTAATAGGAATTGGCCAATTCATTCCAAATGATTACCATGTGACCTTTTTATTCCGACTGTGCTACTAGTCTGCTAACAAACAAATTATTAGGGCCCATGTAAACAAAGCTATTGTTTACTCATCCCTCATGTTGATTCAAACCCATATGACTCTCTTTCTTTTGTGTACCTCAAAAGAAGAAACACTTGTTTTACGCTGTTATTTTCCATACAACACCAATATGTTTGGAAGAAAGACTTTGGGTGCACTGTCCCTTTAAGACAACACACATTCTGAGGAAGAATCATGACTGATAAGTTTCGCCTTGTGTCTGGTTAGCAACCGTATCTAATTGCTAGAAGCTGATTTGTTTAGCACAAGCTAGCGATTCATCCAGATGAACTTTGCGCTGATCAGGGTCCAAAGGAGGAGATGCGGCAGATGACAGATGGATATGAAGCAATCTGATTAAGAATTTACGTACTGGAAACATCTGGTACATGAGCAGTGAGCTGAAGGTGTCTGTCACAGATGACTGAAATAAATGAGTGTAAACTATTGTAAGACCAAAATTTAGCCTGTGCATGTTAACAATTTGGCCCTGGATTTCAAAAGCTTGTTTGAGTGAAGGTTATGGTATTAAAGTACCTTCTGTTCAGTAAACAAATACATGTGTTTAGGATTATCAGATCAGAATGGCTTTAATAGAATAATCACCCAAAAATGTCAAATCTGTCATCAATTACTCACCCTCATGTCCTTCTAAACCTGCTTTTGTTTCTCTCTTCTGTGGAAATATTGTACTGCTCTGCTCTTTTTCATGCAATTACAATGAATTTTGGTGGCTTTTCATATGAACTACCTTTTGAAACTCATGCAGGTTTGAGTAATGTGCGTGAGTAAACTCATGAGTGTGAGTAATTGATGACAAACTTTTCAATTAATCGAAAAGATCTGACTCAAAAGAATGGATACATCTCTGCTTTGTTCACAATTAAGAGTCAATCATTTCATTAAATAATGACTCACTTTGGTCAGTTTCTGATTTCAAAGAATTTTTCGAAGATATGAAATAGGGGTGAATTCAGGTTGATTGAAACACCTTTTCCTATTCAAAGTGTCCCAATCAACCTGAATTCACCCCTATTCCATATCTTCTAAAACATTATAAAAGCTTTGAAATCAGAAACTGACCAAAGTGAGTCATTATTCAATGAAATGATTGACTCTTAATTGTGAACAAATCAATGAAATGTATTCATTCTTTTGAGTCAGATCTTTTCAATTAATTAGTTAATCAGGAATGCAATTTCATTCATTTAGTTTTGTGTTCAACTCACTTCTCATGTTTTCAGCATATTTTCAATTAATTGGTTAATCCAGTTCACAAAACATTCATGAATAATGGGGTCATGTGATTTCAGAAGACTTGAAATATAGCTGAAGCGTTATATAGACTATTTTATAATGTTTCCGTCCTATTTTAAGCTTTAAAGCTTCACTTCCTTTTCATTGCAACTGCATGTGAAAGAGTAGCCTAGACAGTTAATCGGAAATATAAAGAGAATATTAAGAGAAAAAGAAATTCATACTGGTTTTGAAGGACATGAGGGTGTGTAAATAATGACAGTATTTTCACTTTTGGTTGAACTAATCCTTTAAAGTCACTGAAGCATAGGCAGAAAGTTGATGATTTCTTAAAATAACCTTCTTCATGAAGGTAAAGAGCACTCTCTCTCTTCCTCTCGCAGTGTGTTCGCAGAAAAGAAATCAACAATGGTCAATGCTAATGACTGGCGCTCTGTAAAATGGACGATAATGGACCAGGGTCTTCTGCCTCATTTTGTCATACACACAAAAAGATGTGGACACGCACACAGACATTAAATTCAATGGTGAATCACATAGGCTTGGGCCAAATTGCGAAAAGTTTCATCAAAAAACCACCTGCTTAATGAGCCTTTTGTTTGGGCCACAACAATCAGTCTGCATTAGTGAGCAGCCAATGAAGGCATAATTAATAAAAGCAATCTGCCCGCTGTCATAACAACAGCTAGAGACGCTCCTATGATTCCACTCTTCTGACCCATGGGAACATGGGACGCCTCCGCTGCTTTGCAACAAGTATGACGATACCTGCAATCTCAAATGGAGCGTTTTGAATTCTGTCTAGTCTCCATTAAGAGATAATTAATCTGTACACATAGCAGAACTTCCTCTTTCCTGTTTCTTTCCGCTGTTCCCTCAAAGAGAAAGTTCTTGTTATGTCAAAAACAATATGCTTACAGTTCTCCAGACTGAGCTGGAGGGAAAGAGAAACAGGGAAAAGGGAAGTGCGCTTACTCACCCTCTATTTGCATGATAACACTTGTCTTTTTTTTAGTAGAGTTCAATCAGATGAGCCTCTAAGATTTGTATTCCTTATAAACATGAGGATTTTTATTGTAAAAATAATTAATGTGAGAATGTCTTTTTTTTTTACTGCATAATGATTTAAGATTTAATTTGAATTAAATTACATTTATTTCTAACGAAAGTGTCTAATATAGACTCCAATATAACACCAAAATGGAAACCACAGTGCAAGTTTTTATTGGTGGGTGCATTTCTATCTGGATCATATAAATTATTTACACCCTTTGGCAGGAAGCCTGCTGTAAACTACTAAACTCTCTTTCACGTTCTGCTTGCTGCTTAATAACAGCTTCACCCTCACCTTCAAAATAAAACATCCAGCTCTTTATTTTAGCATTACTCCATGTTTCGTCACTCTTAAAGGTACGGTAGGCAATGTTTTTCATAAACACTTTTTGTTATACTGGTTGAAACTTTCTTCAAATCCTGATAATAAAATAAGTGGTCTAAATATTAAAAACAAACAAACAAACAAAAACATTTTCTTTAAGAATGAACAGTGTTGGTGAGTTTTCTGAATTGAGAGATATAAAGTCAGAATTGCAAATTATAAAGTCAGAATTGTGAGATATAAACTAGAAATTCTAAGTTCATATCTTGCAATTCTGACTTTATAACTCACAATTCTGACTATATCACACAATTCTGACTTTATATCACACAATTCTGACATTATAACTCATAATTCTGACATTATAACTCATAATTCTGACTTCTTTTTCTCAAAAATAAAAGCAGGTGAGCATAAGAAACTAAAAATCTTACCGACCCCAAACTTTTAAACAGTGGTGTATGAATATAATTTTTTTTTATTTTTCTTATTAGATAGTCTCAGAGGGCAGATGGAAAGCCAAAAATAACATAGTAAATCAGAACATTTTTGGATGATGTAGAAATCTTGGGCCTGTTACAACAGCCCATAATGAATAATGGCTGGTGATGACGAGTCAGGAATAATTGATGACCATATGGGAGGTCCAGGTGCAGGTGGTCATTAGATGGACAGCTAATGAAGCGAAAACATGGAAATGGTCGTGTTATGGTGAAGGGTCAGTTGAACACACACAAAGAGGTGGAGGGGTTGATTTCAGCGGTACTGAGAAATGAAGGAGGGGTGCAGCGCTCAGCTGTGTATGTCGAGACGGTGTAAGTGGGTGGTGAAAGGCTTGTGATTTTTAAGTAGGACTTTTCCCTCTCTATTTCTCTCTCTCTTTATTCAATCCCTCATATTACATCCGCACCTGCCAAAGGCCTAAGCAAACAGCTGCTCGTCTGATGGGGGGGCCTAATTGGGGCAGACTCCACTGCTGTCCGTGAGCATATGGCCCATAGCCACAAGAGAACAGAGTTGGGATGCAAAGGGTTGTTTGAACCAATCCTATCAGGGTTCACTCACTGGGCAGGCTGGTGTAATGGGAGCCCCACCTGCCCCCATGCTAATTATCAGCCTCGTGGTTAGCGCAGCCTCTCTGCAAACATGAGCACCTTTGGCTTGTAAGGAGGTGCATATTGGAGATGGTCAAGCCAGGTTATGGCCCAAGAGAGAAGAATGAGAAACTGAGATAACAGCATCTGTTGCATTCAGTCTGGCCTTGCCTCATGGGCTCTGGATCCCGTTTTGGAATACCGCACAGAAAATATCTCTATTACCTGACAGACATCACTGAAAAAGGTGTCCTGAGAAATAACACCTGCTTTCTGTGACAGTCCCAGACAGAAAGAGAGTCAGGGGAGTGGACATCACTCTTTTTAGCCTGCCAGACCCAATCAGAAACAATCTCTACCTGTCTACCTGTACATTTCACATCTTTGACATATAATATATATGAATTTTCAGCATCATTACTCCAGTCTTCAGTGTCACATGATCCTTCAGAAATCGTTGTGCTGCTTAATATTTTTAAATCTGTGATTCTAACAATATAAATCTTTATCATCACTTTTTTTTTTTATCAATTTAACAGATTCTTGCTGAATAAAAGTATTAATTTATTTCAAAAAAAGAAAGAAAAAAATTACTGACCCCAAACTTTTGAACGGTACTGTATATTGTAACAAAAGATTTCTATTTTAAATAAATGCCGTTCTTTTTTTCTTTTTTATTATTAATCAGAACATGATTAATAAAAAAAGTATCATAGGTTATAAAAAAATATTAAGCAGCAAGACTGTTTCCAACATTGATAAATCAGCATATTAGAATGATTTCTGAAGGATCATGTGACACTGAAGATTGGAGCAATGGCGAATGAAAATTCAGCTTTGCATCAAAGAAATAAATTATATTTAAGTATGGATGGCAGCACCCAAGGTTTCCCAGCAGAAGACAAAGCATCACACTGCCGGCTTGCCTTCTTCCCATAGTGCATCCTGGTGCCATGTGTTCCCCAGGTAAGCAACGCACAGGCACCCGGCCATTCACGTGATGTAAAAGAAAACGTGATTCCTCAGACCAGACCACCTTCTTCCATTGCTCTGTTGTCCAGTTCTGATGCTCACGTGCCCACTGTTGGCGCTTTAGGCGATGGATAGGGGTCAGCATGGGCACCCTGACTGACAGCCCCATACGCAACAAACTGTGATGCACTGTGTATTCTGACACCTTTCTATCAGAACCAGCATTAACTTCTTGAGCAATTTGAGCTATAGCTCGTCTGTTTGATCGAGGCCTTACCTCTCCCAGCTGTGCCGAAGGAATGCTCACTGCTGCTGGACAATAAATAGGTCTAAAAAATTATGTTTGACTGTTCAGTACTATTCATATTTACATTTAAAAAGCAGACATAAAAGTAACTTAAAAGTTACTTTCCCTAGTAACTAATTACTTTTGATATAGAGTAATTGGTAAAGTAATTAAATTACTTTTAAAAGAAGTAACTAGTAACTGTAACCAATTACACATTTTCAGTAACTTGCCCACCAAACAGGTGTATTATGTTTCAGTTTTCATTCGCTCTGCCCTCAGTTCATTCGCATTTAAAAGGAGACACACACAAAACAGCTCATTTTTCTCATACCCAAAAATTGAAATTTTCAAAATGGTATATTGATCTGTGGTATATATGATCTGTTAGGAATTTTGATCTGAAACTTCACAGACACACTCTGGGGACACCTGAGACTTATACTACATCTTGTAAAAGGGGCATAATAGGTGCCCTTTTAGTAAAAGAATACAATTCATATGCACATATCAACATATAATATAATATAATATAATATAATATTATATTATATTATAAAAACAACAGTTATATACTGTGTTCCAAATTATATATATCAGTAGGATTTCAGTACATTAGGATTTCAGTAAACCTTCAGATTTTGGTTTTACAAAGAAAGTTTTGTTTGTTTTATTTCTTATACATTTTTAGATAACTGGTATCAATTTCTGAAAGGTTTGTTAAATAGTTTGCCAGGTCTACTTAGGAAAATAAGAAACCTACTTAAAGAGGTTGTTCCACATTATTAAACAAGTCACAGTTCTCATGCAATATGGGGAGGAAGAAAGATTAAAGATGAAAAGCATGAAATGGTGCAATGTTATGCAAAAGGCATGAAAACAACTAATAATTTGTGAAAGCTAGATAGAGATTATCAAACTATTATAAGATTTGGGACTGATTTAGAGCACAGACGAACCCGATCAGATAAAGGCTTAGTCAAGTTTCTGTCAAACAAATGAATTATATTAAAAGGGCTGCTATACAAAAATAAAACAAAACAAAAAAAATCCACTGCTGAGCAGAAAACAGGTATTTGAAGCTGCTGGTGTCTCTGAAAGAACCTCTCCATGCAGGCTGGCAGTTGTGCGTGAAGTTGCATTTCAGACACCCCTAACCAAAGCTCACAAAGAGAAACGTTTACATTGGGTTTAGACATACATTTTCAAACAGTTTTATTGCCGTGGTGTTCTCTCGGAATGGAATGGAATGGAATGCTTGAGCAATGAGAACGGTTTGGCCCGACAGTGGAAACAGTGAAAAAATAAAAAAATCTTACCCACCACAATATTTTGAACATATGTGTTTTGGTGTATATCTATATCTCTTTCTATATCTCTCTCTCTCTCTCTCTCTCTCTCTCTCTATATATATATATATATATATATATATATATATATATATATATTTTTTTTTTATTTTTTTGAGAACATCAAAATTAATAAAATAAAAACAAAGATAGAGCTTCTAGGATAAGCACAAGGCAACAAACATTCCCACTCAATCACATATTATCTTGCAATCTTACCTGGCGACCTGAAGGTCCAGGCTTCATCGTCATCAAAGTGTGTGTCGCCAGCTGTGAATCGTTCTCCGGGAAAGAAGGCGTGGGCTACTGTGCCACCGGGTCCATCGAAAGGGTATCCGTCATTATGGTCCGCTTTGGTAAAGTCAATCTGAATGTCCGCCTCATTTCCCGCCACCTCATGGAAGTTCAGTGGCGCAATGTCACTCCACACTTTCAGAGCGTAGTACATGAGCGCCCGTACCGTGTCTCGACCCAGCAAAACTGACTCCTTTGGAAACGTCCTCACCCTGTGAGAGCAGAAACATGAGTATATGTTTGAAACTATGGCTTGAAATAGACAAGAATCCCTTTGTAAGACCACCGACAGTGCAAGAAGATAAATTCAACATCGCTTTGACGTTTGAACACATAAATAGAATAAGACATGCAGCAGGCTGTCAAAAGGAGCTCTGAAATACCGTCTCTTTTTCTCACTCAGAGTTACTTCCACGGTAATATATTTAGGATATACAACAGTTACAACACATCTTCTTCCTATCTTTCTCTTTTCTGTTTCACTCAAGGTAATTAGGAAACAAGTACATATGATTTGGAGGTCCACTACACCCCACAATCATGTTAATCCCTTCTTCCAAGGGCAATTTGAGCCCTCTTTCCAAGTACAGACACAGATCGATGAGAAATTAATTTCAAAGTGCCGGCTCTATAAGTGCCCACTAAGAAGTGTGCCTTCTGCACAGAATACACTTATCCTTTCTGTGCCGGGTTCAGGCATTCTATTACATTTGCAGAACATTGGCTCTCCCAATGGAGTTATTAGGGCACTTTGGGTAATGGTAACATATTTGCACCAGTTGCTCAAGGTCAGCATGCAAATTCAGTCAAGTTCTATGGCAGTTTACGTGGTAACAGCTGGTTCTACATTAAGTTTACAGTCAGATTGGTTCAAATGGAAAGACAGGAGAGGCACAGTAGCGCCGTGCCAAGGTCAGCGCTGCCCCCAGCTGCATTTACAATGAGCTAAGTGACCTCTTTGTGTGCTAACATTCTCCCTGTGATGTGCTACATGGTGTGTACATTAATTCATCTCACCCCAAGGCTCTTCTGCTTGACTTAACACACTAAGTATTTCACACTTTCACATGCAGCAAAGAATAATTTAAGGTGAAATGGTGTACAATTTGTTCTCATGTTTATGGTGTAGCCTAGAATGACTACATACATATATATATATATATATATATATATATATATATATATATATATATATATATATATACACACACACACACACTCACCTAAAGGATTATTAGGAACACCATACTAATACTGTGTTTGACCCCCTTTCACCTTCAGAACTGCCTTAATTCTACGTGGCATTGATTCAACAAGGTGCTGAAAGCATTCTTTAGAAATATTGGCCCATATTGATAGGATAGCATCTTGCAGTTGATGGAGATTTGTGGGATGCACATCCAGGGCACGAAGCTCCCGTTCCACCACATCCCAAAGATGCTCTATTGGGTTGAGATCTGGTGACTGTGGGGGCCATTTTAGTACAGTGAACTCATTGTCATGTTCAAGAAACCAATTTGAAATGATTCGAGCTTTGTGCCATGGTGCATTATCCTACTGGAAGTAGCCATCAGAGAATGGGTACATGGTGGTCATAAAGGGATGGACATGGTCAGAAACAATGCTCAGGTAGGTCATGGCATTTAAACAATGCCCAATTGGCACTAAGGGGCCTAAAGTGTGCCAAGAAAACATCCCCCACACCATTACACCACCACCACCAGCCTGCACAGTGGTAACAAGGCATGATGGATCATGGGATCAGTGGGGTCTTCTGCTGTTGTAGCCCATCCGCCTCAAAGTTGTGCGTGTTGTGGCTTCACAAATGCTTTGCTGCATACCTTGGTTGTAACGAGTGGTTATTTCAGTCAAAGTTGCTCTTCTATCAGCTTGAATCAGTTGACCCATTCTCCTCTGACCTCTAGCATCAACAAGGCATTTTCGCCCACAGGACTGCCACATACTGGATGTTTTTCCCTTTTCACACCATTCTTTGTAAACCCTAGAAATGGCTATGCGTGAAAATCCCAGTAACTGAGCAAATTGTGAAATACTCAGACCGGCCTGTCTGGCACCAACAACCATGCCACGCTCAAAATTGCTTAAAATCACCTTTCTTTCCCATTCTGACATTCAGTTTGGAGTTCAGGAGATTGTCTTGACCAGGACCACACCCCTAAATGCATTGAAGCAACTGCCATGTGATTGGTTGATTAGATCATTGCATTAATGGGAAATTGAACAGGTGTTCCTAAAAATCCTTTAGGTGAGTGTATGTACAATGGCCTAATATGGTCACATGAAAATTGGATAAACTGGAGAAGGGAGTATGAATTTCAAGTTCAATTTTCCATCCATTTTCACCATTATGTGCCCTTGACAGGGTTTCAATAGACGGTCGGCATAAATTGGAGAATAATCAAGGTAGTTTTTTTCTTTTTCTTCATGTCGTCTGGTTATTATACAGGCACTAGCAGTGGCAGCTAACCTGAAAGCCTGACAAAGTGCATCTGGGAAGATTGGCCATTCCAGCAGCATGTAAACGCTTAAATGTTGAAGTTTAATTTTCAGTCACAATCCCTCTTCTTTGTCTCCATGTGATACAAGACTGATTAGACAGACACGAGGGGAAGGGGATAAAAAGAGAGAAAATGGCAAATAGAAATCAGGAGGAGCAAGTTCAAAAGAAACTAATTTCCTCTATTCTGTCGTAATTCTCACAGCGGGTCTAACCCCTGCGGATCAGTAGTCCAGACAGGACATTTACTGTATGGTGATAATCACACATCAAATCAATCCTCCACACTCACAACTAGGCTCTGAGAGTGATTCACAGTCAGACGGGTGTTTTAAAGCAACGATTCCTCAAATTCATGGGGTTCTATATAGAACCCTAGGGTTCTTGACTCAGTTTTGAAGAACCCATTATGCAAAAAGAATCAATATAGGGGAAATGTCTTAAATGATTGCATAATATGGTCATGTTTAACAGGATATTTCAATTTACTCTAGTGATAAAGTATGTTTACGAGCTGTATAATTCATAAAATTTCATTACAATTAAAAATTAACAAAATGAATTAGTTAAAACTAAATCCATAAAATGATCCCATCATGGGAACCTTTTCTTTAAAAAAAAAAAAAAAAAAAAAAGTATCATTGTCCAATTCATGAATGAATCATTCAATCTTTTCAATGAATCAAATGATCCATTTTTACAAAACCAGTCTGAACAATTTTTTCACAAATCAGACTGATTTGGTTCTTGACTCAGTGATTCACAGTGGTTAAAAACTCACTGGAAGACAAGATTATATGACTTCATAAGCCCTCCTGTTCGAACCGCCCACTCCAAGTGGGACTCGAACCCGCTTCCGCCGGCATGAGAGTCGGACGCTCTAACAAGGAGGATAAAGGCTGCAACCTCTAGCGTCAGTCACTAGAGCATCTCTTGAGATCAGAGGAGTGAGGTTTACTCACACAGCGACTACTAGCTGGCCTCCGTTACACTCACCCTCCTAAACCTCACTCCCATCCGGGTCATGGCACCAATGTAACCCAGAAATGTCATACAGGTTTTGAACAATATAAGGGTGAATAATTGAAAACAATATTTTGACTTTTGAGTGCACTATCCCTTTAAAGATCCCCCCAGCCTATTCAGTGACATGGTTTTTAGTTACTCTCTCCAATCAAACAGGCACGTGCCATGAGGGATGAAAAGAAATCCAACCCTGACGGATTATCATCATTTGAGTCCTTTGGACATGGGTGGGATTATCTAGCTAAACTACAGCGTGATGATTTACAACCTCCGCCCTCATTGTGAGCTGGCATCTGGGATAGATGCTCAAGCGAACACATAGATGCCCATGATACAGAAATCACACAACAGCTCCTTCACACTCTCATTGAGTATCGCCTGGAGCATATTGAGCAATTGTGAGAGATGTTCCCATTTTCAGCCAGCACGGAAAGGATTAGGAGCGTCAAGGGGTTTGATAGACAGAAATGTGATGGGAGTAATGGAGGGTGGTGAGGAAAGAGATGCTTATCATAAAGCCATTTCACTCTGCTCCCTACTAATCAGCTTGGGAAATCAACCCCAAAGACACACAACGTGAGTCTGGGGGGAAAAACACATTGTCTTCAAAGCAATCACTCCTAATCTATTTGGGTAATTAATGAGAGTGTTAACGAGCAGGCGGTGGCTCTAGAGTATGGTGAGGGTCTAATGTGGAGTGATGGAGTCATGATGAGGGGCCGTTTCCACTTGTGACTGATGGTCCATGTACTCCGAATATGTATGTAGACAGCTGGATCTCTGAACCTTGTTCTTACTGATCAATCATTTATTTATCAGTGTCCTGAGAGGCCATCCTACTGTCTGGACCAGAAAAATAGAAAAAAAGAATAATACTTTGAGCAAAGAAACGTTTCCAACGTTTTGATGCCTGTCAAAACCTTAAAGTGACAGTTCACCCAGAAATAAAAATGTATTTCATCATCTATTCACCCTCATGTTGTTTCAAAAATGAAAGCCAAAATTGTGCATTTTTGAATGACTTTGTATGACTTTCTTTTGTGGGGAAAAAAAGAAAAGTTTTAAAGAATCTTAATCTCAAATTTATAGTGAATTTAACGTCATAGAATTAGTCCATAGGATTCCTAAGTCAAGAGCAACAGAACAAAATTGAGTCATTATTCACTGACAATTTTTTTCTCCACTGAGTTGTTAACCCAAGAACCCCTGAGAACAGATCAGTGAGTTGAATTCTGTTTCATGAGCAAACCAGTCTGATTCAGGAATTAATCATTTAGTTTATCATTTATCATTGATTCTGCAATTGCGTCTGCTCAAAAGCATGAATCATTCATTGATTCAGTTCTCAAGTTCAACTCAATTTGGTCATTATGAACTGTCACTGTATGGGAAAAAAATCCTTTTGTTGCCAATAGACATGATGGTGAGTAAAAAAGTATTTAAAGGGGACCTATTATGCCCCTGTAATAAGTCTCAGGTGTCCCCCAAATTTTTCTGTGAAGCTTCAGCTCAAAGTACTCCACACATTATTTATTATATCTTGTAAATGCCCATTTTTGAGTGGAAGGAAAACATGCTGTTTTCGTGCATGTATCTTTAAATGCAAATGAGCTGCTGCTCCCCACTCCACTTTCCAGAAGAGGGCGGAGCCTGTACAGCCCGTGCCTTTGTCCGAAACTCTTCCGATGAACAAAACATCTGTTTGGTTTTGATTATCATCTTTATCGTGGTCATGCTCACATACATTACAGTTTTTCGACATTTTTATTTACATGCGTTTTAAAGCCATATCAGTTTTCTGACCGCACACACCTAAAGCATGCGCACAGAAAGCTGGCTGTCAGATAAAGTCTCCCGTGAGTATTATATAGAAATTTCTCTTTCGCATGTTATTGCGCTTAAACTATCAAATACACACAAGGTTATTTCAAAAGTGAACAAAGTTCACAAACACAGTCGGTTATGTCTGTGAACATAAACAGCAGGAAAAGAAATTCCATGTGTATATGAAGACTTCCAATGCAAAAGCCACTAAAAGCCACTTCGGTCAAAAATGAGACAGTGAGTGAATGCTCTCTGCACGTAGTATACGTTCATCAAATACTTTCACTTCAAACCCGCTAAATCCCAGCCTCAGCCCACTCAGAAGTACTGCATTAGGTATAAACCTATATATAGGAGCCTGACAAAAATGCTAATTTTAAAGAAAAACATCAGATGGACTTAGAGGCTTTTGCATTTTAAGTCTTCATATGAGATCAGGGGTTTTCACTCACGCCCTACCTCCCAAACTGCGTGAACATCATTGATATATTACTTGATGGGTTCGGACATCATTGTTATATTACTTAATATGCTGCATATAATGTCAAAATCATGTATACACCAGACGAGACCGTTATCACGTCGTGCCTTACCGCAACAGCTTGAGGATGTCTACACTGGGCGCCACAAAGTGACCATTGCAAATCCATTTGTTCTTCATGTCAAAAGTAGAGCAGAAATAGAACGAGGCATCACTTTACTGTCAGGGATTTTGTGTGTTGCATCGCACCACCCGTGTCCTGTGTAGTCAGGGTATTAGTTAAACTGAAACATTAAAAATATAAACAGCTTACCGAATTTAGTGTGATGGAGTTTGTTTTTCATTCAGTTTATGATCTCTTGTAGTCTTGATTTTTTACAAGCCACCCTTCCATTTAGTTCCCTTTCAGTCGGTCACGTTCAACGTATGTCGGACATCACTGATGAACTGGGATCACTTCAGGGATCAACCCAGAATTGGGATCAACCCAGCTCGCGTCACTCGGCTCTCTAGATGCACGGTCGAGACTATGAAACCTCAAACGGGGTTGAGTCCCTTCGCTTATACCCCGATCTAGTTTCTTTTCTGATGCACCAGAAAAAGGCTACTTTGGCTGATAAGCCTGGGTGACCTGAGGATTACAGTGGGGCTTCCCCGGCGGGTATATCTCCGTGGGCCCCCCACTCCCATAGCGCATCACAGCATGCTGAGACTGTGTTCGAGGGTGGTTCATGTTCTCTCATGAGAGCATGACCACGTCGGCACATTGTTCATCTTGCCTTTTTCATAAGGGTTTGAGTGTTCAGTTTGAGTGTCTCACTATCTCGCATGCCTGCTGGTAGCTTACAGATGGGACTGCTGGTCCTAAAAAAAAAAAGAAGTACATAAATAATACAAATAAAAGAGAGGGACCTAGCATTTCATTTGGGGCAGAGGACAGATGTCAATCGCTGCATCAGAGAGAGGGCTGTTATGTGTTGAAAATGAAGATGAGGCTGAGATTCCCACTATAATAGTGGGTGATTCATGCTGAATCGGATTCATACTTGACAGCCATGCTTTCCCAGGTGGCTGAGGCGTAGTGCAACACGTAAATCGCCTTGGCTGCCCCCTTGCCTTTTCCCTGGATGTGCATTGGAAAGCTTTGGCAGTGTGGAACCATTTGGCACCAGAATATGGAACACCAAAGGGGCCATGATCTGTATAAAGTTTTCCTCTCTCTCACTACCCTCATCGGTGGGGTGGCAGTGCCACTGGCAGGCCGCCTCTGCCCAGCACTCTTCGTGCATGAGGGTAGATCTGAGCCAAGGTTGAGCTGCGCACAGTGACTGTTTTATATTTAAAGTCACAGCACTGGCCCTCGGCCAGACGATGTCCACTCTGGTCCAGAAACACAATCGGCGACCCCTCAGTCTGCTCGTCGCCATGGGCATCGGTCCCACCCGTCTCCGCTGCTAGTCAATTCTAGCTGGCTGTGGTAGACACCATCACTTCCGCTAGAGCGCCTTCTATGAGGCACCTCTATGCGTTTGAAGTGGAACCTGCTCGGTGGAGCAGGTTCCACTTAGTGGAACTAAGCCCTGTAGAAGGCTTCAAGTACCTGGGTGTAAACATCTCCGAGGACCTGACCTGGACTGCTCACATTCAGACACAGGTGAAAAAAGCCAGGCAAAGACTGTACCACCTGCGCCAGCTGAGGAAATTCAGGGTTTCACCAGCTATCCTGAAAACTTTCTATTTAGGGGCGATAGAAAGCGTATTAACTCATCACAGCGTGGTATGGGAACAGCACCAGTCATGACCACAAAGCCCTGCAGAGAGTTGTGCGCTTATCCGAGCGTATCTCAGGGTCAGCTCTCCCGTCTCTGCAGGACGTCTACACCAAATGCTGCAAAGGTAGAGCTACTAAGATCATCAAGGACTCAAATCACCCTGCAAACCCTCATTTCACGCTGCTGCCATCTGGTAAGCGCTTCCGAAGCCTGATGGCCAAAACTGAGAGACTCAGGAGGAGCTTCTTCCCCCAGGCCATCAGACTCCTGAACTCAGTCACTTAACACCACGTGACTTCACTTCAGGATAAACATACTGTCATTGCACTGCACTTTCTGTTCTCGTTGTTACTGTGTAACAACCTGTTATAAACCTGTTTGCACATTATACTCTTTATACATTTGTTAACCACATATTTATAAGTCTACAGTTTACTCACTGCACAGTCTCCTTCAATTATTTTATTCCACTTTATTCTTATTTTTACTTTTTTTTTTTCTCTTGACTTGATTATTTATAATTTACATATATATATATATATATATATATATATATATATATATATATATATATATATATATATATATATATATAGATATATATAGATATATATATATAGATAGTACTTTTTATCCTATTTCTATATAATTTCCTCCTTGTGTTTTTAACTGTGAATTTGCACTGTCCATGGAGCGGACCTGTTTACATTTCACTGCCGGTTGTATATTCTGTATGTAACTGTGTATGTGACAAATAAAACTCTTGAATCTTGAATCGTCGAATGGTGCTCTTCTCGACGAGAAGACCCCCGAAGATGTTCGATCAGTTCTGTGCTTTCCTTCCTACAAGATGGGTTGGCGTGATGGCTGTCTCCCTCCACCCTCAAAGTTTATGTTGCCGCTATCGCCGCTAATCATGATTTGGTAGGTGGAAAGTCCTTAGGGAAGCACGATCTGATCGTCAGGTTCCTGAGAGGGGTGAGGAGACTAAATCTGCCTTGTCCTCCCTCTGTACCCTCTTGGGACCTGCCTCTGGTGCTGAAATCACACTGCAGAGACCTCCCTTCGAGCCTTTGCAGTCAGCTGAGTTAATAATTCTGTCTCTGAAGACAGTACTCCTGACTGCATTGGCCTCCATCAAGAGGGTAGGGGACCTGCAGGCATTTTCGGTTGACGAATCGTGCCTGGAATTCGGGGCCGGTAACGCTCACGTAATCCTGAGACCCCGGCCCGGATATGTGCCCAAGGTTTCCACCAATCCCTTCCAGGGCCAGGTGGTGACCCTGCAAGCACTGCCTTCTGAGGAGGTAGACCCAGCCCTAGCTTTTCTCTGTCCCATCCACGCCCTGTGGACGTATGTGGACAGAATGCGAAGCTTCAGGACCTCAGAGCAGCTCTTCGTCTGTTACGGAGGCCAGCAGAAGGGAAAGGCTGTCTCCAAGCAGAGGATGGCCCACTGGATAGTGGATGCCATCGTCTTGGTGAGTGAATCCCAAGACATGCCCTGCCTGCTTGGGTTAAGAGCCCACTCCACTAGGGGTGTAGCTTCTTCCTGGGCGCTGGCTTGTGGCGCCTCGCTGACAGATATTTGTAGAGCTGCGGGCTGGGCGACACCCAACACGTTAGCTAGGTTCTATAGCCTACATGTAGAGCTGGTATCTTCCTGTGTGCTCACTTCCCATAGTCAGTAACACCGAAGTGCCCGTTCTAAGTGTCGGCTTGCCGCGCCATTCCCTTCCCCATGGAACGGATATGTGCGCTTATATGTATTCTTCTACGGTACGGCTCCCTACGGCGAGCCCGTGTCTTTCCCTCGGCAGAGCCACTCTACCGTCTCAGAGTGGTGTTGCTCACCCGCCTACAATGGCTGGGCCAACCCTGGGACTTCCGTATGTTGAACTGCCCACGGCCAGTCCATACGTGTATTCTCCACATGGTAACTCCCTCCGGGCATGATGTGGCTTCCGCAGCGGCCCTCCGGGGCAAGCTTTCCCAGCGTTATCCAATAGTCTGCTGAGTGGGTCTTGCAGAACAGCAGCAGTGACTCTCCCTGCGTGAATTTCCCCGCCCGGAACAGACGGGGTCTGAGGGGCTCTCACGGGGCACTGGAAGTGGTAGTAACTGTGGCATTTTCTACTTGCTTATAGAAAATGCTTATACCCGCGCTGCAGGGCGGAGCGCGAGATGCAAATCTTGCATGCCAATTCTCATTGGCCTGTTCTCTATATCTCGAAGCTGATAGTGGCTCTCTGATAGTGGCTCCCAATTCATTGGTGATGTCCGACGTACTTCTCCGTTCCCTCCTTCAGGGAACGAGGGTTACCATACGTAACCGAGGCATTTTTAGTTGTTTGTGCTCAAATTCAAATCTCTTATAACCATAGCATAGCCAATAATTCACCGGAAGAAGAGTCAAACTGCCCCCTCTAGTGGATTACTAAAGATGTGCTAGTAAAATCTCACATTTACCCAAGAGGTCCTCGCTGCAGCCTGTAGCACGATGACGTAGTACTGGATCAGATCCAACATGTACTGGACCCGCATGCGTGGTGGTTTCATTCACATTTTGATGACATCATATATGCATACGCAGTAGAGAGTTTTGGTGAACCGGATAGATAAATACTCAAACCGTTCACGCAAAAACAACATGCTCACGCCATCAGGACACACGTTTTGCATTTTCCCTTGAATGTGTACTGGTATTTTAAGTTGTTTACAGATCTTGTTATATTGTACCTAAAATTACAGAGACAATTACTTGACTCATTTTTGCTTCCACTCAACAGCAAATATGACCAGAATATATAAAAAAATTTAACTGTTTTGCATGTATGTAGAGAGAAACAATGATAACTTAAGCATCACATTTATGAAAAAGATGACTTATTCATCAATAATTACTTATTACTATTTATCAGTACTACTACTACACAGGTTAGAACATCATACAATATCGATCATATATGTCACTTAAGACCAGCGCATACACATTATAACCCAGATGTTGGTATGACGTCGCCATAACGCACCACCATCCAGTACGTATTGGATCTGATCCAGCTACGTCATCGTGCTACAGGCTGCAGCGAGGGGTGTCTCCTACAGCGGATTCACTCAAGTGTATGTTTCTAAATTAACAGGCGCTCGCACCCCCCTTAAAGGATGCTAACAGGTTGAAAACCCCTGTATTAGATCTGTGTCGATCTAATCAATGTTCATGCTTAACAAAAAACAAATTATTCACAATGTGCTATTAAAAAATATTTTTGTAAATTAATAAAGTGAATGAATATTTAAGGTTGTTTAGATATTTTTACAGAATTGTTTTTGCAATGTAACTGCAGAAAGAGTTGCATCCCTTAAGAATCTTAATGTGTATAAAGAGGCCAAAACCTGTCAGCCTTGTGCTGATCAAAAGCTTAGTGTTTTATACAGTCTGTACATTTGCTGTGATATTGATTCTTCCCTTGCTCAAACCCATTTTAAAAGCTCTCCTTACACAAAACTGTATGATGGTGCAGTGCAATAATCACTCAGAATCCATCATAGTCCCCTCCCTTCCCTTCTCTCTGTCTCTTTCTGTAACAGGCCTTTTCAATTGCCTTAGACAGGCTTTTTATCACTGCTTCTAAAACAAGCCATTACAAGCTTTATTACAGCAACTGGCTTCTCAGCTGGTGTACAGGCATACCTCTGTCGCTACAACTGAACCAGGGGTGCAAAGCTTCTGTCATGCATTGTACAAGAACTGATCGAGTTCTCCCAGCACAGTCATAGGAGTCATTTCACCCCTGCTAGCACTGGGCGGCTCTGAGGAGGTCACCCGGCTGGGTCTGTCCAAACTCATCAACACAGAGAAGGTAGGTTCAAGTTAAAATTAAGGTCACACAAAAATAATCCAAAAGCTGAGGGAGACAGAATGAGGAAACTGAGGGAGCACAGATATCAAGTGCTAAAATGTACACTCACCTAAAGGATTATTAGGAACACCATACTAATACTGTGTTTGACCCCCTTTCGCCTTCAGAGCTGCCTTAATTCTACGTGGCATTGATTCAACAAGGTGCTGAAAGCATTCTTTAGAAATGTTGGCCCATATTGATAGGATAGCATCTTGCAGTTGATGGAGATCTGTGGGATGCATATCCAGGGCACGAAGCTCCCGTTCCACCACATCCCAAAGATGCTCTATTGGGTTGAGATCTCGTGACTGTGGGGGCCATTTTAGTACAGTGAACTCATTGTCATGTTCAAGAAACCAATTTGAAATGATTCGAGCTTTGTGACATGGTGCATTATCCTGCTGGAAGTAGCCATCAGAGAATGGGTACATGGTGGTCATAAAGGGATGGACATGGTCAGAAACAATGCTCAGGTAGGCCGTGGCATTTAAATGATGCCCAATTGGCACTAAGGGGCCTAAAGTGTGCCAAGAAAACATCCCCCACACCATTACACCACCACCACCAACCTGCACAGTGGTAACAAGGCATGATAAATCCATGTTCTCATTCTGTTTACGCCAAATTCTGACTCTACCATCTGAATGTCTCAACAGAAATCGAGACTCATCAGACCAGGCAACATTTTTCCAGTCTTCAACTGTCCAATTTTGGTGAGCTTGTGCAAATTGTAGCCTCTTTTTATTATTTGTAGTGGAGATGAGTGGTACCCGGTGGGGTCTTCTGCTGTTGTAGCCCATCCGCCTCAAGGTTGTGCGTGTTGTGGCTTCACAAATGCTTTGCTGCATAACTCGGTTGTAACAAGTGGTTATTTCAGTCAAAGTTGCTCTTCTATCAGCTTGAATCAGTCGGCCCATTCTCCTCTGACCTCTAGCATCAACAAGGCATTTTCACCCACAGGACTGCCGCATACTGGATGTTTTTCCCTTTTCACACCATTCTTTGTAAACCCTAGAAATGGTTGTGTGTGAAAATCCCAGTAACTGAGCAGATTGTGAAATACTCAGACCGGCCTGTCTGGCACCAACAACCATGCCACGCTCAAAATGGCATAAATCACCTTTCTTTCCCATTCTGACATTCAGTATGGAGTTCAGGAGATTGTCTTGACCAGGACCACACCCCTAAATGCATTGAAGCAACTGCCATGTGATTGGTTGATTAGATAATTGCATTAATGAGAAATTGAACAGATGTTCCTGATAATCCTTTAGGTGAGTGTATAGGTACATTAAATTCTATTTGACTCCAAAATGTACAAGAAAAATACATTTAAAATCGACACGCAATGTTTCTTCCAAAAAGCTAATTCTCAAGCTACAACTAAACAGTGAAATGACTTAGTAGTGCTGCAATTGAAGTATTTTCAAATGTCAATAGGTCAAAAACAAGGTTATAAATGTTAAGCTAAATGCTACAACAGATTTCTATCTCCATCTTTATCTCCGAACACTCAGTGAACGATGTTTCAAGCACTATGAGTCATACACATCACATACAATTATCTTCAAAGGCCAGAGTGATAGTGTTGTGTAATATATCACATTTTTTATTCACTAAAACATTGAAATGTACCCAGAGTGATTTTTAATATAGCTGTGTATATTATTTAGCTAAATAGATATATCAATCATTGATAAACATATCATTGCTGCATTTATGAGGAATTCTTATAGGGATACTGTGCTTCCTGTGTAGCCTTAAAGCAATCTGGTCAAACTCTCAAATGACCCTGCTGAGTCAGAAAGCCAAACATTTATTAAACTGCATGTCTTTGAGGTCAGATGTCTTGTGCAATTTAATCCGGACCATCTGGATGTATGCGTTAAAGATGTTCCCCACACATCTGAATGGGTTTATCAGCTCTAGAATGTCGGAAATGTCTCTGCATTTAATAGTTCACTCAAAACTAGTTTCTCAAAATTTCCCTCATGTTGTTTCAAATCTGTATGATATACTTTCTTTGAGGTGACTTATACGTTGGATTCAAGGTATCCTGTGTTTTATTTGATATAATATACAAATCGGTAGGTTTTGGGGTAAGGATTGGGTTACGCCCTCAAACATGTCCAAATAGTGTAAATAAAAAAAATAAAATGAATGTAACTAAAATAATGATGGTTGATTAAATTGAAAATCATATTATTTTTCATATGCATCTGCTTACATATGTGACCCTGGACCACAAAACCAGTCATAAAGGTAATTTAAAAAAATTTTTTTATTGAGATTTATACATCATCTGAAAGCTGAATAAATAAGGACACTATTTGGCTGAGACGCAACTATTTGAAAATCTGGAATCTGAGGGTGCAAAAAAAAATGTATATTGAGAAAATTGCCTTTAAAGTTATCCAAATGAAATCCTTAGCAATGCATATTACTACTAATAATACATTTTTGATATATTTATGGTAGGAAATTTACAAAATATCTTCATGGAACATGAACTTTACTTAATATCCTAATGATTTTTGGCATAAAAGAAAATGTTATAATTTTGACCCATAAAATGTATCATTGGCTATTGCCACAAATATACCCGTGTGACTTATGACAGGTTTTGTGGTCCAGTTTTGTGCAACAAATGTAGCCCAATGGCCAGTCCAAAGTAACCTAAAAATAGTCCAATGCGATTTTCTCCAACAGGCGGCCGAATTCTCCACTGAAATTGTACGTCTGGGGGGGTGTTGGAGTGCTTAAATCGTACTTAGAGGGGTAAAAATCAACCCGCAGATTTAAAAAAAAATTTTTTTACCCATGGCAACAACTTAAAAATGTAGTCTAATTCCGTGGGAAAACCATGGACTTGGCAACACTGGATACTAGTCTATTGGCTATTTTTGCCAACTTAGTTTTAATAAGAACTCAGGAAATAAAACAGTACTCATCAATCGATTTCATGAGGTATTTAAATGTCAGAAATGTACTACCACCCTACAACTGATGATGCCATTCAGGTGAGGACATCGCCAATAAACGGAAAAACACATCCTGGTGATCCGGAATAAATTCTTAAATGTTCTTATGCGTGTGTGGATGAAGAAGTAGATACATTTATCATTGAAATGCTGTATTGATCGCAAGACAATATATTTCCCAGCACAGAGAATGTGCACGGAGACCTAATTTGCAGGTCATAAAATAACTAACAAACATGCCTAAACACTCATGTTTTACCAAATACAAAATAACAGGTAGTCGCAGAGGTGTATTTCACCCTATAGGTAAGAGTGGATTGAGTGTAAGCCTTTGTGATTGACAACACAGAGAATGTGAGATCACAGTGGGCTTCTATAATGAGAAACAGGAAACAACATGGTATGAAACCCAAGACAAGTGTCTATAAACAAAACCCAATATTACACACAACACACACACACACAACACGCACACACACTTCAAGAACAGACAAATTCACGCTGTCAGTCTGTCTTCAAAATAGGCAGCCTTAAGACTGGTGTTGAGGATAGTTTCTGTGATAGAAATGGGAAAAGCTTGTGTTGAGGGATTTCTGACATGGCCAATTTGATCTAGCTATAAAATCAAAATACAACCCAATATTTTTTAGTTTAAACCAATATTTTCAAGACATTAAATCGATAGAGTCAGCAAAGTCAGTTTTGAGAAAATCGAGTTAAAGTTTTCTGAAGGTTCCAAAACAAAATCACCTAGCACCATACCTTAAAATTAACCCAATAGTTAACCAAACGTTTACTTAACATAACAGATAATGTGTGCGTGAATACTCGCCTAGACGGATATTTTGAAATACTGCGATTCTGTGTATATTGGGATTGCACGCTGCCTGAGGCGTTTTTGGACAAGGGAAAGGCACTCCTCTTTACTTTTAGATGCGCTAAACAAGGGCATTTTTCACGTGCTTTGGATCTGTCAGTCAGCAATAGTTAACCAAACGTTTACTTAACATAACGAGTAAGATCGTTTTTCATGGACAAGGGAAAGGCACTCCTCTCAGAAAACGTACAAATAAAGATACTTTTAGATGTTTAATTGCTATTTGGAGCATTGGGATGGCTAAACAAGGGCATTTTTCACTTGTTTTGTCTGTAGCTTGAAATGATCCTGTGTGTATTGACTCATTTTGCCAGCACGGGTCACAAATATTTCCTAGATATAAAATCAGATTTTTTTTCTAGCTAAGAAATTAGAATAAGCCAATATTTTGTAACAATAAAATCAGAATATAACCCAATATTTTTAGCTACGAAATTAGAATATTCAGAAAAATCACAATATAAGCCAGTATTTTCTAACTATAAAATCAGAATGCAGCCCGATATTGTCTAGTAATAGAATCACCAATATTTTATAGCCCAGTATGTCCAGAATTTCCAGCCTTGGCCAAGAACTCTCATTTCATTGCATCACCGATTCTGTCTCTTTCCATCACCTCTTACTATATCTGAGGCAACAATTCATGTATGTATCAAATTGAAATGTATTGAATGCATCTCTGATGTACAGCTGTCTGACAGGAATCCCTCAGACAGTTTCAGACCCAATATGGTGAATGTACCTCCAGGAAAGATGCCTCTTGTTCCACTTATTCTGAGGAGCTAGTGCTCGCTTTCGTCTTCCTGCTGACATCTCTGGCTCTGACACATCTGGCAAAGAGCAGCGAGGGGTCTTCATTAAGCCCAAGGTTGCTTGGTCTGCAGGGAAACACATACATGCATAAATACAGACCCAGACACATGTGCAGAATGCAGATAGGGTGATGCTTTTTTGGTCCTGTAGACTGCAAAAGAGAATTTCCCAGCTGCAGCTGTAGACATGAGACTATAAAAAAAATTGAGAATTGCGTATCTCTTAAAACATCCAAAAAAAGCAAGGAGAACAACCAAGGACAACGTGGATCAGAGCTTTATTATGAAAATTAAAGCATGTACTGACCTAGCACTCCAGTTTCCTCCAGCCCTCCAAACCTCTGCATGGCTTTGATGGCTCTTGTCAGAGCTTCCTTGGTCTGTAGTTGTCCATTCACTGGATCAGAAGGTGGGAGATACCCAAACTTGCTCAGCCAATCCTGTAGTAAAAAAGCAGGTATTGTTGAAGAGCATTGTGTCAAAATTTGTATGCTTTGACTAAAATGATTAATTTCTGGCAACCAGTGGGCACTTGTGAACATGTACTAGGTTTAATTGGCTAAAATATTAAACTTTTTCTTTCTAAAGATGGCAATCTTATAAGTTTGTTTTCTTTTATCACAATATCATAATTAAGTTAGCAGACATTTCAGATGACAGATGTAGAATTTTTTGTCATGTCTTCAGATTCAACTTCTAACATAAAAAACTGGCAATTTATTAAGAAATATTCCAGTTGCTTTTTCAGGTTTTACTCTAATCAAAAAGTTTAATTGTTTCCTTAATTTCACTTTCCATCCTGTCAGTCATTTATAAATCTTCAACTTTAAAGGGTTAGTTCACCCAAAAATGAAAATGGTGTCATTAATTACTCCCCCTCATGTCGTTCCAAACCCTGTAAGACCTTAATTCATCTTCAGAATTTGTTGATGAAATCCAAGAGCTCTCTGATCCCTCCATTAATATCCCCTCTGATTCCAGTGGTTCAACCTTAAATGTTATGAAGCGACAAGAATACTTTGTGTGCAAAAAACAAACAAAAATCACGACTTTATTCAATAATTTCTTCTCGTCTGTGTCAGCCTCCAAGCAGTTAATGTTGGCCAGCTCATGCTTCAGCATCACACGCATGCATCGTGTTGTTCACGTGAATAGGATCGGCCAATGGTAAGCTGGCGTTCTGGCGTAGCTCTGACGCAACTCAAAAGCGCTGCACTGTATATACTACGTCAACAGCATTAGAGACTGACACAGACGTGAAGAAATTGTTGAATAAAGTTGTTATTTCTGTTTGTTTATAAAATTAAAGTGGAACCACTGGAATCACACAGACTATTTTAACAAAGTCTTTCCTACCTTTCTGGACTTTGAAAGTGGTGATTAAACTGCAGTCTATGGAGGGGGTCAGAGTTTTTTTTCAGGATTATTTAATGAATAGAAAGTTCAAAAGAACAGCATTTATCTGAAATATAAAGCCTTTGCAACATTATAAATGTCTATACTGTCACTTGATCAATTTAATGCATCCTTGCTGAATAAATGTATTCATTTCTTTAAGTTCTTTCCCAAAAAATAAATAAAAATTCTCACCCAAAACTTTTGAACGGTATAGTACAATGTTACAAAAGCTTTCTATTTCAGATAAATACTGTTCTTTTGAACTTTCTACTCATCAAAGAATCCTAAAAAAATTTTTTTACACAACTGCTTCCAACATTGATAATAATCATAAATGTTGCTTGAGCAGCAAATCATCATATTAGAATGATTTCTGAAGGATTCTGAAGTAATGATGCTGAAAATTCAGCTTTGAATCACATACATAAATTTCATTTTAAAATATATTCAAATAGAAAAAGTTATTTTAAATTGTAAAAATAGTTCACAATAATACAGTTTTTGCTATATTTTTAATCAAATAAATGCAGCCTTGGTGAGCAGAAGAGACTTCTTTAAAAACATTTAAAAATCTTACTGTTCTAAAAGTTTTTACCGGTAGTGTACATTTATTAATGACATTAGTGACATAATTTTTGGTAAGCTAGAAACAACACAAACATCAGTAACTATTAGCAATGGATTTGATGAATTCTGTTTGTCTCACAGTAAAACAAATGATGAACTTCACAATGATATCCTAACAGTCAATCAATCAATCAATCACTGAGCAATGGCTAAATACAAAGTTCTGTCATGAAAATGTATATGGTGCAAGCTGGTAGGTTCGTAACTCAATCTGCTTGCAATCGTATCATTCTCTATAGGGCACAGCTGATTGGTTCCTGCTGTATCAGTAGCCTGCTGTATGAGCTCGCTGCTCAACCTTCGCCTTCAGAACTGCCTTAATTCTACGTGGCATTGATTCAACAAGGTGCTGAAAGCGTTCTTTAGAAATGTTGGCCCATATTGATAGGATAGCATCTTACAGTTGATGGAGATTTGTGGGATGCACATCCAGGGTACGAAGCTCCCATTCCACCACATCCCAAAGATGCTCTATTGGGTTGAGTTCTGGTGACTGTGGGGGCCATTTTAGTACAGTGAACTCATTATCATGTTCAAATTTTTTTTTTTTAAATGATTCAAGCTTTGTGACATGGTGCATTATCCTGCTGGAAGTAGCCATCAGAGAATGGGTACATGGTGGTCATAAAGGGATGGACATGGTCAGAAACAATGCTCAGGTAGGCCGTGGCATTTAAACGATGCCCAATTGGCACTAAGGGGCCTAAAGTGTGCCAAAAAAACATCCCCCACACCATTACACCACCACCACCAGCCTGCACAGTGGTAACAAGGCATGATGGATCCATGTTCTCATTCTGTTTACGCCAAATTCTGACTCTACCATCTGAATGTCTCAACAGAAATCGAGACTCATCAGACCAGGCAACATTTTTCCAGTCTTCAACGGTCCAATTTTGGTGAGCTTGTGCAAATTGTAGCTTCTTTTTCCTATTTGTAGTGGAGATCTTGTAGTGGGTTCTTCTGCTGTTGTAGCCCATCCGCCTCAAGGTTGTGCGTGTTGTGGCTTCACAAATGCTTTGCTGCATACCTCGGTTGTAACGAGTGGTTATTTCAGTCAAAGTTGCTCTTCTATCAGCTTGAATCAGTCGGCCCATTCTCCTCTGACCTCTAGCATCAACAAGGCATTTTCGCCTTGGATGTCTGGATGTTTTTCCCTTTTCACACCATTCTTTGTAAACCCTAGAAATGGTTGTGTGTGAAAATCCCAGTAACTGAGCAGATTGTGAAATACTCAGACCGGCCCGTCTGGCACCAACAACCATGCCACGCTCAAAATTGCTTAAATCACCTTTCTTTCCCATTCTGACATTCAGTATGGAGTTCAGGAGATTGTCTTGACCAGGACTACACCCCTAAATGCATTGAAGCAACTGCCATGTGATTGGTTGATTAGATAATTGCATTAATGAGAAATTGAACAGGTGTTCCTAATAATCTTTTAGGTGAGTGTATATATAGGATTCTTTGATGAATAGAAAGTTCAAAAGAACAGTATTTATCTGAAATAGAAAGCTTTTGTAACATTGTACTATACCGTTCAAAAGTTTTGGGTGAGAATTTTTATTTATTTTTTGGGAAAGAACTTAAAGAAATGAATACATTTATTCAGCAAGGATGCATTAAATTGATCAAGTGACAGTATAGACATTTATAATGTTGCAAAGGCTTTATATTTTACTATTGTGTTAATAAATAGGTTGTAATTAATTAATAGACAGGAGGCCTACATCCATGTCCAGAGTGGTTTAGCAAACCTCATGAAATCACCACAGATTCTAAAGAGACAATCACCATCTCTTACTAGCACCCATTCACTTTAAGTTGATTCAACTCTGCAGCTCATCTACTTGACATTGATGACTATTACGATTGTGCTGAATGACTATTAACAAGCATCGATTTGAGTTGAAAATTCAGGGGGAGATATTAAAGATTCTGACAAACTCAAGCCTGTTTTTTTTTTCTCCATTATTGTGCTTTAAGCCAGACTATGTTGAATTTTAATGGTGTTTTGTCAGTCAGATCAATAACTGAGACCATCTCCTCACAATTCAAATGATTCCATTAGTAAAGTTGTTTTGTGCCAGCGCAGCAAACTCAGCAGAGCATGGAGGGATCCCAGCTGCACGTCAGCAAAGGCCTGCGGCCAAACTGTTTGCGTATGGATTTAATTTCATATAGTATTGTGCTAAAACACAACGCCAGTGTAATACGGTTCATTAAAATGTATGATCTCTGAAAGGGTTCTCACTTGATTAATCATGCCACCTTCATCATCTAGAAAAACACCATTATGGCTACATTAATTATAAGAGCAAAAGAGAGTGATTAAAAACGTCAAAGCTGGCTGACTTAAGACATTGACATCCTTTAAGTGTCAATAAAAGACTTGAAGGATGTACTGTGTGTGGACGGACCAAGGTCTTTTAGAACAGTGGCGCAAACAAACCTCTTCACCTCGGTGTAACAAATGATGACACTGACAGGCAAAAGAATTAGAACATCAAGTAGCCCACAAGAGCTAAAAACACCATCAATATTGCATTCATACCAAGGCTGTGAATCTGAATAACCATAGAGTTGAAAAGTTCTCTTCTTGAAGCTAAACTTTGTCAAGCTCCACACACACACAAGGCTAGAAAGTACGAGTTAGGAATCACTTCAAAATAAGGCAGAAGAATAAAATAAGTGTGTAAGGTACATGTGGATGAGTGGGTCAACAACATGGAGCACTAACAAAAATAGTTCACCCAAAAATGAAAAATAAAAAAAAGACATTCAATTTCCTTATTTTATTCCAAACCATTTGACTTTCTTTCCTTGAAAACCAAACATGTTTTGAAGAATGTTGCTGTGAATAGTGTTCTTGCTATCGATCTCCAAAAAGTGCCATAAAAACTGGTCCATATGACCATTTTAGGCAGTTTAGTGGAGATGGAGAGTTATACAATAATTGTATAATTATTGCATTATTGTAATTACCACAATAAATTCCAGAAAATCCCATTATTAATATTTTAAAAAGAAAATAAAACAATAATAGGTACACTAGTCTCAATAATATTTTAATAAAAAAAATTAAAAAATATTAAAAACAACACTGCAGATTACGGTATATTATTAGATGTTTTTAATCAATTAAAATAAGTACACTATAGACTAAATATTACATTTTCATAAAATAAAATAATAACATAAAATCGATACACTATAGTCTAAATATTAATTAAAAATAATGTAAAATATAATAGAACACAATTATATCCAGCAAACAAGGACTGATGGACAATCCCAATCCTGCTATCCAATTTGAAACATAAGAAACTTGGACATGAAACCATATTTTACAGAATGTGATTTTGTAAATGAAATCACAAAAGAAAAAGAAAAATCACCCACAGCTTAAAAGTGCTGTAGAAAACTATATCAACAAATTGTCATTAGGTGGGTTGATAAATCACGGCCCTCTTCAGCTATGTGGCGCTATGCTGCGCTGATTGCTGCCTACTCGGTTTCCCTCCTCGCTGCCAGCTGACATAATTTGTGTTGACACTGTCCAGCTGTGTAAAAGTGTGGAGAGGAGGCTAACTCTCTTTGTGAGTTCTTTTCCCATTGGCTGAAATACTGATGCACAACGACAAGCCACTGTGCGTACTCAATATCTCATATCTCTTATGCATGCACACACAAACAAACATACACACTCAATACACACCCAACGCATATTACTCACACTGACACACGCACCAGCACAAATATCCAAAAAGTACAAGTGTCCACTGTTCCAGAGAAAAGGGCAACTTGCTGTGTGATCATTAAGAGGGCATCCTAATATTACTATCATGTTAGCGCACATCACCACTTCCACTTCTTCCGCTCATGCGTATATAGGCTACTATGAGATATTTGTTGCACACTGCGGTAAGCTAGATCGATATTAGGCATGGCAAAACATGGTACTCACGGTAAATCAAGAAAATGAGATTTAAACAGTAAGACTATCTGTGTTGAGCTATATAACAATGATTCGTTTTCTGTGGATGAATGTATCCAAACAGTTGCTCACCTGTCTAATAAAACACATAATATTTTAAAGAAGTCGTTGGTGTTTCCATGGTTTCGGAAATCGAGGGTAATGCGGGTATGATGTCATTAATAGGCAACACACGGACATGATTTCTACACAATATGTAGCTTTTTGAATCCAAAAATCTTACATATTGTGCCTTTAAGAATGACTTGTTTATAATAATGTAATACAACAAGGGATGATTTAATAGCAGTTGGGGGCAATTGTAATATTTATTAAATTGTAATATCTATTTGCTGAATAAATATTAATTCTCTGTATCCTAATAAAGAGAACACCTCAATGTAGTGCCATTTTTAACATTTGTAATGGTCATTTGATGGCACATCCATTTAACATTTGTTAATATAACTGAACTGATCTTTAAGCTGTCAGGATAATATGTTTAAAGCAAAATTGAAACCTACGTGATCATTATCTGAAATCTGAAAAGACATCTAATGTCTTCAATAGCATCGGCCATATACCTTAATGAAATATAAATCATCTTTTCTTTGCCTTTACTAGATACATAATAGGAGCTGATAGAGAGAAGGAGGGCCAGACACGGGCCAGATATGTCCACATACACTATCAGCCAGGCCACTTTTCTAACAGAGCGCTCTAATTTAGAGAGGATTGTCATCTCACAACCTTTAATGGTTAGGGGCGACCTAAAAAATGTCAGAGAAGTCGCAGGCTTTACTGAAGCACATTTTCCAAAAGATCAACTCAGCCAGGCTTGCTGTTCTTTGATCAAGTGTATTACTGTGCTCTGAGGAGCCCCGAAAAGACGTACCAGCCCTGGCAGTCTGGAGGTGATGATGAGTAAATGTGTTCAATGGTGAAGGTCAGTGTTCAGCAGTGCTTAGAATCCTCAAGCATGTTATCTGTCTTACTATGACCCGGTGGACAGCTAGTGGAAAGGTGAGGCTTCTCTTCACATGAAATCCAAAAGCATCTATGAATTGTTTAGTATATGGAGGTGAGAATGGTCAAAGGGATATTAAACCTTCCTAGAATATGAGCGGAGATTTGAGAAACTTAGACAAAGCTGTCTAAACCTGAAAATATACTCCAGCACAGTTGTTTATGCTTTGAAGAGCACGCACGCATCTAGTGAGTTCCAGCTCGGTGCATCAAAGCCAGTTCCAGTCTCTTGGTTGCACAGAAGACTTTTACTACAGATTTACAGCCCTGACCTAACCGCACCAAACTCTGAGATTTCTCCCCAGAGTCCTACAGTCAATTCTGGCTCTATGTTCCTCCTCATCTCCTATGAGGTGTCACGGATCATTATGCCACACCGAGAAAGGTTAACAGACTAATGTGCCGCAGAGAGGCTAATAGTCCGGGATGTCAGTCAATGACCATATGAATGAAAGGTCTTTTCACAAGGAAAGATTTCAATGAGTGGTTGAGGGCTTGGAACAGGAAGAGCAAATTTTTGGCAATTTTTGTGTTCGATATCGGCTGCGGCTGGATGTAACCCATCGGCGAGAGCAGCTGTGTGCAGGCGGGGAGAAGACTTTCTGCTTCCAGTAGTGACGCTCGCATTGTGTTTGCATACTTTATCACAGATGAAGCTAAATAAATTCAGTATGTCAAATGTTTCAGAGACATTTTCATTCAATACTTTATGTACTGCTTAACTCTTTTCCTGCCAAACACGGAATTTTCCGTTATTTGTGAGAAAACGCTTGCCCACCAAACACAGAGTCTCCTGATCAAAACACAGGTGAAGACACAAAAAAACAAGCGATCATATGTAAGCAGATGCATATTTTAAAATAACGTGATCATCAACTTTAAACATCATATAAATCAAAACTGCCTAATGTTACTGAATGAAATGTTGACCCAGAACGAGCTATAGGACTGTGCAAGCATTAGGGGTGTTGATGGACTGGATCTACTCCATCTGTTTGATCATCACTCTGACTCTGATCTGGATGTAGTTAGGCTGTTACATTTTTTTAACAGCGTTAACACATTTATCGTCCTCCTGCAGTAAATAATCTCATCTTTGATAATCAAAATGGCTTATTTAAAAAAAAAATAATTCTTCTGAAAATTACTTCTTCATACCATAAAATAGCTTGAATTTAACACCCTTGCTTTATTTATTATACATGGATCCATGATTATGCAAATTGGTCCCCGCCTCCACTCAATCCCACTAGCTCAGAGACTACCTGATCCACTCTGTCAACTGTAGTAAACAGCAATGGCAAATGGAAATACTGGTTTAATTCAGCCATGTTTCAACCATAAACTGGTTCAGAAGAAGAAGAAGAGCGAATTATAAGGGGGCATCTACAGGTCGTTGTATCAGAATGGTAATGCATTTAATGTATTGCTCTCTACAACGTCGGACACATAACTATAATTGATATGATTCGTTTTTGGCTTGACTACATTATCAAAAATCTAATAATGTGCTGCTAATGTTACACAAACCATGTTCCCATTCACCATCTTATGATCAGAAGCTAAAAACATCATCCTTTATCCATCAACACTTTAACATCATAGAAAGTCAGTAGAGAAAAGCCCTGCCCTGTACATTGATGGGATTGGTTACATGTTTGTGCCGGAAGGAAACGGGTGGTTTCAAACCGCATTTTTGAGACATCTTAAAGCACATTAAAACACCACTTTGTCATATAAACAATAAAAATGTGATGTTCACCACAGGGGGTCTTTAAATTAACAGGATATAAATGCAGATATATTTAAGGCTGTTACATTTTTAACAGCATTAACATCAATAAGATTATCAGATATAAAATGCTATACAAAGTGCGGAACCTATCATAATGCATTTTTTATAAACGTTAACTACAAATCAATTTTGAGATAATTTACAATTAAATATTTTTCAAAATATTTGTAACCTTGTGTTTTCAGAAAAACCTGCTTTTAAGGCATTTCTGAAAAAGGAGGCAGGGAAAAATATTTTGCTACGTTCCATTCTTGACATCTTTCAGAAATGCATTAGGATAAGTGACAAAAAAATCTGGCTTCTGGAGGAAAAAAAAAGAGGGAGCCAAAAGTATGCTGTCTTTCTTTTTCCTATGGTCTTTAAAGCTGGCTTCTTCATTTTCCTCGGAGTCAGGGTTTAGAATTTTTCTGTAGAGCAGTCAGTCATTGTCCACCATCCGCCTGCCTCCCAAAAATCTGTCTGCTTTGCTGGATATTTCTGAAAGGTGGCAGCATGTCCGTTTCTTCTGCTTCTTTTCAGAAAAAAATGCCTCAAAGTTTTATTTCTGAGAAGAAACAGAAGAAACAGACAAGCTGCAGGCTTGGTTTTGACTATTTTTGGTCAGAGGGTATGCAAACAGCATCATCTGTAAACATACTGAGTGTTGCTCAACAGAGCAAACCAGTGTTTCCTGAGCCATCTCTGAAGATACAGCTGCACGGTAAAAAAAAAGAAGAAAAAAAGATATTTCAGCCTAGTTATGAGTTTGTGGTCTGTACTTAATGTGATGAGAGAGAAAACTGGGTGCCATGAAATATTACGAAGAAAAAAACAGCACATCTTCTCATACATTATCCTATGCATTATCCTATTTTATGCACTTAAGTAAAAAGTCTCAGCTTTCTAAGCATATCATTGTTTTGTTCATAACTAGCTATATAATCATTTAAATGTTGTATGCAAAAGTTTTACTATGTATTAATATTATATTATTGTTTATTTTCTATAATGTATAATGTTATAATATTATTAATTAAAATAATAGAGGCAATTAATAATTTTGTAAATATATAACATTATACAATATACACAAATATTATACACACACTTTCTCTCAATAACAAAAGTTTATCACAACCAACATTTAAATGATTTTATCTAGAAATAAAATAATTGTATTCGAAAGTCTTTTCATTCAGTGCATAAATAATACATGCAAATATTATTATTAATAATATTAATAATGCAAGCAGCAACTATCGGGGCCAAGCACAAAGAACATGATAAGTTATGCCACCATGGCTGGGAGCATCAGATCAACTGCAACAATGAGCAATTAAAGACAATTTAAGATGATTTTAGGCAAAATAGCTGAAAAATCATAAATACAGTAATTAGTCATTTGATTTAATGGTTTATCACTTTCGACCAATAGATGGCGCTGTGACCAAATTGATGTTGTGGTCAGAGTGAGGTCACAATGACACATGCAAAGTTTGGTGTCAATGTCAAAGCATTGCAGAGATACAGCCTCAGAGTCGTTTTAGCATCATGCCTTGACTTTGTTAATGCAGTATA
>CM031963.1:3798640-3908640 GCA_018749465.1 Paracanthobrama guichenoti | reverse complement strand
ATGCCACTTCAGATGCAGCTTCTTTGTTTCCTCTGCAATGCAAAGATTATTTTATTTGATACTTATTTAATTTGATTTGTAACAGCCCTATTGTGTCTTATTATGATTCATTTTTATTAAATTTATGAAATTGACACAAAAATTATACATATATATATATATATATATATATATATATATATATATATATATATATATATAAATATATATATAATAAATATATCAAGGTAAAAAGATGATTTCTGTCACTTCTGTGAACTGACCACCACACAGAATATGAAGAATATCATAAACTTTAGGAGTCAGCTGACCATGACAGTCCTAAACCTGCCAAGGTACCGGCACAATAACACACTCAGCAAAATATTGTCTAATTATCGTTATCGAGAAAATCCCAGAAAATATTGAGATATCTTTTTTTTTTTTTTTTTGTCAATATCGCACACCCCTAGTAGGAACTAGATTTTCTTTGAAATATACTTATAAATACGCTAATAAGGCTTTTGGAGTCGTTTTTGTGAGAAAATTTAACTTCCGCACCTAAAAATGCCAAAACCGGAAGTGAATTTCAACGATGGGAAAACAATGGATCGCAATGACAGTTCGGACGCTGAGGACATTATAAATGTTTATTAATACTCATATGGCAGACAATTTGGGACAGGCCAGGATTAGATAGAATAGCGGTTAGAGAAGATATATTGAGTTGTTGTGTGAGGAGAAGGTGTCTCGGTGAGAGACCAGTGTTAGCTAATGATATAACGTTATATACACTAGCTAATGTTGTGAACACTGTGCTCAGATCACAATACTGTACAGATTATTAGCATTTATCGGGCAATAGCAACGCTGGTATACCAATATATACAATATATTGGTCATCTAGGAGTATTGATACTTAACGTTACCAATAACAGAAACTAATAAGCTTTGATCATGCATAAGTCACACTGACTCGTTAATATCCGTACACATTAAACGTTATGTGATATAACGTTAGCAGTTTCTCATCACGACTGATTTGGTAGTTAACAAATGTTTAAAAAAAAAAAAGCCTTACGATGCACAGTTCGCATTTTCAAACTGCATCTCTGACGGATCCGTGACCGTCACATCTCCCGCCGGCCGAACCACAGACACTATAATGTTACCGTGTGTTTTATGTTATCCTTTATTCATTCGTTCTGCGTTATGGGTTTATTTCGTGCTGATAGTGTGAGGATGTATATGACGTTATGAGTATGTATTTGAGTGAACTTGAATGTACATACATGGCATGAATAAAATATTTACATTACCAGCAAATAATTCCAAACTTTCTTGAAAAGTGTGAGAGTGTATGCATTTGTGTTAACGTACATACTTTGTATTCATCACATTGAATGATTAAATTGATTCACGTAAAAAGAAAAGAAAAAAACAGCAAAGAAGTATCCCGTGTGGATGTTTATTCATTTAATATCATCCTTTACACGAGTATTGCCATGGTTGAACTCCATCATATCGCTTCGATGATAATCCTCCGGTCTAAAATGAACACTGTATATGTTACATACACACCACCGTGTGTTTCCAAGCAGGTGCAGAAGTGACCACCATGCAGGTTTATCTAACTTTTGTTTGTTTAGGACTCGATGTCCTGACAGGCTGGACACAATAATTTACTATGACAACGATAAATTGAAATAGAAAAACTACAGAAACTACACAGACTCGAACTGAATACCAACCTATTCTACATTGAGCTAACGCACAGCCATGTTAACGGCTCCCTCTTGTGACGTAATATGACGCGAGGTTGAAACGGTCACTTTTTCTACTAAATTAGTGCTCTTATGTCTTTTTAAAACGTTTTAAATCCTGCATTACCTTTTCATATGGTATTTCCATACAACGTTATATATTCATTTTGAAAAAAATAAATAAATAACCTGCAATATGCCCTTTAACCTCTCGGTTGTATCTTTTAAACTCCATTGTTGATTCGAAAGAACAAACAACTCTTACTACACGCACCGCAACAGACTTTTAAAAATGGTGGTGGAAAGAAAATGCTGCGGAGTCAACCAATCAAAATGCTGCATGAACTCAACCAATCAGCATGTTCAGTGCCCAAGTCCCACCCCCGAAAGTTCCTGAACTTTGAAAAAGTACTACCTCATGAGCTGAAGGGGGACATTTTTACCTGGAACTTAATTTAGACCCTGGTCCCTGTGGTCAAAACACACCGAGTACCACCCCAAAGTCCCTAGTTCCTGGGGAAAGTTCCTGCGGTGTAAATGGCTCTGTTTTTGACCATCATTTACACGCTCACTCTCTGATTAAAGAGCATCTGATTAAAATACCCACATTATCATGTGATGCCCATAATTAAATTTAGGTAGAGCTGTCATCACAGAGGGCGCTTTCACACGAAGCTTCGAAAGGTCAAGCGGAAGAGTCAAATGGCAGGACACTTCCCTTGTCCTCCGCACGGCCTCCGTGGAGCAAGTCACAGCGGTCAGTCAGCTGCGACTCTCCTATGAAGAGTGCCATTGTCTCTGACTGATAGGCAACATCTAAACACACAGCAGCTCATTGCAGTCTGTTGTGTCCAGTCAACAGGCTCATTTGACAAAGCCCCTTCATCTCTCTTTCTGAGAGGAAGTGAGTCATTAGTCGGGATCCCCCCAGACACTGACATCCCTGTCAAGCTTGTCATCGTGTCTGCTCATGGATGCAGTGAATAAAGCTTGTTTACAGAGCTAAATGTCAGGCAAAGTGGCTGAAAAGTGATATATTCAATCTACAAAATTTCCATTACAGTGACTTCTGCTGACCTTCCAACACCGCACACACACACGCAGGTCATGTTTCTTAACCTTGTGGTCGTGACCCCCAAAATATAACATTTCTAATTGAATATATTTTAAAGTGTAATTTATTCCTGTGATGGCAAAGCTGAATTTTCAGCATCATCACTCCAGTCTTCAGTGTAATATGATCCTTCAGAAATCATTCTAATATGCTGATTTGCTGCTCAAGAAACATTTCTTATTATCATCATTAATGTTGTAAATAGTTTTGCTGCATAAAGGGATAGTTCACCCCAAAATGTACTCACCCTCAAGTCATCCTAGGTGTATATGACATTCTTCTTTCAGACGAATATAATCAGAGTTATATTGTGTTATATAAGTGTTTCAGGCAGTAATTAAATTTGAAGCCAAAAAAAGTGCATCCATCCATTTAAATATGTATATTTTTCTTACACAAACCCATCGATTCACTTCAAAAGCCCTTTATTAACCTCCTGGAGCTATTTTGATTTATTTTATAATGGATGGATGCACTTTTTGGGGTTTTCAAATTTTGGGCTTCCATTCACTGCCATTATAAAGCTTGGAAGAGCCAGGACATTCTTTAATATAACTCTGATTTTATTCGTCTGAAAGAAGAATGTCATATACACCTAGGATGACTTAAGGGTGAGTAAATCATGGGGTAATTTTCACTTTTGGGTGAACTATCCCTTTAATATTTTTGTGGATACCATGATCCCTTTTTAGGGATTCTTTGATGAATAGAAAGTAAAAAAAAACAGCATTTATTTGCAATAGAAATCTTATGTAACATTATACATACTGTCTTTACTGTCACGTCTGATCAATTTGATGTATCCTTACTAAATAAAAGTATTATTTTTATTAAAATTTCATTCCAAAAATCTTACTGACCCCAATCTTTTGTACAGTACTGTATAAATAATATATAATAGAAAAATATAAAATATGCAGCTCCTTTTTGTGCTTTAAATATGAAATGAAATGAAGTCTACAGCATGACCGGACAGACCGCAAACTGTCTCCTATTACAGCCAGTTTTCTTTTTTTAGAACAACTACTGTCAGGCAGCTGTCTTCAGATTCGGACTCAGCCATTGTGTCAGCAGAGAATAGATGGAATAGTAGGATATATTTACTAACGTCATTATTGCATATAAACAATAATACAGACACAGGCAAATACATCGAAATATATAAAGCTTAAAGTTCACAGAAAATCTTTCCCTCAAAAGTGTCTAAAAATCTTAGAAAAAGCAGTTTCATAGAAACTTGAGCTTAAGATTACGTTTCTTATCAAGCTTTGAAGTAAAAGTCATCTCTAAAATATATTCAAACTGAAAGGTCTCCATCTAATCCTCAAAAAAAAAAAAAAAAAGTATTCCCCGGGCCTTTTTGAGACATGTAAATCCTCTTATAAATGTGCAATTAATAAAAAATAAATAAATAAAAAATACAGGCAAATGATGTTTATCTATGAAAATACAGGGATTTTAGACAATCAAATTTGCGTTTCAATGCAGAGAAGGCAGAGTGCCAAAGCTCTTTTTTTTTTCTTGGCCCACTGTTATCCTCTATAAGATTTATGTAGGATTACAAAATGAGAAAGTGAGAATAAATTCTTGTTGAGGCCATCCAAATATCACCTCCATTCCTCTCATGAAACAAACTGGATTTACTGAAAATACGGAGCAGTAAGGCCCCATTCTAATCGAACTATACTCAAGAGATAACTTCATATTGTACCTCTGCGAATGGCGTCTTGATGCCACTGTCCAATTAATTTTATGTATGTATGTATATATATGGACAACCTTGTAGTGAATGATATGCTTCTGCTAACATGAAGGTTACAGGTTCAACTCCACATAGGAGTGTTTGAAGAAATGGAGAGTTTCTGATACCACTTTCTTGTTAAATCACAATTGACTTAACCTCACTCCACTTCAGGAGTGATTGGCTCTGCAATGAGTATATTCAGTCTCGCTTTGGATTAAAAGTGTCTGCTAAAACAAGTAAGAACACCAGTCAAAAGTCTGGATTTTGTTCATGTTTTTCACATTTTGGAATAATAGTAAAATCATAAAAATGATAACAAACGGAATTATGGGAATGTTGAGGTGACCAATATTATACTGATTTCTTAAAGACGCCCTGCGGAGAAAATCAAGTTTTTCATGTTGTTTATACGTCTATGTTGTGTTTTTAATATGCTTTAAGACAAACCATGTGCAAATTCATAAGTCAACACCATTACTGAATATTTTATCTTTAAAACTGCAGTGAACCAAAGACAGTCTCAAAAATGTGCTTTGAAATCGCCAGTGTTTTTTACGTCACAAACTACCGTGTTACCAATCTGGGTAAGGCTTTAGCATATCATTCTATGCTCTGAAGCAGGGGAGTCTCAAGAGAAGCCGATAATCATGTTGATATGAAAAAAATTGGTACACTACATTTAGCAATGTAACGGGTGAATTATGTATATGATGTATATTACGATGTTATGATGAACTATGCCTTTCATCACTGATGTTCTGAGCACTTTTAAGGATACTGATCTTAAGAAGGAAGCTAACTGATTCTGAGATGGTGAACGGGAGCATGGTTTGTGTAACATTAGCAACACATTATTAGCTGCTTGATAATGTAGTCAAGCTACAGGCTAATCATATTAATTACCGTTATGTGTCCGACGTTGAAAGAGCGATCCCATTGTGCAGCATTTACTACAGTAAAGTTGACCGAGTGGAGCTTTGGGCTGCACCGAGTGAGTGGAGGCGGGGCTAATTTGCATATTCATGATTCCATATATGCTGAATGAAGCAAGGGTGAGTTATAGGCATGAATAAAATACAGGGGGACTTTAAAAGTTCACGCTTTATCTACTGTAGATCATTATGCACAATCTGGACATTTTCTTCATGAGATGCATCCTGGGATGCTTAATGAAGCACAGTATTGTAGTTATAATGGACACTTATTGGCTGCTTTTCCTTCATAAAAAAAATAGATAAATAAAAAAATGACATTAAATTGAATGTTTAGTTTAGTTGTAATAAATCAAATAAATACAATACAATAAAAGTTAAAGTAAAATAAAAGTTTAGTTTAGTTATAATGCAATTTATTTATAGGCACAATTTATTTGTGTCAACAAAATTATCAAAAATCACGCATAGGTTTTTAGACAGAAAGGTTTTTAAGATCACAAGAAACAAAATTTAGTCAAGTGTGTCCTTATTTTTTACTGGCATTGTACATGATGAAAGATTTGGGTACTGTTCTCCATCCAGATTGTTACCACCTTGTACCACAGGGACTGATGAAAGTTTATAATCAAGAGAGTAAGAGGACAGGAAGGATTTGGGCATCATCGCAGCTGAAGCAGGGAATGGAAACCCAGCCATCCATCAATCACAATGCCCAGTCCGAGCTACCAAGAGAGGATTGGGAGATTGTAAACAAGCCGAAGGGGAAGGTAAAAAAGAAATAAAGTAATGCATATGAAAAAAAGCAGGTTTTATCCACTTGCAGAATTCCAGAGTCAAACATAAACACACAGAGGATAAATCACACTTTGCTATAGAAATGTTTGCTGAATTTCATGAGCTGCAATGACAAAGCTGAAAGATTAGGTGAGGGAGATCGAGTGAGTGAAAGATGTGCATGAAAAAAGCAGGAGATAAAGCTGAGCTGTCTGCCGTTCCCTGGCCATCCATATTCAGAGTGGCAGCGCAGTGGCAACACAAACAGGCCAGCTAAATCAATACAGTAACAACTTCAAGCATTCAGAACAGATCTGCTTTAATACACAATCAAGAGACCGGTGATCAATCATCTCTCAGACACAGACCACCTACGACACCAGCATGCAGGTCTTTTCGTCTAACAACCTGCCATGTTGCTTATATATTAATAGAGCGTGGCAAGGATGGAATAACGTCGTCCTTTACAAAGTCAAACAAAGTTTTTTTTATTTTTTTTTATCTCTGTGTAATCATCTACAGCACAATGCATCAACAACATGGAAAAACAAGACATCTGTACTGCATCTGGGGATGACAGTGGCTGTGTACACAAGCTTGACACTTCCCCCCTGGGTTCTGTGACTTTGCTGTAACTCAAGCTGAGAGTGAGGCAACATTTTGACACTTCTTTAGCACAGTATGATAGCATATTGGTTTAACTATAACAAAATCCATTTAAGCAAATCAGCCCAATCCATCCACCGTGTCTAGGTGGCAGAAATAAGGTAAAGGGACAAACCTCTTGAACTGTTTGCCAAGCTTACACTTCAGTGGCACCCAAAATGCTGAGATTTGAAAATAGGGGATTTAAAATCTAATTTAAACTGGGGTGGGGAAGGGGGTCTAATGATATTTCATGTATGCTGACTTACACTGTTAAATAGTTAGATTCTCATGCTAAACATGACCTAAAAAAAAAACAGTATAAAAAAAAGAGTATTTCTGTGCCACATACACTCCTTCATAAAGGGCGGAAGTGCTTGTATGGGCACTTCTCCCGGATGAGTGCATGCACACATCATCCAGAGCGAGAGCAAGAATGCACCCATCAACAAGCTTTGTTCGGTTACGGTAGCTGTCAGCAGCACTGTCATTTTGCTTTTAGACCACAAAATCAACAATGTCACTAAAGAAGTGTGTTTCTGGTTATGAGGGAAAGATAACCTTGTTCAGCTTCCCAAATAACCCAGCGTTAAGAAAACAGTGGATGCAGTTTGTTTTTCCAGAGTAGAAACGGTTCTTGTGCAAGTGTGTTTGTTTGTTCCCGGTTACGAGTCGAAACCGACTCGTAACCGGGAGTCTCAGCATAACACTTTGAGACAACTCGGTTACACATGTAACCTTAGTTCCCTGAAGAGGGAACGAGACGCTGAATCACCACTTTGGGAATGCCTCTGCGTGATTGCGTCGTGAAGCACGTATATGATCAGTCCAATAGAGTGACTACCCGGAAACTATAAAAAACACCGGCAAAAAAAAACGGTGTCAGCTTCTGAAATGATTGAAGCAAGATGCTAGCGGGCATGCAGGGAGTATGGCAGGGTGACACAGCATCTCGTTCCCTCTTCAGGGAACTAAGGTTACATGTCTAACCGAGACGTTCCCTTTCAAGGGAACTTGCGCTGCATCACCACCTTGGGAACGAGAATACCTACATCCCTATAGGAGCCAGATGCCCGCCCCTGACATTGTCTTAAGAGGCGAGCACCCGAGCCCCCGGAGTAGTGTTAATGTCTAGTTCATAGACAAACGAATGTGTGCGGTGAGGACCAACCCGCCGCATCACAGACATCTTGCAAGGAGGCCCCTGCCAAAGGCACCTGAGAGGCAGCTATACTCCTAGTTGAGTGGGCCCAGACCGCCAAAGGTGAAGGTTGTCTGGCCGCCACATAAGCAAGTGAGATAGCCTCGACTACCCACTTGCTCATTCTCTGCTTTGAAGCTGGACCCCCCCTCGAGGATGGCCCGACACAGACGAATAACTGGTCAGATCTTCTCCCCATCCCGACACACTCTCTCTAGAACTCCCGGAAGCAGCACAATCAGAGGAAAAGCATACAGAGGCAGCCTCGGCTACTCCTGTACCATGACATCCAGACTGAGAGGAGCTGGAGGTGTTAGGGAGAACCACAGTAGACAATGGGTGTTCTCTTGTGTGGCAAACAAGTCCACTTGGGCCTGCCTCGACAGGATGTCTGCTTCCACATTCAGGCGCCCCTGGATGTAAACTGCCCTGACGGAACGCAGTTTCCCCTGGGCCCACAGGAGGATCTGGCGAGCCAGTTTGTATAATGGGTGAGATCTCAAACCCCCTTGTGGTTTATGTAGGAGACCACCGATGTGCTGTCTGTGCGCACAAGCACATGATGACCCCTGAGATACGGCAGGAAGTGTTTCAGAGCCTGAAACACAGCTAACATTTCCAGACAGTTTATGGGCCAAGAATGATGATGGTCCTGCCATAAGCCCTGGCCCGAGAGGGAGGCATCCGTGGTCAGAGTTGCATGCTGACACGGTGCCCCCAGTACCGGGCCTTGGGCAAGAAACCAAGGATCTTTCCACATAACCAAGGCGCGGAGACACACCCGCGTTACCTTGATCATCGTTTCCTTGAGAATCACACTCCAACATGTCATAATGGCAAAATCATAACCCAATATATAATTTCACCATGACGATAACATTCCCATGCGAATGCAAAGCCCAACACGTCTGATGTTGAAGGGACAACATGCTTCAGATTTTGACACTTTGGGAGTGAGAATGGATTGCAAACAAACACACACAGATGTCTAGTTCGCTATCTTTGTTGGGACTCTCCATAGACGTAATGGTTTTTATACTGTACAAACTGTATATTCTATCCCCTTACACTAGCCCTACCCCTAAACCTACCCATCACACAAAACTTTCTGCATTTTTACATTCTCAAAAAAACTAATTTTGTATGATTTATAAGCTTGTTTCCTCATGGGGACCTCAATTTAGGTCATCCCACCGGGATAGAAAACCATGAAAACACGCACACACACCGCACTATTAAATGGGCGATCTGACATATGATGGCTCAGATGTGCAGGCTTTCTGTGGGGCCTAAGGGGTTTAAGCTGATCAATATTGCACAGGTGTTGGATCAGTGGAGTATGTGTGGTAATAATACATATCAAAAACTTCTGCTTTAACCTCCTGCGGTACCCATAGAGAGCAAAGGAGTGTGTGTCTCCACTGGTTTATATCACAGTGTTTGTGGATGTCTTTCCATATGAGCACTTTTTTATTTATTTTCATATATATTTTACATGCAGCAGAGAGGAGTGAGAGTACAAGAGATATATTTTAGAAAATAAGAGAGGAACCTCTCCATCTCTGCCATTCTGACTTGGCTATCTCTCCCACATACGTGCACATGTTTTAAAGGCACTCTAGTAGCTTCAATATTAAATTCCCTGTGTTTGACAATACTGAAGATCTGGGGCAGATCTGTCCTCAACCAAACACTCACGCTTCACTCGTGGCTGTACTTGGAGGATAGACAAGTGGCATTCTGTCTACTCAAAGTTCCACACTGAAATGAAAAAGCAACTTCCAGAGAAAAAGTTTTTCTCAGATGTGACTCTTTCAAAGCTCAGGAGGCTTAATAGAGATGTCAGTTATGTTCCACTGAAGTTAACTTTGTCTTAGAAAAAAATAGAATTAAGACAAATGTTGGCACATAGAGCTAACCAAAACTGATAGCATTTGTAAGAAACAAAAATAAATAAAAACATTTTAGTATATATTAATAAAAATGTCTCTTAAAGCAAATATAGTATTTTATTATTATTAATAATAAAAGACAGGCTTGTTAAATAAATAAATGGTAACATTTTATTTCGATTGTCCACTTTATACATTCTACTAACTATAAGTAACTTTGCAACTACATGTCATCTACCAGTAATTAACTGTATTCCTGCCAAACACAGAATTATCCATTATTTGTGAATTTTCACAGAATTTTCTGTGTTTTCACTGTTATACGCTAGGGGGTGCTATGACACATCTTCTGAAAGAGTACTGAATCTCCGGATCAAAACACAAGAAAAAAGAAGCTGAAACAAGCAATATCATTTGTAATCATATATGTATATGTAAAATAATGCAATCACCAACAATAAACAGCATATAAAACTAAACTGCCTAACGTTACTGAATGAAAAGTCAACGAGCTTTGGGACTGTGAAAGCATTAGAGGTGTTGATGGACTCGTTTTACTCCATCTACACTATATTTCCAAAAGTATTGGGACACCACTCCAAATCATTGAATTCAGGTGTTCCAATCACTTCCATGGCCACAGATGTAGAAAATCAAGCACCTAGGCATGCATACTGCTTTTACAAAAATTTGTGAAAGATTGGGTCGCTCTCAGGAGCTCAGTGAATTCAAGCATGGTACCGTAATAGGTTTCCACCTGTGCAATTAGTCCATTCCTGAAATTTCCTCACTTCTAAATATTCCATGGTCAACAGTTAGTTGTATTATAACAAAGTAGAAGCAATTGGGAACAACAGCAACTCAGCCATGAAGTGGTAAGGCCAGCGCATGCTGAGGTGCACAGTGCACAGAAGTCGCCAACTTTCTGCAGAGTCAGTAGCTATAGACCTCCAAACTTCCTTTCTGTCCTTCAATCCGTGCAGACGTGTTTTTCTCTCTGCTCCCTGCTGGCTCTCGCGCTGTTTTGTTTTGTCTAGTGTTTCGTCTCTTCTCTTCTCTGACTGCTGCTTTGCTGGACTCCTGAAAATACTGAAATGGAATTGATTAACTGGTCAATCAGCGCGATCGACAAGATTTTCTCACTAAGGAAGGGTGCCCCGGGAGAACCCACCTGCCCGGACGGGACCTTTGCTGCTGCAGAAGTGCGTGAGGGACGCATGGAACAACTGGCAAGTCCTGTGCCTGGAGGCTCTGTCCGTGGAGGATGCGGAAGATTTATACATGATTGGATTATTGATGGCGGGGTTCCTATTCTTTGGCTTTGGGATTGCCCTGACCTATCGGAAGATTGGTAAGACAGCTGCAAGCAAATTCACCCAGCCGCTGTCTGTGGAAATTAAAGAATGCTTCGGGCTGTGTGTGACCGTCTGAAGGAATTAGATCAGAAAGTGATAGGAATTGAGGAACTGAACCGTAATAACGCAGTCCGGACTGCGGATACGCAGGGTAGAGTGGGCTCTATCGGGGTCAGATCGGTGAACTTTACGGACTGTAACCGGTCTGGCCATGAGGCTGGACGTAATGTCTAGGGAAACTGCACAGACCGGACGCCGAATGCTGAGGACCAGATCTGATTGATTGATTATGATCCGGACAAATTACCGAAGATCATCAAATGGATTAAAAATAATAAATTGTATTTGCCTGACCTAATCAACTAGCCCAACGAACCTCACTTGGTCCCTATCTCTCGGTTGGGAGGTCAGCCGGGCAGCTGTCTGCTATCTTCCCCTGTGCACTGCCTTATCTCCCTTCAAGGACAAACCATAGAACTGAACTCGAAAACATCTGAAGTTATGGCTAACATTCTCACACAACACAATCTCAGACTCACTCGCACCATACACACCCGATCCCGACCCCACCCCCCCCAACCGTCTGCCTGTCTGTTATCTATCTCCTCTCCCACTCCATACAAAAAATCCCACCACGTGACCACGTGTACTGTGTCATGTTTATGTTTATGTTTATGTTTTGTTGTGTTTGCTATGTAATGCTTGCTAAATTGCATTCTTGTATTTCTGGAGAGCGTAGGGCGGCGCCTGAATAATCGGCTGCGGCCCGGAGGCTTGCTCCAAACTTCATTTCGTTATACTGTACTTGTACATGTGTAATGACAAATAAACTTCAACTTCAACTTCAACTTCAACTTCATGTGGCCTTCAGATTAGCTCAAGAACAGTACGTAGAGAGCTTAATGGAATGGGTTTTCATGGCCGAGCAGCTGCATCCAAGCCTTACATCACCAAGTGCAATGCAAAGCGGCGGGCGCAGTGGTGTAAAGCACGCTACCACCGGACTCTAGAGCAGTGAAGACGTGTTCTCTGGAGTGACGAATCACGCTTCTCTGTCTGGCAATCTGATAGAAGAGTCTGGCGGTTGCCACGAGAACGGTACTTGTCTGACTGCATTGTGCCAAGTGCAAAGTTTGGTGGAGGGGGGATTATGGTGTTGGGTTGTTTTTCAGGAGTTGGGCTTGGCCCCTTAGTTCCAGTGAAAGGAACTCTTAATGTTTCAGCATACCAAGACATTTTGGACAATTTCATGCTCCCAACTTTGTGGGAACAGTTCAGGGATGGCCTTTTCCGGTACCAACATGACTGCGCACCAGTGCACAAACAAGATCCATAAAGACATGGAGTGAGTCTGGTGTGGAGGAACTTGACTGGCCTGCACAGAGTCCTGCCCTCAACCCGCTAGAACAACTTTGGGATGAATTAGAGTGGAGACTGCGAGCCAGGCCTTCTCCAACATCAGTGCCTGACCTCACAAATGCGATTCTAGAAGAATGGTCAAAAATTCCCATAAACACACTCTTTAACACACCTAAACCTTGTGAAAAGCCTTCCCAGAAGAGTTGAAGCTGTTATAGCTGCAAACAGTGGGGCCAACTCCATTTTAAACTCTCCGGATTAAGAATGGGATGTCATTAAAGTTCATGTGCATGTAAAGGCAGGCATCCCAAAACTTTTGGCAATATAGTGTATGCATGATGCAGTCTTTGAAACGTGATTTTCCACAGCTTTTTGCTTTAAAATTTTGCTTTTTTTAAATTTTTTTATGAAACTTACCCATATTAAAGAGTTGATAAAAAACAATGCATGAAGCTAGAATAAAACAGATTTTTGTTTGTTTAAAAGCATAGGGTCTCTTCTTCCTTTAGATATATTGCATGTTCAGATATGCATACAACAAAATATTCTGGGGGCCATCACATTTTGTGAAAATGATCAAACAATTGGCTGGCAATTATTTTTATTTTTTTTAAAACACTGGAAGGGAAAGAGTTAAAGGGGTACTTCACCACTGGAAATATGAATGTGTATTTAAATTGGGTCATTTATGTAGTAGAAATGTGAAATTATTTTACAAGTTGGTGCCTTCTAGACTGAGAAAAGCCAGACATTTTTTTTTTTATGAAAGACAACAACTCCCAGAATGCACTTGCTTCGCTGCCCTACAAGGCCACTCCCAAGCCACACCTACCGGTTACATCTCTTGCCCACCGTGGCACCGTCCCCACCGTCGTTTTGATTGATTTGGGTTCAATTAGAGAACAGACACTACAATAAAAACTGAACGTGTCTGCTCATGACAGCACGTGACAGCACGAGCCGAATGAGTGTCACAGCACAAACGCAGCAGGAGTCAGATTTCATTCTAAACCCCGAAACTATAATGAGCACAGCCGCATTGTCATTCATTCATGGCCTGAGTCATTCACGGCTGCACAGTGCATGTCCAGTCTGGCGCGTTTTCAGTTCATGCCTATGGAAGCTTAACTTTCATAGGAATTCATTGAAAACACACTTTGCTCCGCACCACTCCGTTATGAATGTCCATGCGGCCGTCTGTGTCATACATTCTGTGAGTGAGATCCCACCCCTATGGGCGGGTTGAAAACATGCAGAACTAACTCCTACTACTGGCTGTAGCCTCTAGCCTCTGGCCAGAAAAGCCTCTGATCATTGAAGGCTTTTTTCCAGACATAAAATGTATAAATCTCTCGTCTCAGGGGGACATGAGGGAGAGAAGCACAGTCATTCGAATATACTCCCGGGTTTCTACTGATACAAAGCTTAATGATAAATCACTGAAGTAACCCTTTAAGTATTAGTAGACTGTCTGCTTAATATCTGCTAACACTTTATTTTGATGGTCCACCAACAGACTGACTATAAGTATCTTTGCAAGAACGTCAACCTATTATACTAATCCTAAACCCTAACCCTAACCTAACAGTCTATTACGCCAATGCGAGTTAGCTGACATGTAGTTAAAATGTTACTTAGTAGAATGTCCAAAGTGGACTATTGAAATAAAGTTTAACCAAATAAATAAAAAAATAAACAAATACATACATAAATAAATACAATAATAAATACACTTACAATTGATGTAAACCAGGGCAGCATTCTGGAAGGTTTAAAAGCCTAAATGTGAAGCTTGTAGTTTTGTTAAAGCACTTTCATTAATTATTCAGGCATAAAATTCAGGCATTATTTCAGAGCTGTAAAGTTGTCTAAATCATAAATTTTTATGTGGGACAGCTTTTCTAGGTGGATGAGCTTTTGGTTACACGCTACCATCACAATTCCTGCGGGTGGAGTTTTGCTCTATGTAAACAGTTCTGTAATATTCACATGCGTCACACCTCTTTCGGATGTCTTTGCACATATCGTGTGATAGTTACCAGGTTTACCAAAAGTTGCATTTTCACGACAAATTAAAAAAATTGGATATAACTTTGAATGACATTTGGAAAAAAGTGTCATTTATTTAAAATGTACTGCTTGGTCATTTGTACTTCAATTTTTAGTGCCTTATCTGAAACTATGTTTTGTGCTTTAAAAAACTAAGCAAAAACAGGATAATTTAAAATTATTTTTTGTAGTAATAGATATTTCCTTTCCTGGAGTGAGACTACCATCATGAGTTACACAGAGTCGAAAACAAAAAGACAATAAGAGGGAGAGAGAGAGAAAGAAAGTGAGGATTTGTCAAATCTGTCTTCATCTGAAACATTACTGAGCAGAGGCTAATGGACGTCACACTCCATTAAATTTGAGTGGAAACCACTGGTGGATACATGCAAGCAGATTCATTAAAGCCTTGAAGGGGATCAATATGCCAGATCCTTCAAACAGCCACCTTCTGTGTCAGGCTAACGGTCTAGGTTAATTTTATCTCCTTACAGCTCAATAGGGGTATAACAAAAAATCATCACAAGCGTGTTACAGGACAGAGGAGCTACAACTGAGGAAGCAGAATCATCCAAAATTAACACTTGCCAATCAACAAATGCAGGTAAAAAAAAAAAAAAAAAAAAAGCATAGTCTTATAGTGACTGTAACTGCAAAGTAATACATTGTTTGAAACAACTTAAGAGAGTTACATAAAGATATAGAAGAATATCTCTCTTATTACAGTTTATGGATACACTTTATTTCAAGGTGTCCATGTTACAGTGTAACTATTTAAGTACTGGGTATAGAACATTAGTTAACTAAAGGGTTTTACACACTTGAAATAGTTAGCCCTGGGTCATTCTAAACCCCGGGTAAACAGAATCCTGGGTTTTTTTAATTCACGTTTCACACTGCTCATACTATACCCGGGGTTAACAGTTAATCCTGGGTGTTCATAAGATGCCGTTTCACACTGCACATTCCTAAACCCTGTGTTAAAGTCCTTATTTAGCATATTTGCCTTGTCAGTGTTATTGACTGGACAAACGCAACATGTGACTTGTTTACATAAAGTTTGGCACCGCAATGCTGAGTTAACACCACAAAAATGGTGCTAACCCTGCTAGAGTTAGGTTTCATAACCCCAGGTAAAAAGTGCTAACCCCGCATCTAAATTACAAGTGTGAAGCGTTCCTTTACCTGGGGTTAAAGGCAGTGTTTACAACAATGATAACCCGGGGTTAAGCGCAGTGTGAAAAGCCCTTATATGTACTTAATATAGAGTTAGGGGTTGGTTTAGGGTTAGGGTTAGTTGCATGTAATTATGCACAATTTATAGTAATTTCTATAGTAACTACATGTATTGTGTAACAAGGATACTGTAAAAATAAAGTGCTATCCAGTTTATTCCTTTGATTACTCCAGTCTTCAGTGTCACATGATCCTTCAGAAATTATTATGCTGATTTAGCGTTCAAGAAACATTTCTTATTATCAATGTTCAAAAAGTGATTATTTCTAGATTTTTTGATAAACAGAAAAATCTAAATATTTTTTTTGTAACAATGTAAAAGTCTTCACTGTCACATAACTGCTAATTTAATGAAACCTTGCTGAATAAAAGTATCAATTACTGTCACCAAACTTCTAAAAACTTAAGTGCCCATTTATCACTTGCACATTGCCAATGGAAAGTTTGCAATCAGAAGTATCTAGGATGCATAAAAGTGGCAGGTGCAGTTTCACTGTGAGACAGCAGGTGACTCATCTTGTATATGCTGTGTGACATGAAAAAAACAAACAAACGAACACTGTCAAATATAAGGACAAATATAGATTTTTAGAATAATGCAAATATAAGGCCAGTATAAGACTAATATATGGAAGGTATAGGCCTGGTTTCATAGACAGGGCTTAGATTAAAGGGGACCTATTATGCAAAATTCACTTTTATAAGGTGTTTGAACACAGATGTGTGTCCACAGTGTGTGTAAACAACCAGCCTATAATGGTAAAAATCAACACTACTTTTTTATAATCCCCGTTAATCATTATCAATCTCTCATAAAGTGCTTTCATTTTTCCCCCTATGTAAGAGTAGGAAAACCCCGCCCATGACTGTTGATGATCTGCCCTTTTAGCATAGACACACCCCTGAGTGAGAAGCACAGAGACGCCATTACTGTTTACTCGCTGTATCAGCTAGCTAGAGTATTACAATATCTGCAGCAAAAAACATTTCCAATGTTCTGTTGTTGGATGTACCAACGAACATGAGTCTCCAAACACTTCCAAGCCACTGATGACACTGTGGTTGAATTTCATTTTTGAAGGAAATGTGCCAAGGAATGTTGATAAAAAATGTTATATATCAAATCATTTTACACATGACTGCTTCGCTAACGAGGGTCAGTACAGCGCTGGATTTGCGAAAAAGTTGTTTCTGAAGGTTGGGTCAAAACCAATGCTTCCTGCTCTAACTTATCCAGTACAAGTAAGGATGGCACTTCATATTTTGTGAATGTTTGCAAATTTTCTTTCTGAATGAGCTCTCTAGAATGTTGTATGGCTAATGGCTAATAAAGTTACCATAGTCTCTGACTGTATTCACAGAGACTAGAGCTATGCCAATAGTTTTATCTGCCTTCTTCTGGAAGGGGGTAGGGATCAGCAGCTCATTTGCATTTAAAGGGACACACAAAAACGCCGCTTTTTTTGCTCACACCCATATACGGGCAGATTTGACAAGCTATAATAAATGATCAAGGGGGTATTTTGAGCTGAAACTTCACAGACACATTCTGGGGACACCAGAGATTTCTATTACATCTTGTGAAAAGGGGCATACTATGTCCCCTTTAAACCAGGATTAAGCCTTAGTTCAATCAGGGCAGTTTTTATAAAAGTGCCTTAGAAAAACATTACTGGCGTGCATCTTGAGACAAAAACTATGGCAATGACATATGACAGTGCAAGTTGCTTTCAGTTAAAACAGCTAAAAGGTTTAAGCCTTGTCTGTGAAACCAGGAGAAAGTTTCTGAACTCACCCAGGTGTGGCAAAAAGTTCATTTTGGGCCCTAATCTTCTGTCAACACCTGTGAATGATGGGTCACTAGAGACAATTGTATTTAGGGCAAACAAGTTACAAAGCCTTAGCTTTAAACTGCAAAACATTTTTACATTTACCCCAAAGAGAACACCAAGCACAATGCCATAACGAAAAACCATTTGCTGAAAGACTTGAAAATCAATTCATATTCAATGGTGTGCGGGTGCCATTCGGAACAAGCTAGGCGCATTTAAATAAGCTAGGCCTATTTTCCTTGGTATTCCTCGCCACGCTTTCCTGCTTCTATCACTTGACATATTCTCTCTAATTCCTATTCCTCTTTTATAAGTGAGAGAGTGAGTGAATTGTTCAACAAAGTGTGGGCATCTCACGGTCAGTCACGTATTTCAACATTTCTGTGTGAAAATCCCTGCTGAAGTTAACAGCATTTGATCTGCCTGCTTCTGTTGGCAAAATTTACCAAGAAGGCATTTCCATCGCTTGTATATAGAGTTTCAAACAACATATTTCCAATCAAATATTTAGTCAGAATGGAATGATGAAATCCCACATCAAAGCAGCTTGTCACTTTTCATGTGCGCTCACGTTTGGGCTTCTTTTCCCAATGGGAAGCGGAGAATGGTAATCAAGAGCCGACATAGGTTTTGAAAATAAACAAACCCTGACTCTAAGAACAATTTTCTATTACAGTAGTTAAATTTAAGTGCTGTACTGAGCCCTGAAATAAGCACTTGAAGTTGCATCCCTTTTGGCCACCAGTCAGAAATGGCAGTTAGCCAAAACCCACAAATAGGGGAAAGAATACGCCTGGAACAGAGAACCGACTGCGTTATTTATTACATGCACCGTGGGCATAAAAGTCATAAAGATACACAGCGCCTTCTGAAAGACTCTCCAATACACTCTTAATAAAGCTCCAGAGAATTTAAGCGGGAAAACTAGCTCTTCAAACACAAGAGTAGAGAGTATTATTGCCAGATAAAGTTTCAGTCAAAAGTTTGGATGTAATTGGCTGAATTTTTTTGATTTTTAATATAAAATAGATATATAATCTTATATCTAAAATACAATTTATATATATATATATATATATATATATATATATATATACACTGATGAGCCAAAACATTATTATCAATAACAGGTGACTGGAAATTAAGGAAATTAAGGTCTGGGTAGATTAGATGGTAAAGAGAACAAGTTCTCTGCATCAACATGTTGGATACAGGAGAAATGGGCAGGCTAGGCCAAACTGTTATGGCAAAGCGACTGGGTCAGAGTATCTCTGAAACAGCAAGGCTTGTGGGTTACTCCTGTTCAGCAGTGGTAAGAATTTACCAACAGTGGTCCGAGGAAGAACAAACCACAAACCGGTTTTGGGCGCCCAAGGCTCATCGATGCACGTGCACAACAAAGGCTATCCTGTCTGGTCTGAGGCAACAGGAGGCCTACAGTGGCACACAATTTTTTTTAATGATGGTTATGGGAGGAATGTGTCAACACACAGTGCATCACACTCTGCTGCATATGGGGCTGCATAGCCACAGACCAATCAGAGGCCAATGGTGGCCTCTGTCCACCGTCGAAAGCCTGGAGCAGTGGAAAAAGGTTGCCTGGTCTGATGAGTCCCGTTTTCTTTTACATGTGTGCACCATTTATCTGGGGAAGTAGAACAACGACAAGCTGGTGGAGGGAGTGTGATGCTCCACGTAAATTTGACAAGTGCCAACTACCTAAACATTGTTGCAGACCAGGTACACCCCTTCATGACAATGGTGTTCCCTGATGGAAGTGGCCTCTTTCAGCAGGATAATGCACCCAAGTTTCCATCCACTTTTTGCACGGTTTTGTTATCAACAAAGTGAATGTGTAAAAAAAGATTGTGAAATTTCCATCCAATTGGCCTTTTATCGATAAAATGGTGTGTTTAATGATGTCATCCCATAAAAAAAAAACTGCCCTTGAGTTGTTTCCATACATAATTTTGTGTATATCGCAAATTATATTGTATCTTTCACATAATTGTAAAATGTAGAGAGTAATAAGACAATTGGAATTAGCTTAGCTACTACTTTCACAAATAATACTAAATTAGGAAATATTAGGAATTCAGAAGATAATGGTGAAGTGGGACAGCTTGTTTGACAGGACTGCATGTAACTACCTTTATGTGATGAAGCCCATGGGTTTGGACACAGGGAGCTCATTTGTCCTGTATGCAAAAGTTTAGGGTCCATAAAAAAAGATGTTTTTGTCATATGACAACCATCTTTAATGTAAGCCTTTAACATGCAGTCAAGCCAGTTGCAGTTTGACGTGGCCAAGAACGCATATACTGTGGATCATTCAAACCAAAAAAAGTTATTCATTCTGGTTTCAGAGTTCAATAACATCAAATTGTTTAAAAACATCAAATCGCTGCTGATTTTTTTATTTTATTTGTGTAGGCCTATTTTTAACTTTTGTTAAATGGTCTATGCTGTCTGCGTGTCAATTAAACTCCCCCTGTAAATGCCGCATCAACACGACATCCTCATTAAGCCCGTCTCCAGCGTGATGACTCCAATCTTTCGAATAATCGTACGAATATCTATTTACTAACATTTATGCATTTGGCAGACGCTTTTATCCAAAGCGACTTACATTGCATTCAAGGTACACATTTTTACATTTTGTCAGTTCTTGCTTTCCCTGGGAATCGAACCCATGACCTTGACTAGCGCCACACTCTTATTGCTTAAGCTACAGGAAAGCTACTTTATCTAATATGAATTCTGATCTGTAATGTTGCTAGAATCATAATCATATACTATTTGTTCGTCGGAGAACTGGCACCCTGACTGAGCCTGGTTTCTCCCAAGGTTTTTTTCTCCCAAGGTTTTTTTTTAAATTATATATATTAATATAATAAATTATATATATATATAATAAATTGTATTTATAAAATTATTTTATTTAGAAATATCATGTTTGTGATTTTCATTTGTCATGTTGCCAGCTTCTGTTTTTGTTGCAATTAGATATCACAACTTTAAAAAATTAGCATCTGAATAACTTTCACAGATTTAACTTAAGGTAACTCAAATATCCAGGTCATCACTTAATATAACTTCACATTTTGAGCATACACATTTAAGGCGAAACATCTTTTTTAGCTTACAGAACACAATTCGACTTTCATCTTCAGACCAAAACAAATACATTTTAACTTGTTATAAAATAAAAGGACCATCAAATTAAGATGTGAACAGGATCTTTTAATGACAAACTCAAGAAACATACAGGAAAAACACCAGTATACATGAACGAGAACCGACAAACACAGAAGGCAAACAGAGGGCTTAAATACACAGGGAAAACAAGGCGATGACTAGCCTAATTAACAAGACACAGCTGGGACAAATGAACTCATAATGACGGTGACCATGGGAACACAGGAGTGGTGGGAAAACTGAACAAAGGAACAAACTCAAAGACAAGCAAAACAGACTAGACATGTAACAAACAGATTTAACGACAAGAAATGTTGATTTAACAGGAGCAACCAGGAACACACATGCCGATAAGCCAATTCTGTCATGTGACACCACGTTTATTTACGTTAAATCCCATTTCCTCGACATTTGAAGTGTCAACATAGAATTTATGCACTAAAGGTAAATGGAAAAAGATTGTATTGACAGCTATAGCCTATCGGTAAACATTTGGATGCGCTAAACCTTTTTTTTGCAAAAAAATCCTTCGATGGAAACCTGGCTATTGTTCCGTTATGAATGCCCGAGCGGCCGTGCGCATTTTACATTCTGTGAGGGAGATCCCACCCCTATGGGCGGGTTGAAAACATGCAGAGAACTAACTCCTACTACAGGCTGTAGTCTCTAGCCTCTGGCCAAAAAAGCCTCCAATGCCGCTAAATGTCAATGTTTTTTTTCCAGACACAAAATACAAAAATCTCTTGCCTCAAGGAGGACATGAGGGAGGGAATCACGGTCATTCGAATATACTACCGGGTTTCTACTGATACAAAGCTTAATGCTAAATCACTGAAGTAACCCTTTAAATAGTATTTTATATAATATTATATGGGAATTCAACAATTAATATATATCACTGTGGCAAGCAGCGAGGCGAGGGACCGTGAGAGCGGGCCGGTGGCAAATGGTGATGAGCGTCAGCTGCGCACCATACCGGTCTCGTCTCATGGAGGAGTGACGGGAGCATAAAAGGAGGAGCGACGACAGTGCAAGACGAGAGAGGACCAGGCCTGGATTTTATGCTGTGTTTTGTTTTGTATGTAGGCAGCAGTCGTCCGTGAGGGGCTGTCGCCGTTATTGTATTTTCTTTGTTTATTTTTGATTAAAGTTTTTAAATGTTCGCCGGTTCCCGCCTCCTTCTTCCCTGAACATACGAACTTCATTACAATCACATTTGGTAACTTTTGTGGTAATAATAAAGTATGTGTCCAAACTTTTGACTGATATTTATCAAAAAAGCTTTTTGATGGGTTCTATCTGTGGTGGAACCAATCTTCTAGAACAGCTGTCGCGGTCAGACACGTCATTGTGATGGAGATTAGCTCGCACACACACACAGAGCCTGGAAGCGTTCTGTCTGAGACAGACCTGAAGAATGGTGGCAACTGGGGCTGAGTGTTGACAGTAAAATATGTGTATTCATAGACATGAACAAATGCCTAGGAAGATATGAAAAGTTGCAGTCAACTTTAACTTTCTGTTTGCACGCCGTCTTCTGCATTAGACTGACAAATGTCATCAGTTTGATAAATACTGAATGCACAATGTAATAAGATATCATGTTTTGTTACTTGTTTACTCTCCATCAACCAAGGCATTTACTTTTACTTGAATAACACAGAAATACATTTTGGGAGAACTGTATGAAAACATTCGCACTGCTAAATCAGTCTTGGGGGAATCGAGAGACAATCTAAAAAGTAGACAATTGATTGCATTTCCGTTCTTGTAATATCTCAGTTTATCCCAAAACAAACTAGCACACACCGTTGAATAAAGCAACTCAGTTAGGAAGGCGTAAAAATAGCTTTTGTGTCCTTGTCAGAATGGGTTATGCTCTGAACCAGATGAAATAAGATGTCTACTTCTTCTGTATATCATGCAGCGGGAGGGGGCGAGTTTTCTGTGCATGAGCCAGTGCTATCAGGGAAGGTCTGTTATATCATTAGAGAGGCCACAACATAAGATGAAGTCCTATCCACCCTCATGTTCCAAATCATCCCATGGCCCTGAGCTACTAACAACTGCTAATTAGCTCATAATTCCTATCTTTTCTGGGGCCAGACTCATGAGTCCTGTGACGTAAGCATTGGGTCTCACTGCAGGGCACTTCAACAAAGCAGAACCACAGATGCTCACTTTGAAGCAGATAAATGTGCAGAACAGACGCACACAGGTGATTGATGAGAAGGCCACCCTGAAAATTAACGTGATCTCTAACGTCGCTTTTGTCAATCAAATAAGTCCCGACCAGAGAAGGTCAACTCTACAGTAAATTCAGTTTATGAAATTACCAAGAGCCCCCAAAGGTTCTGTTGGGTAATGAAAAATTGAAAACTGAAACAAGAGTCTGTGACTTTACAATTCAAGACATCACAGTGTTTAAATGTCAACAAATACATCAACATCTACAAAACATGAGAAAGGGCAAAATTATATTTGCTTGTTTTCAGGGCCTAGTATCTAGTAGGTTAGCTTTCACACTTCTTACTTCAGTGAACATTTCTCAGGGTAAGTAATTTTTGAAAGTCAATTTCTGCACATACCTATGGAAGCCTTTTCTTGCCGGTAAAAAAAATAAATCAAAGTCTTGTTCTATTAAGTTAACATATAAGAAATAAAGTTGCAATTTGGGGAAATACAGTTGCAGTTTGAGGTACAGTCAGAGAAATCATGCTACAATTGTGAGAAATAGTAACAATAGTGAGATATAAAATCACAGTTGTGAAATAATAAAGTACCATTGTGAGACATACACTCACCTAAAGGATTATTAGGAACACCTGTTCAATTTCTCATTAATGCAATTATCTAATCAACCAATCACATGGCAGTTGTGACATGGCCGACTGATTCAAGCTGATAGAAGAGCAACTTTGACTGAAATAACCACTCGTTACAACCGAGGTATGCAGCAAAGCATTTGTGAAGCCACAACATGCACAACCTTGAGGCGGATGGGCTACAACAGCAGAAGACCCCACCGGGTACCACTCATCTCCACTACAAATAGGAAAAAGAGGCTACAATTTGCACAAGCTCACCAAAATTGGACAGTTGAAGACTGGAAAAATGTTGCCTGGTCTGATGAGTCTCGATTTCTGTTGAGACATTCAGATGGTAGAGTCAGAATTTGGCGTAAACAGAATGAGAACATGGAAACATCATGCCTCGTTACCACTGTGCAGGCTGGTGGTGGTGGTGTAATGGTGTGGGGGATGTTTTCTTGGCACACTTTAGGCCCCTTAGTGCCAATTGGGCATTGTTTAAATGCCACGGCCTACCTGAGCATTGTTTCTGACCATGTCCATCCCTTTATGACCACCATGTACCCATTCTCTGATGGCTACTTCCAGCAGGATAATGCACCATGTCACAAAGCTCGAATCATTTCAAATTGGTTTCTTGAACATGACAATGAGTTCACTGTACTAAAATGGCCCCCACAGTCACCAGATCTCAACCCAATAGAGCATCTTTGGGATGTGGTGGAACGGGAGCTTCGTGCCCTGGATGTGCATCCCACAAATCTCCATCAACTGCAAAATGCTATCCTATCAATTTGGGCCAACATTTCTAAAGAATGCTTTCAGCACCTTGTTGAATCAATGCCACGTAGAATTAAGGCAGTTCTGAAGGTGAAAGGGGGTCAAACACAGTATTAGTATGGTGTTCCTAATAATCCTTTAGGTGAGTGCTACAATTATGAGAAAATGTCACAATTATAAGAAATCATAAGAAAGTCATAATTACCATATTATTGTTTTACTCTGAGGCATAAACATCAAAGTCAAAGTTTATTTATAAAGCACTTTTTAAAAACAGCAGGTGTTGATCAAAGTGCTGTACACACATAAACTAAAATATCAATAATACAAACAGTCAATAACAAAGGGAAAAAATGTCAGAGCTTCGGGGGCGCCGCAGAAAAATGCTCGGTCACCCCTGCTCTTCAACTTTGCCCGTGGAACAACTAAAAGCAAATGGTCAGGGGACCTTAGAGCCCTTAGCGGAGCATAAAGCTTAATCAGGTCTGAAAGATATTTGGGTGCTAAACCATTAAGAGATTTAAAAACAAACACCAAAATCTTAAAATGAATCCTGAACTGGACAGGTAAGCAGTGAAGAAAGCCGAGAATAGGGGTAATATGTTCCCGCTTTCGTGTACCCATCAACAAGTGAGCTGCCGCGTTCTGAACCATCTGCAGTCTGGAGAGAAAGGCCTGACTAATGCCGATATAGAAGCCATTACAATAATCCAGACGAGTTTAAATAAAAATATGCACAAGTCTTTGAAAGTCTTTAAAAGACAGAAAGGATTTCACCTTGGTAAGTTGTCTCATTGTGAAAAAAAAAATATTTAAAGGTGTCATGAACTGGCTTTTATACTGTTTTTTTATTTTTTTATACTGTTGCCTGAGGTCAACTAATAATGTTTGCGTGGTTTGTACAATTCAAAAACATCATAATGAATAAGTAATGGGCTATTTTCTGCCCTGGTTTTGAGGCTCTCTGAAGAAACGCTCAGTTTTAACGCGCGTGCCGCACTGAAGACTTGGAAGTAAACGCCCACTGCTAGGATTGGATAAGATTTGCATATTTAATGAGCTTCAGCTCCCTCGTCAGTACATGTGGGAATTGTTTTGAAAACGTGTGGAGAAACGCTCACAGGGCTTGCAAAATGTCTTTATCAAACAAGCACAATGATTTATCTCTCATCCACCCACGACTGATTGGAATGTTATTTTTTTATTACTTGGCCTGCCTGATCGGTGGATATAAGCGCAAACTCAAACACGCGTCAACGCACATCAAGAAATTAATGTTAATTCACTATTCAAGATATATTGAATATGATGTTTTGGTAGCCCGCCTGAAAAACATATAGCCCCGGGACATTGGGCTTTATGAGCCCTGGCCCATACATGTCCAAGTCTGATCACACAATGACAACACCACAAATAAAGGATTCTCCAGCCTTTGTGTCCATGGTATGTTCAGTTAGACACACATAATCAAAACAATCTGTAACAATGCAATACTATCACATATAAAAATATGTTTTACTCACATAGTAAGTGTGTTGCACCATTCCTGTCAGATCCAGTATAGAAGGCACAGCATTGTGTTTTAATCTCAATATGTCTGCAAATCCAGTCTCGACTTTAATCTTGTTTACAAACGATTCCGCAGTGAAATGAAGCGAACAAACGTGCAATGTCTTACGCACGTGAGCTGGTATGTTTATTGCTCGGTAGCGCGATCTGTTTAGCTCCAAGAGTCGGTGGGCGGGCTTGAGGCGGCGTTTCACCACACTCTGACGTCACAGGTTGGCATATTCTGAGATCGATTGTTTGCTGGGCCTGGTATCAATAAAAGCTTTTCTTTTACTAACAAGGAAGTTTTCAGCTCTGAAACTTACAGGATATTCTTATATCACAATTAACTTTTATATATCAAAGGCTCAAGGGAAAGTTGATTTCTCAATTAATTCATTTTAACCTTACAAAACTACTGCTGAAGACATTTGTCTAATTAAAAACCTTCTAGTTATAGTTTGTGACAACTGGCCCATGTGTTGTAGTCTCCTCTGTCTTTAGATTCAGTTTATATCCATGTACTGTTGTGACATTGAGTTACCTTCCAATATTTACAAAGATAACTATCAACAAACTAAAGGCTTTGTTTTATACTTATCTGTGGAAACCGAATGGGCACAAAGAGCAATAAAACTGTCACTGAGCATGGTACAAGCATCGCTAGCAGAAGATTTCTGACCTTCTAAATGAAAAGAAAATAGATATTGTCTGAGAAAATAGATATTGTCTGCTGAAGCATCGACTATACCTACAGCTTCAGCCATGCTTTGATATTGCCTTTGCAAAGTATCAATACAACAGACTCTCTCTTATAACTTGCAATTTACTCAGTAGATTTCTATAGCATGAGTAATGCATTGGCACTAAGTTCTCAAAAGTCATCAGTTCTTACCAAAGACTTTAGATATACAAAAACTGTGCACTCATAATATTATGAATGGGAGAAAGTGCTACGCGCTATATGGCGGAATAAGGCCGCATTTACACTGCATGGTGACTAGAAGCCTGCACAGGCGTCAAATCTAGGCCCTAGCCCAGCCCTGGCTCGAGACACTGAGGCCCTAGCCCGGCCCGTGTCTGACAGCTTATCAAAATTCTCAGCCCGAGTCCAACTAAAATAAAAAATAAAAATAAAATAACATGCAGGATGTTGACAACACCGTGCCTGCCAGTCTTGACAGTCACGGTATCACGGTCTCATGTTGTTTCCACCAGCGCAGCGCATTTCATTGTTTCTTTTAATTAATGAATATCTAAAATATAAAACGAAGGAAAAGCCTAAAAAAGGCTTAAAGCCGGCCGGCGTTTGAGGTATGATGTGAAAATTGACCCAAAGCCCGGCCCTAGGTGCATAAAAAAGTCAGGGTCCGTCGTAAGTTCATAATACAACATAGATGACATATCAAACATTTAAACTGAGAAATTGTGGGAAAAATAAGTTGATTTTAAATTTCATGGCATCAACACATCTCAAAAAAGTTGGGACAAGGCCATGTTTCCCACTGTGTGGCATCCCCTCTTCTTTTATAACAATCTGCAAACGTCTGGGACTGAGGAGACAAGTTGCTCAAGTTTAGGAATAGGAATGTTGTCCCATTCTTGTCTAATACAGGGTTCTAGTTACTCAACTGTCCTAGGTCTTCTTTGTCACATCTTCCTCTTTATGATGCGCCAAATGTTTTCTATGGGTGAAAGATCTGGACTGCAGGCTGGCCATTTCAGTACCCGGATCCTTCTTCTACACAGCCATGATGTTGTAATTGATGCAGTATGTGGTCTGGCATTGTCATGTTGGAAAATGCAAGGTCTTCCCTGAAAGAGATGACGTCTGGATGGGAGCATATGTTGTTCTAGAACTTGGATATACCTTTCAGCATTGATGGTGCCTTTCCAGATGTGTAAGCTGCCAATGCCACACGCACTCATGCAACCCCACACCATCAGAGATGCAGGCTTCTGAACTGAGCGCTGATAACAACTTGGGTTGTCCTTATCCTCTTTAGTCCGGATGACATGGCGTCCCAGTTTTCCTAAAAGAACTTCAAATTTTGATTCGTCTGACCACAGAACAGTTTTCCACTTTGTCACAGTCCATTTTAAATGAGCCTTGGCCCAGAGAAAACGCCTGTGCTTCTGGATCATGTTTAGATATGGCTTCTTTTTTGACCTATAGAGTTTTAGCCAGCAACGGCGAATGGCACGGTGGATTGTGTTCACCGACAATGTTTTCTGGAAGTATTCCTGAGCCCATGTTGTGATTTCCATTACAGTAGCATTCCTGTATGTGATGCAGTGCCGTCTAAGGGCCCGAAGATCACGGGCATCCAGTATGGTTTTCTGGCCTTGACCCTTACGCACAGAGATTGTTCCAGATTCTCTGAATCTTTGGATGATATTGTGCACTGTAGATGATGATAACTTCAAACTCTTTGCAATTTTTCTCTTAGAAACTCCTTTCTGATATTGCTCCACTATTTTTGGCCGCAGCATTGGGGGAATTGGTGATCCTCTGCCCATCTTGACTTCTGAGAGACACTGCCACTCTGAGAGGCTCTTTTTATACCCAATCATGTTGCCAAATGACCTAATAAGTTGCAAATTGGTCCTCCAGCTGTTCCTTATATGTACATCTATATTCTATTGTGAATAAAATATAAGTTTATGAGATTTGTAAATTATTGCATTCCTTTTTTATTCACAATTTGTACAGTGTCCCAACCTTTTTGGAATCGGGTTTATATAACAAATCAAACTTCTCTAGCAGATCTGGAGCAGAAATGTGTTGCTTTTGAAATCATCCTGAGTGCTCATTGTCGCTGTTATCAGTGACAGCGGCTCGTGCCCAGATGCGGATGTGGAGACGTTCTATACGTTCCAGTGAAATCACAAAATAAAATGCACACAAACATGTCCTAGCTCTTGATATACAATAACTGATGAACACATTTGGGTTTAATGAGGGAAAAAAAAACCTATGCGATGACAGAATCGAACAGAACCTCTGACATGCTTAACAAAAGTTCTACCACCAGACCATCAATACACACTAACCTTTTCAGCTGATCTGTGTACATAATCACTGTCTTGAAGAATTTGTACTATAATTATTTTGATATATGGATGAAAATATTGCATGAAACTATTGCATAAATGTTTCTATGAATTCCAACTCAGTGTACTATTGATTTTGTGATATCATAATGTTATTTTTTGTTAGTTTCGCCAAATGTAGTGTAAATGCAGATATCAGATATGGGTCACTTTTAAAAGAAGATGTAAGCGGGTTGTCAAAAAAAATAGAATAGTCAAAAAATCAGAACTGGGCGTCAAGACCAGCTGTGTAAATGCGGCCAAAGTCCCACTTTCCTAGCCTAGAAATCTAGACGCATCCTAGTGGCAGCAAATATAATTTGCAGCCGGGGCATCTAGCAACTCTCTGTTGGCTTGGGAGCTGGAAAAACCAAACTCTAGTCAGGCCAGTCACATCATGTATAGAGTCAGTGGGTGGGCTTAACATAATGACGGCAGAGTTCCGACGGTTCCTCCTGCTTTCCTGTCTTTCGAATCAGCTTTGGCCACGACTCTGGAAGACTTGGAGTTAAGCCAGAAAAAACAAAGAATGGCACTTAAGTCATTCTTAAAAAAAAAAAGGAAGATGTGTTTCGGAGCGGTTTGGAGTTTTGCTGACCGTATACGGCAAAAGTTTAATCTGTCAACTAGCTCCCCTTCACCTTCTTCGTTGCTCTGGTTGGTTGTAGTGCTATCCTATTGCGTGCAGAGGGAATTTGAAAGACAACCGTTTATCCCGCCCCTCGGATTGAGCCCTGCCAATGGTGTGTTCCCAGACCCAACATCTTGATGTGGCTTGTCAGGCTACTTTGGCTACTTGTCAGGCCACTTTCCATCACTGCAACTGCCTTAAGAAGCTACAGTAACGAACTGGACGCTGAATGGTCCAGTCTAAAAAAAAGGTTTTTTTTGTCAGTATTTGAGCATTTAAAAACAACATTTATGAGAGAGTTGTCAGATTTCATAGGTAATTTCAGATATGAAATTTAATCGTAAGCTTGATGAGCTTTGGAGAATTTAATGTTTCCCCATTCAAAGAGATAGGAGCTATACTTGCATGACTGAAATAGTTTTTCAAAGATGGTTGCCGAGTGAAATGACTTGCCTTAAAGGAAATTTGGTACTGAAACTATGTAGTTTCTTAACCAATCGGTCATATTTTTAACAGATGTTTGCTTAGTGGTGTATGTCCAAATCTTTGGAAAGAATCTAAAATGATACCATTACTTAAAAAGGGGAAAATGTACTTTTTCCAGGTTCTAACTGTAGGCCAATTATTATACTTCCTATCTTGAGTAAGGTTTTGGAGAAGATTACTTTTAAGCAAATTGTAATGTAGTTTGTTCGTATGGGAAGGAGGAGGGAACCTGCAAACATTCAAAAGACTTTAATTACATAAATAAACAAACTGAAAGTAATGCAGGCAGCGCCTCACGGACGACTGCCATGCACACACATAATAAAACAAACACAACGTAAAATCCAGGCCTGGTCCTCTCTCATCCTTCACTGGTGTCGCTTGTCCTTATATTCCTCCGAGCTCCCTCAAGAGAGGACTCGCTCCTCCCATGTCTCTCGCTCGCCCACCTCGCCACATACCCCCATCGCCCCTCACAGGCCCAGGGGGTACAACCGAGACGGCGCCTACTCCCCCCACCGGGGGGCCCAATCTCCACAGAGAAACAGAGAGCGACAGGACAAGAGAGTGGAGAGAGATAAAAAGTCCTCAGCCAGCCGAGAGGCTCTTCCTTGCGGAGTCATGTGATGGTACTGGACGCTTGGTGGACGGCTCGATTCTCCTCCGCCCCCTGGCAGCCGGCGGTTGCTCCTCCAGTTGAGGGCAGCCGGCAGCTCCTCCCGCGCTCCCTGCTCCTCCCCATCATGGCGGATGGCAACAGACTCTGGCCCACAGTGAACGTCGGCGACTCCTCCGCTCCCTCTCGGACGGCTGCCACCCCACCTCGACCCAGGGGCATGGCAGCGAGCTCTCCGTCCCATCAGTCTTCACTCGCTCCAGCACCATCGCTTCGGGCAGCCACTCGCAGTCTTCCTTCATCGGCGCTCCCCGACCTCCTCAGCACCGCGATCCCCCTCAGCAGCGAGGGCTCTTCGACAGTATGGCCCTCCTTCCTCTCGGGTTTCGGCACCAATGTAATGTAGTTTGTTCGTATGGGAAGAAGAAGGAGGGAACCGGACTTTAATTAAATAAACAAACTGAAAGTAACGTTACAACAAAAGTAACGTTGTTCTTTATGGACAACTACCACGCACACACATAACAAAAAAACTTAAACACAACGTAAATTCCAGGCCTGGTCCTCTCTCGTCCTTCACTGGTGTCGCTCGTCCTTATATGCCTCTGAGCTCCCTCATGAGAGGACTCGAGACCGGTGTGCCTCGCAGGTGACGCTCATTCTCAATCACGCACCGGTCTCACTCGCTCCTCCCACGTCTCTCGCTCGTCCACCTCGCCACACAAATATTACATTATTTTAGTATAAATGGATTGCTTGCTAATGCACAACATGCTTATAGACCATGACACTCTACTGTACTGCTCTTAGACTCATGACAGATGAATGGTTAGCATGTCTAGATGACAGGAAATTGGTGGGTGCTGTTCTTTTAGATTTTATTGACCATGATATTCTTGTTGCCAAACTGAAATGTTATGGTTTTTCACTCACAGCCCTTGACTGGATCGGATATTATCTTTCTAATAGAAAACAGAGTGTATTTTATAATGGATCTTTTTCTGAGGCCAAAAATACTTACTGTGGTGTTCCACAAGGAATTTGTTTAGGTCCACTTTTATTTTTATTTTTTTATAAATGATTTGTCATATGCTGCTGATAATGCTAATATAGTCATGTATGCAGATGATTCTACAATGTTTTCTTCAGAGGAGCTGCAAACAATTACTAACAAGGTTAGAACTAATAAATTAATTTTAAATTTCTAAAAATTTTTAGTAACAAAAATAATATCACTAAGGTTGCTGACTTGAATTTATTTATTGATGGGATTCCAGTGGAACAGGTAACAAATGTTAAGTTGCTGGGTGTGCTGGGTGTGACAATATGCTGTTTTGGTCTGAACACATAGATCATAAGCATTATGAGAAACGGTATAGCTGTGGCCAGGAAATGTTCTGCGTTTCTTCCATCTTTGGTTTTAAAAGATGTTGTGCAATCGTTAGTTTTATCACATCTTGAGTACTGCCCAATGATATGGTCAAGTGCATCTGAGAAACACTTAGCTAGGTTAACAGCTAGGCTAGTGCGTCATTATCCATTTCAGGCTAATGTTATGGATATGCATAGAAAATTATCATGGCTGCTAGTGAAGGATAAATTACTTTTACAACTGCTGGTATTTTTTTATAAGGTGATCAAGTGTCACACACCCGGTTTCTTCTTTGAAAAGCTTGTATATGTGGGTTTTAGACATGATTATAGAATTCGTCAATTGAGTAAGGCTCAACTCATTTTAGCTTGCCCACAAACAAATTTGATGCAAAAGACTGTGCTTTATTAAGGTTCTGTTGCTTGGAATATGGTTCCCATAAACATATGGAAGAGTAAAAGCACATATATGTGTTTAGAAGACAACGTAATATGCTTACAAAATGTAGATGTATGCTGTATGTTTGATGTGCTGCTACTGCTAAGATGTATAGTTTGGTGATTTTATTAGAGTAATTGTATTTTTGTTTTTATTTTATTTTATTTTATTTGTATGGCTTTTTGTTTTGCATTGCTTTGTGGACCCCAGGAAGACTAGCAAACACTCCGTGGAAGCTAATTGGGATCCAAATAAAGAATAAAGCTTCCATTCCTTCATTCTTTTTCATTTCATTCCTTTGTTAGCTTTAAAGCAATTTATATCCTAAACTAATTAGCAGATACGCTTTTTTTAAAGGTAAAATTAAGCACAAATATTGGTGACTTATGCTGCCTTCACATGCTATCAGAAGTATTGCAAATACTAGTTTCCTATTTAATCACAACTTCAGAAGAGAGAAGTACAAAATTTTCAATAGCATGTGAAGGCAGCATTATGCAGCAGAGCTTTTTGTCCAATCAGATGCTCTCTTAAATGACAACATCCCACCCTCTAATACCACCTGATCATGGATCATTAGCAATGCTTTTCTAGCGTGCACACTAGTTGTCTTTCTCTTCTAACTACCTACAATACCACAACATCTCACACAATTTGATGCACAAAGCATCAGGAGATTTTCCTTGACAATGTCATGAAAAAATCATGGCAACCAACACTTGGCTTAGTTACTCCCCAACACTGTTAAGAGTAATATATTCACCTTAGCTTAGCTGCTGTGAACTGTAATTTTTATTTGGCGCTTTCTATGCTCTGTATTTCATCTCCCTGAGATGCTAAGAACAGAAATTATCATAAAAGCACACTTAAAACTGCTATTTTTCCCTCCCGACAGACTCATTGACCCAACTACTCATCGCAGCAATCCAAATGAGAAAAGAAATTCTGAAAAATTGCCCAAAGGCCCTCGTTTAGCAACTGTAAGACATTACCATGACAAACAAGTAGTCCAAAAAGGTTTATAACAGCCACAAGAGGCTCCTGAAAACAAACAAACAGAAAAATGTGATAATTTGCTTCCTTGGCTACTAATGGTACTGAATCATATCCAATAATGATTCTACCTCATTGTTGGGCTCTGTAGGGATTACAGAATTCCTTTTGAGACATGCAAATTTCATGACAAATAATATAAGTGACTTAGCTAGTAGGGACAGACATGGATGTGTGCCTCCTGAATCCTTTCTTTTTTTGTCTACCTCCACCATCTGTATACCATCACAGCAAAGCTGCTGCTAGATGATATGGGCATCATCCATATCTTGAACATATGCTGGATTTATTCTATACATCTTTTCAGCTGTTCTTTGTGATTGTTAACCTGAAAATTGCTTGAAATGCCATGATGGTAAAGATGTTCTCATCCAGCCTAAAGTTCACTACTGTCCACTACTGTCTTCAGGATCCTTGGGGCAAGTTATGCAATACACGTCTTAATAACAAAGATGTCAGCATGCAGTCCTGACTCATCTGGACTCATCAGTGACTCATCATTAAATTAAGATACAATAACGTTTCAGCAGAAACCCCTACAGCAGTTCCCTGTTCGCCATTTCAAATGGTGTGGAAAGGTCAACCAAGGGCTAAAAAGGTTTATATATAGTTCTTAACACTTCTCCTGGAGTTACTGTGCCATGGAAATCATAAATGCACTGTTAAAAAAACCCTTTCATTTCTGCCATGATACCGCCAGTGCCTTTTATTGTACTTAAAGCATAATTTACATACTTAAAAAAATGTCTGGGTCCGCTGAGTCCCCTGAGTCATGGTTGTGTTTTGGGCGTAATGTCAGAGTGTCGTCTCCCATTCCCTTTAAAAGCCAGTTGTACTTGCACCATGGTGCATTGCTATTTACATGGCGGAATATAGACACCCTCAACCTGACGTTTAAATACATGTGTGTATTGCCACGATCAAATCAATTATGTTTCATTCGTCATTACTGCAAATATGTAATTATGATACATGCAATGACTATTCATTATGACATGTAGGCATTTTTTATCTTTATGTACACAATAATAATTTTATTTCACATTTTATTTTTATATTTGGCATGTTTGTGAGCTGCTGCACATCCCTGTGTGTGTAACAAGCAAAGTGTATGCGCATTGTACACCTGCCTATAGGTACATATTACTAACACACCCTTTAAATAAAAAAATTAAAAAAAAATACTTTTTGCTGGTCAATGGCGCAGTCGTTTTCAGTTGCCTCAAAATAGCAACATGCCAACAATGCGCCTGAACACACCTGGTTTTAAGACCAGCACGCCTATGGGCGAACAGATGGACATGAGTGCATCTAAATAACGTGGCGCTGGACGTGAAAATTATACCTGCGTCAGGCTGAAACTAGCAGAAAACATTTGCATTGCACCAGGTGTATGATAAGGCCCTAGACTAATATCTCACTAGAACAGTAATATTAGGAGCCTCATTCATTTTTAAACAATAATATATAAACCTTCCAAGACAAACCCACCATGACCTCCACCATGATATACTGTATGCTGCTGTAGGACGAAATTCATTTTTGTTCATACATTCACAGTTTGAACCGCAAATGATACATCAGTCTACCTAAACTTGAACTACTTGTACACTGTTTTCCAATAAACTTCAAATACCTTTCTGTAAAACAAAACCTGTACTGCTGTGATTTATCTTGGAATGGATTTGTTCAGTTCATGGTTTAAAACTTTTTGTTGAATGTCTCTTTTTTTAAATGTTTATGGAAATATATCTAAAAAAAAACATTCCAGAACCAAGGCTGCTTAAAAAGTGGGAAGTCACTGTTGTGCTCTATAGCAATTTAATCCTTCACTCTGCACTCAAAAATATTAGATGTTAGATTTACATCAAAATGCCAGGTCAAATGGTTCTCCGCAACTATGATGGCCATGCTCTGATTAAATTGTATTCACTTGATCCAAGTAAATTCAACTAAAGGGTGGTAATAAATGACATTTGAAGGTGATCATTTTTATATAACATACTTGATGCATTCAACTTACAGCTGTATTCAAGTAATGACGGTTGAGTAGTAAAGTGGTTACTTAGCTTTTATCCTAAAAATACTGTACAGTACATTCATTAATTCCTCCTTGAGCCTTTCTCAAGGGCACGTGATGATGGATCAAGCCTCACTCCTTACTACATCACCCAGCACTGACATAAATAGACTGTACTAATATAAAATAAATGCTGTGTAAGTTTTGAGTTTCCTCATCCCATTCTCTATCGCTTCCTGTCTCTCCTTCAATTGTCCTGTCAAAATGAAGACAAAAGCCCTGCAAATATAATTGATACACAAAAATCAACTCCACTTAATAAAAATACATTACTTTGAAGGATGGCAATAGCCTACAGTGTGTTTCAGCAAAACTTCTCAACTTTTGGTTGTATGAGAGAGCATCACTTTCACAAACCCTTGTGTTTACCCTCTACTTTCTTGTGACGCACAATCCCCATTGAAATCAATAAATCATGGTGTGCCGGCACCCTACCTCAGTTTCTCCATGAAAATGTGTGTATTCATGTGGTAATTTCAATGAAAGCTTCATTTATTAAATCTAACAATGCTGATATTTCATTCTTTTAACTGTGGAAATATTCAAATGCTGTGGCAACTCATCCATTTTTGGTGAAACAAGAGAGAATACCTTATTATACTGTCTCTCTTATCTATTTGACCATGGCGAGGTCATGCATCTTGAATCTCTCTAAACCTTCAATTTTATGTCCAAGTATATCTAACCAGAAAAGCCCTGCTACTGGCTCAAAAATACCTTTCTTTCTCTCTGCCATTTTCACAGGGACAAGACAGGGAAGGAGCCATGTCATTTAAACTGTACAGTATCTTGATTTTTTTTTTCGCACATCAAAAGCCTTTGCTCTCGCAAAATGATTTCTTTGCATCCGTGAAGGCCTTTCTTCCACCCTACTCTGAGCTTGCTCTGTCATCTCGTTAGGAACTGAAAAAATGCAAATGAGAGACAAACCACAGGAGCACCTGCTGCGTGCCTCTGAAGACCTGGAAAATGAACAGACTTAGAAGAGGCCATAATGGGGTTGTCACCAAAATCTACATTGTGCTTTTTAAAATCATTTGGACTTCTGCCGACGAGTTTATGGTGGGGATGGCTGTTGAGCTAAGTAAAGAAAAACAACTCTCTTACAAACTTCAGAGCAACTGTTTAAACAATTCTGCAAGCAATTTAAGACAAGCTCTGTTGTTGCTGGGTTTTTTTGATGGTGCTTTATGGTCGCTTTGAGCTGCAAAGGAGCACGCCAACCCAACACAAAACCACTGTAATTATAAGAGCCAGTTGGTTGTTTGGACAACCATAGCATAGACGCCCTTGATCTCAGCCTGCCTGGGGAGGAATAGGGGTACCCCTTGGCTAAAATAAGACCAAGGGTACACATGGAGTTGATTTGGGTTTTTCTTTAGAGAGATTTGGACTGGAGCATTAGTTCTGAAGTGCTGCAGTCTGCATGATCCAATGAAAAGCACGTAATATTGCGTGCCGCTACAGTATGTCCTTCTTACTTCCTTTACCACACAGTTTGATCTGTTACTACTGCTGGCGTAGGGTCCCGCTCTTTTCATTCCCTCATGCATTTAACTTATTACAGGGCATTATATGCTTCCTAAGCGTTATCCATTGAGGCTTTCAGTATAATCACTACCCTTGCTGGCAATGTTCAGAGGGCCAATACCAAAAATACATCATTACCGTGCATAGAGGACTTGCTATTTTTTGCCAGTGTACATGTTGAACATGTTGCTTGCACACTTCAGTAATCATATTTCAATATACATTCGTAATATCAGGCAGAAATGCATAAAATATATTATTAATCTATTATATATTACATCTACACGGTTCTCACCTTTCTTTTTCCTTCCTAAAAAGTGAGTTAATATAAATGTTTGCTATGCACCTGTTCAAAGTAAGGGTGTGTTCACACTTGGCATGTATGGTTTGATTAAAATGAACTCTGGTGCAATTGCTCCGTAAGTGCAGTTCATTTTAATAAGTGTGAACACTGCCATCCGAACCCTGGTGCGCACCAAACAAGTGGACGAGACAACTAAAAAGATGCAAATGAGAATCCAAGCGAACTCTGGTGCGGATTGAATGAAATATGAATGCAACACGGACCAAAGATATGTAAACAAACCCAAAACTGGACATTATGTCACATGATGCAACCCTGAAAAAGGACAGAATGCTCAAGCATACCAGTTTTTTCTCTCCATAGTCGCGAGTCTGCCCATCACAGTTCGGTACAGGCTTCAGAACTGTGTCTGCTCACAGCAGATCTTCATTTGTGTGTGTGATGAAGGGATTCCTGCCTCTGTTTTGACTCCTTTACACATTTTATAAGCTCTTCACGAGTTCAAAATACCATATGTAGGCTACACACATACAACAAGCGCATTTAGCCTAACACAGAGCATTGTTTTGGAAGTTCAGTCACAAAATATACGCAATAAAAGCCGACCAATCAGGTTGTGAACATATCCCTATGCCTTTAGATTCAGTTATAAAATGCCACTGTGAACGCTAAGCAAACCAGGACCAAATGTTTTTTTTTTTTTGGTCTGGACCAAATGAACCAAGCAAACTGAACTACAAGTATGAACGCACCCTAAGGACAATGTATACAAGCTTTTACAAAAGCTATTTGGATTACACGTTTGCCACCAGGGATGGATCTCATTACAGAGCACTAACCATGTGCCTGACCCTGCATCCAGATAGGCTACAGGGTCAGGATAAAGCACAAGCCCTGCAAAGGTATTAGATGAGCCGTGCTGGGTGCCAATGAGAAAAAGCATCTGAGGCTCCTTAAAGGTCCATCTATCTGACACTCTATATATCTAGAGACACCATCCAGGGATAATTTCGAATGGGTTACAATATAGGAGTGAGAAGAGAGTGATGAGCTTCCATCTTTTTCTATTCCTCCCTGGTGTTTTTTCTCTACTCTGGGATGGACACAATCAAAAATAGTGTGATAGCTTGGGATAAAGATACATCAGTGTTGTTGCTACTCTGACTCCCAAACTCTGACTCTGACTTCAACTAGATTTCCTGCTATATTGTGCATCGTGACTTCCAGGTTGTGAGAAAATCTAATTACACAACATTCAAAAATATGACTATATAGACAGAAAAAATAAATAAAAAATCTTTAGCAGGTGCTTAATTCTACATATCGTACTCGCCTGCCTCGATGCGCCAAATCTATTCTCATCGACACCTCCGCCACCTCTCCACAGACCTCGTTCCTGAAATAATCTCCTCGTCCCAAATCCCAAACTCCAGATGCCTGGCAATGGACTCGAGGTCATGAGAATCCAGAACGACAGCCAAAACTAGGACACCAAACCACAGGCCCCAAAACAGTTACTACATCTTGTTGCATTGTTATATCTCTGTCTTAGCCGCGTGAGGGAATGCACAAGGGAGCCGATTCTGACTGACAGGTACAATTAATGGGAGTTTTTTCCAGGAAAATCACCTGATCTACTGAAGCTGCAAATCAATCCACAGTACATTATTCCAGAGATCTATCTTAGCCAAAGAGAAATGCTATCGATTTAATGTTTACCAGTTCTCTAAATGCTGTCTCCCTTTTTAGTCTCCAAGGCTGTGCTCTTATACTCATCCCTTTCTCTTGATTACTCTTGCTGTGGGCCTGTGTTGGCCCTCAGCCACCTTGCTTTGGATGTCAACCGTTGGCCCGCCCCACTCATGCTTATGTCTTTCTGGGTAATTAAAAGTGAGAGCCAGTAAGTGAGCACATTGGTCAGATTGGCATTGTTAATGATGGACAAGCTGATGACAGCAGAGGTGGCTGACTCTCTCTGGCTCAGTTGATGATGTGCCACTCAGGGCTTGTGAGCTAATATGTTGTGTACTATAATGAGTATAGCACGGGTGAGGGTGGCAGGCAGTAGAGCTCATGCGCTGCTACGTGCATCTGTTGATACAGCTGGTGCTCTCGTTAAAGACCAGTAGTTTGACCAGAGTCAGTTTGGGTTATTATTGGGAGATACAAGGGTCCGTGGCTCTACCAATGGGAAAAGCATCTAACTTGGATCACATGTGCCTTGATAACCAATCACATTATAGCCTTGACGTCACAAGTTGTGTGACAGTCAATCGCTGTTTGCGGATAGCATAGAAATGAATGAGAAATGCTGTAAACCGAATCATACCTGTTGCACAATTGTCTGTGACTTCTCTTATAAAACAGCATTTTTATTCGGTGTAAACTTTAAAAATAAACCAATCCAAAACTAAGAGCAAACATGTTGAAGATTAGCAATGGGCTGTTGATTCATTAAATGATAAGCCGTTTTCCTACAAAAGGAGTTTTTATTCAGCGTAGTATTGACATCCACTAAAAAAAGGCCTCTGGTCTCCTTCCCTACGTACCACAGCATTAGCAGGCATTATGTGCTTGCCTTCAAGTGATTTTGGTTTGACTCAGAGGATTTTAAAACAGAATGTAACCTGTAATGCAGAATACAAAAGCAAGAAAAACATCTTTTCAGCATCTTACACAAACTTATAAAAAGAAGGGACAAATGTCATGCTCACCACATAGAATCTTACTGATTTTAACTATTTTGGTGATCCTCACAAAGAGGTGGATATTTCACCATCAATCAATCAATCGATAAAATAAAAGAATATATATATATATATATATATATATATATATATATATATATATATATATATATATATATATATACATACACTCACCTAAAGGATTATTAGGAACACCTGTTCAATTTCTCATTAATGCAATTATCTAATCAACCAATCACATGGCAGTTGCTTCAATGCATTTAGGTCCTGGTCAAGACAATCTCCTGAACTCCAAACTGAATGTCAGAATGGGAAAGAAAGGCGATTTAAGCAATTTTGAGCGTGGCATGGTTGTTGGTGCCAGACGGGCCGGTCTGAGTATTTCACAATCTGCTCAGTTACTGGGATTTTCACGCACAACCATTTCTAGGGTTTACAAAGAATGGTATGAAAAGGGAAAAACATCCAGTATGCGGCAGTCCTGTGGGCCAAAATGCCTTGTTGATGCTAGAGGTCAGAGGAGAATGGGCCGACTGATTCAAGCTGATAGAAGAGCAACTTTGACTGAAATAACCACTCGTTACAACCGAGGTATGCAGTAAAGCATTTGTGAAGCCACAACACATCGCATCACATCGTTTAAATGCCACGGCCTACCTGAGCATTGTTTCTGACCATGTCCATCCCTTTATGACCACCATGTACCCATTCTCTGATGGTTACTTCCAGCAGGATAATGCACCATGTCATAAAGCTCGAATCATTTCAAATTGGTTTCTTGAACATGACAATGAGTTCACTGTACTAAAATGGCCCCCACAGTCACCAGATCTCAACCCAATAGAGCATCTTTGGGATGTGGAGGAACGGGAGCTTCGTGCCCTGGATGTGCATCCCACGAATCTCCATCAACTGCAAGATGCTGCCCTATCAATATGGGCCAACATTTCTAAAGAATGCTTTCAGCACCTTGTTGAAGCAATGCCACGTAGAATTAAGGCAGTTCTGAAGGCGAAAGGGGTCAAACACAGTATTAGTATGGTGTTCCTAATAATCCTTTAGGTGAGTGTATATATAAATTTGCATTGTAACTCTATTTTCTGGAAAATTAAGCATGTTACCCTCCAATTCCCATTACTGCAAAGGGGAAAAGATATAAGAGTAATAAGATATGAACTATACTTTATATGTTTATACATGGTATACATTTATACAGGCTCATATTTAGATATTTACATGGTAGAATTTGTTGTTCTGTCTTTAATTATTAAAAGACTTCTAAAAACTCTATAAAAAAACTCTTACTTTACAGATACAGTTTTAACCTCTATAAGTAAAAGGAAAATGTGTAACCTGTAATACAGAAAATACAGTATTGAGAACTGACAGATAAAGTGTGCTTAAATATAGTGTTACCATGCAAAAGTATGCTAAAAGATCCTAATAGAAGATTACATTTTCTTCATGCAAAATTATGAAATGTGACTTTTACATAGTTTACATTTTTATAATTATGTTGAGGTTCTAAGAGATGCATTGTTCAAGGGGATGGATGCTGACAGAGGTCCACTGTGTCACATGGGGTTTGCAGTCACCATTGACCCGTTCTGTACAGTCCGAGCAACAGTCTTAAAAACCAATCATTATGCCACATGCCCATCTGCTCCATCCCAACGCCCTTACTTAACACCCGTCCACTCCAGCACAACAATACTCCGCCATCTGTGCCATCACCCATGGCTTTTAGATCTCTAAAAGCATTGTCTGCGCCTGTCAGGTGTTGCTGTGCCGATAGCACACATAGACAGAGCCACACAGCCTCCCTGGAGGTGGACATGACTCCTTAAGTCTTCATTCAAGCATCAATGGTCTGGGGTGCCAAGTTAATAACAACAGTGCTATGATTGTGGTTTCGTCATATGGACACCGCAAGAAAGGGTGGGGTGGGAGATGTCATTTGGAAGAAGTGTCTTTCTGTAAGTGTCATGCTATAATCAGCTGCTGTCACAGAGAGATGTAACCAATCAGAGATCCTTTGCAGAGTGTCTATGCCACATTTAATGATCAGAGGTTTGATGACATGCACTGTAACATGCTGGCAGACATCAACATCTTTATTATTTGCGCGGACCAACTGCTCAGTAGCGTCACGTTAGATTTGTGAGGGTCATAAAAAAGGCAGTTCTTACAGAGCCTTTAAACTCGCTGCCATTCATTTGCAAGTTTAAATGAAAAACGTATTGGACACTGCTGAAAGTTTCTACTACAAGGGGTTATTTAAATAAAGGGATATCTGAACACATGCGATCATGTGTATTGATCACTTGTGGTCAAGTTTCACTTGATTTAAATAAACTTTTAGCAGCATCTTTATGAACACTATGTTCATGCCAAGAAAGCTTCTTGGAAAGTTACTGGGTATGAAAGATAAAAGGATATTGATTAGGAAAATCGATTTCTTTGAAAAGAAAATCAAATATACAACTTTACAAGCGAGTACTGGTGTACTCTTGTTAAATAAAATCACATGCATTTGTTGTTACAGTAATGTACAAATATGACAACATCACAACCTCATGCCCATTCAAAGGCAGGGATACAGAACACCTGGGATTTTTGAGCCAACCTTTTTTAGAAACTTAAAAAAGTAGAGTTTATTAAGCATATCTATTAATGTCCTTGTCTATACACATGACTAAATTAGGTCAGTCAAACTGAACTGCACATTCTTCAGACTATTCTTTATTAAATTGCTCTGATTTTTTTCCCTACAGGAAACCGATCCGATCCATTTTTTGAACCCAGATCTTTCTGCTCACAAAATGAAAACTGTACCACTAGAATATTCTATCATACACAGACAGAACTACTTCGTTGCTTTATAGTACACAAAGTTTTCTTTTTGCATCCTTACAAAACAAAATAGGTGAACGCCTCTGTTTCATAGATGATTATGTGGATAAAAGGATGAAACATTTCAAGGGACAATTGATTGCAACTATAAAACTGACTAAGCAACTTTCTTTCCCCGTTTGTCAGTGTCTGACTCGTTGTTGCTGTTTAACATTTTAGAAGGAACTTGCCAGTGTGATACAACAACACAAAAATAAATTATAATAAATAAATGCTTCAATATAGTTTGAGCAGTGGCCAAATTAGCTGATCACCCAACATCTCGTATACAATAAACGAACATTTCTATATATTTCTTAGTCAACTTCTCTTTCAAACGAACAGATGTGCACACAGTTCACGCGCTCTCCAAAGCTCAGTGCGCGTAAAATGTCAGGTCAACATTCAGACTTCTGAGACCGCGCGAAGCATGAAAGTGTTTGAATGAATAAGAAGAGGTTGATTATAGTTCCAAAAACAGACAAACACAAAAACAGTGTATAACACGCGCTGCAATCTGCCATCTGGGTAGACAAAGTTTTAACATACTGCCACTCTCCAGTTAGTATTGCGTAAACATACAAAATGCGTTTTGCAGAAATATCACCAGGACCCTTCTCGTCGGTCTTATTGATGAATATTAGTGAGCGTGCGTGTGTGAATGAGATATAGGGTGTTTATGTAGGTTAGACCACACATAATAGGGTAACGAATGTAAAAATAACCCACAAGTGAGCGGCTCGATATTTAAAGGGATAGTTCGCCCGTTCTGTCATCATTCACTAGCCCTCGTATTATTCCAAACTAGTGACCTTTTATTCAGCGGTATATAAAAGGAAATGACAGTCTCAGAATCACCATACAATCTCATTGTGTGGAAAGAAAAATGCAATGAAAGCGAATGGTGACCGAGGGCGTCAGTCTTCTGTGTGTGACAAAGTCGCACAGGTCTGGAACAAAAATGATGGTGAGTAAACGATGACATGATTTTCGTTTGTGCCTGAACTATTTATTTTAGACTCTCACGCACGGCTGGTTCTGCTGAATCGGCGAGGGTGAAACTTGACTTCTGTGAATTAATGAAGTAAATCCGTTATGTGTGTCCATTCTGACATGTGGGAGTGTAAGTGCGAATACATTTCCGATTTCATAGTCTAATACGTGCAATTATCTATAGGCTACCCACAGGCCACAGGTTTTTCTTTCACGCCTTTTCCCTAAACGATAATTATCAGTCGAAAGACAGGCTTGAAAGAGCACCTACCACCCCCATATCCATCTGCTCGGCTGTTATAGACGGGGCCGCCCGAGTTTGAGATAAAAACCAAAGAACTGGAAAAAGAATCATCTCTGGGTAAATAATCCAAATGGTCCGGGCGGAATTCCACTTTCTGAGAGACTTCATATTGTCCCCGCTCCCGGTGATCACAGAACGGTCTTTCTTTCCGCCGCATCCACCGTATAGATCACCCAAAGCCGGATCCCGGGCATTTAACGGTCCGTGGGAACGCGTGTCAGTCAAACTACCTCACTGTGGTGCGCAAACACGTGAAACACATATCATACAACAGAGTACAGGACAGTTCATTTCCTCAGGGATCTCTGTCTCCAAGCGAAATGTCATTCACAGTGGTCATCACGATTTACCAAAGCTGCCTGAAAGATGAGCCGTGTAAGCATTCACTCCCACAAGACCAAAAGTCAGATGCCTTTCGTTCAATCCTAATCCGAAGCCCTTTGAGATGTGTGCGAGTTCTGTCAGTAAAGAGGTGCCGCGCTCTCTGCGCTGAACACAGCGGACTGATGCGCGGTAGGCGCGAGGAGAACTTGTATACTTCCCTCCCTGGTTGGGGGGGCTGGGGGGTGATTCGTCTTTTGCGGGGGCACTGTCGGCCAGCTGAGACCTTTGTGTTTTTATTTTTGTTACTTTTTGTAACTATAAATCACATTAAAGTAATAATAAAAACGTCAATAAATAATTTACTTTAAATAAAAAATATCTCTTTGGTTTAAAAAAAAGAGGTCGAGACAGGTAGGGGTTCACAGACCTTCTAGTTTGACTTCACCAAATGCGAAAACTTCATGAATATTAATTAAGTTACGGCCGCCAATAATTTAGCATGATCTTTTAATGTTTTAAGATGCAATTAACTTGTGACAGATTTAATTTGATAATTTCATTTGAGTATGGACGTATTGAACCTCTACATCTGCAGTCAGTTTGGAGGTCAGATGTCCTACAACAGCCTAACTATTTATCTGAAGAAACCAAAATTGCGCTTGTATCTGGCTAGTGAACAACAGACTATCCAGATACACTAGCATGTAAACGGAAAGATATTTAGAGAGATTTCTTTGTGTGTTTGTGTGCGTTCATGTTTTTCTATCCTGGTGGGGACTTCAACCTGAATGCACACTGACTCATGGGCATTCGTGTCACCGTGGGGACTTAAATTGCTTATAAATCATATTTTTTTTTTTTTTTTTTTTTTTTTTTTTTTTTTTTGTGTGTGTGTGAAAATTTTAAATTGCAGAAAGTTTTGTGTGATGGGTAGGTTTAGGGGTAGGGTTAGTGTAAGGGTATATAATATACAATTTGTACAGTATAAAAACCATTACATAGGAGAGTCCCCACAAAGACAGTGAACCAGACATGTGTGTGTGTGTGTGTGTGTGTGTGTGTGTGTGTGTGTGTGTGTGTGTGTGTGTGTGTGTGTGTGTGTGTGTGTGTGTGTTTGTGACATATCAGGACACAAATGTGTATAATGTCATGGGTATGACATAGGTATTACAAGGAGAGGGTGACTTATGAGGACATTACCCATGTCCCCATTTTTCAAAAGGCTTATAAATCATACAGAATTAGTTTTTTTTTTTTTTTTTTTTTTTGGGAGAAATTAAAAATGTGCAGTTTCCTGTGATGGGTAGGTTTAAGGGTAGGGGTAGTGTAGGGGTATAGAAAATACGGTTTGTACGCTATATAAACCATTACGCCTATGGAATGTCCCCACAATTCACAAAAACTGTGTGTGTGTGTGTGTGTGTGTGTGTGTGTGTGTGTGTGTGTGTACATGTGTATCCATACAATGAAAATCAATGGCCACAAAACGGTTTGGTTACCACCATTCAAAATATCTTCTCTTGTGTTCCACAGAAAAACAAAGTCAGAGGCTTGGAACGACATGAGAGTGAGTAAGTCATGACAGAATAGTAATTTTTGCGTGAACTGTCCATTTAACACCCTCAAAGAGCACAGTATTAAAAAATAACACATTTCAGAACTATATTGCCAGTGAATATAACACACACTTACGAAATAAAACTTAATATACATCACTTATAAACAACATTATCTGTGTCTAAAAGTGTCTGGCCCATCCCCACTATGAATAATGCTTAGGGGCCAATAAGCAACAACCTAACAAGTAAGCACCTAGCGTAGTAGCAACCACCTAGCAATGCCCCCTGGAAAATAAAATGTAAAAGAAAATAATAAAAGAACACCCTGGTAACCTCCTACAACACCTTAACATCGTTTTTTTTTTTTTTAAAGTGAAGTGAAAAGTGAAAAAAATTTAAAGTGCATGCGAAGGCCAAGTATGGTAACCCATTCTCTGAATTTGTCCTCTGCATTTAACCCATCCAAGTTAGTGCACACACATCAGGAGCAGTGAGTAGTGAACACACACACACACTGCAAACTATGGACAGACACGCAGAGAGCAGTGGGCAGCCATTTTTGTGTCCAGGGAGTGATTGGGGGTTAGGTGCCTTGCTCAAGAATCTCTAACCATTAGGCCACGATATTGTAGTATTGTAATGCAAGTGTGACCTTTAATTCTTTCCAGTTATTAAACTGTTTTTGCCTTTTCTAAATATCACAATATGTGTGTTTAAAGTACAACTTTTTGTAGCGTACAAAGAACAGTGCTGCCAAAAAACCTGTCCATAAGTGAATAATCTTAGGGGAGCTGAGGGTATAACATGCATCATATGGAATGGCGCAGACTGTAAGAGCTCTTATCACTTAATCACGAGCCTGCACATTACAGAGTTATGACTTTAAGCTTAATGCACATTTCAAGGGACCCAACCCTGAAATGTAATGCAAAGACATATGAAATATTAGGCACTGGCCTCAGGTAATGAAGGACAGGAGCGGTGGAGCAAATCTGTTGACTGAAAAACACCATGTAACGGAGACTTGGCATGTGGGGACGTGATGCATAAAAGGAGACAGTGGTTTGAAGGCGGGAAAAAGATTAATGGAGATCGTGTGGGGAAAGAGAACTGAAAGAAAGAGAGAGAGAGGACGGAGGATACCTGGTGTCAAGCGTGTGACAGCTTCTCCTTCGCATGTGGATAATCAAATGCGCGGTCGGAGTCGAGCCACAAGCGAAACATCTGTCAAAAAAAATCCAGATGCATCAGTGTGAAGATTTTCAAGGGTTCTTGTACAAATGAATAGCTTCCCTTTATGCAGGTGTCCAGTGATTACCGGCTTTAGACTTGACGTTTTGAAAAGACTGCTGAGCCTACACTTTAGGGAAAAAGTTAACTTAGCGTACTTAATTCTGTTAACATCAGCTTTAATGAAACATCTTAACGGCTCCCTGCATGTATATCGCTTACAAAGAGAGAAACAGCGTTGGACATATCTGATTTTGCACAATTTAAATTTAGAATATCTAATTGTCTTTCTGAGGTATGTAATAAATTACATTTTGCTGTTCATGGCTGCATGGTCCTGTGATAAGAGGGGCTCTTTGGGCCTGAGGATGTCTAGGGCCCTGTGAATTTAAGCAATGGCTCACTATTATACCACCCTTTGTCAATGTGACAAGTCAGAGTTAAATTACATCAAATCACATTAGATTCTAGTCATACTGAAGCTAAACAAATGATACAATAAAGCTCTTTCTGATTCTGATGATGAATGGATGGGTTAGATAAGGTTCTCTTTTCAGAGAGGGGTCACAACTATGTCTTCACTGCCTAATAGGATTATTAAAATTCTACAAGAGTCTTTTAGACTGCTGTCATGAGAAAAGAAACTAATCAACATTCATGATACATGTGAGTTGAAGATGGATACAAATTGAATGCAAAGATTAGATTTGACACTGTAAAAGCAATATAGATGCAAAAATGCTATTGCTACTCTGACTAAACATGCAAAACAGGATCAAATTCCACTAGTTCATTCAGAGGAGCAGATTGACAGCTTAGTAAACATACACAGACCATAATTTTGCCAGAAGCAAACTCCTTGGACTGCAAAGTCTGTACCTCTAAAATATAAAGATGTTTTTTTTCCTTTTTTACTCCCAAGCTCATTATAATTAAATTTCAAATGACAGCACAACAAGCACATCAGCGTTTCAAAGGCATGATCATCCCAACTGTACTAATCTAAAGTAGGGAAGAGCGGGGCACAACCTAACACTTTTTGACTGTCTCAGTTTGTGTAAATCCACTTAGGCTTCAGAGTATTCCAGAGTATCCCCCACACACACACATTAATTTCCCACATGTCTAGTACAAATATGTGGTTTTGTTTCATTAATACAATGTATACTTTTTTCTTGATTTACCCCCGAAAGAATGGAAGTGAAATGTGACAACATGCCCCATAGGTGGGGTTCATTGTAACACTTGAGGGGCACAATGTAATCACCAAATGACAGCTTAAAATGTTACCTGATATAATCAAAAAAATATCCAAGATAAACTAAAATATTTTGTCAATAAAATACAATTATTAACTTTTTTAAATAAAATAATGCCATTTTTTAATAATTAAAAATATAAAGGTTTTTTGGGTCTGTGCGTCTAATACGCCATAAAGTGCGTATCATATGCACGCTCATTTTGGCATATACATTCCACGACATTGCACACTCGTTTGCTATCGTTAAATAAATGTTCAGCGATATCTTCCAAAGATTTATTTTTTATTTTTTTATTTTGGTGCAATATTTTCTCGAAATAATGTTAATATGACAACTAGTAAATACACAAAGTTTCGTCATCCTGGCATGTGTGGAAGATTTTAAACCATGCGTGTTACAACTAACCCCGCGTTAGCTTGTGCCCTGCGCTCCCCTACTAACAATTCAACATGTCTATCTCATGGCTTAAATATTGTATAATTGTTGTACACTTTGTCAAAGGAAAAGGCAAATGAAAAACTATGTTTCAATGAGCAGAGATGTGCTCCATTATAATGAGAACAATGGATCCCTGCACGCTTTGTAGTGGTTATTTTTGAACTTGAACCTTTTAATTCTGTTAATCAAAACAGTTTGTTATTTTCAGTAGTTACACCCAACCAGGGAAAGTCTTTAAAGACCCTTAAAGTCTGATTAAAGGGATAGTTCACCCAAAAATAAAAAATCTGTCATGTCGTTCCCGTAAGAACTTTGTTCATCTTTGGAACACAAATTAAATCGGAGAGCTCTCTAACCCCTCCATAGACAACACTTTCAAGGCCCAGAAAGGTAGTAAAAACATGCAAAGCGATGAGAATACTTATGAATATTCAACAACCGCTTCTTGTCTGTGCCAGTCTCCTACGCTGTTGACGTAAATACAGTGCAGCGTTTTCGTAAGCCGTTATTTTTGTTTGTTTTTGCACAAAAAAAAGTATTCTTGTGCAAAAGTAATTATTAACAGAATGTACATTTTTGGGTGAACTAACCCTTTAACTCAAAGCAGTGATTCACTGAACAAATGACTTTATGTCTTTATGAGTGAGTCACTGAATTGTTCACTCATACGAGTCACTGGTTCGATTCCCAGGGAAAGCAAGAACTGACAAAAAAATGTAAAAATGTGTACCTTAAATACAATGTAAGTCGCTTTGGATAAAAGTGTCTGCCAAATGCATAAATGTAAATGAAAAAGGCAACAATAGTTTAAATAAATGCATTATGAGTCAATAATGTCTATTCATCATTGTAGCAATATTCTTAGTTCAGGGAAGGAGGAGGAACTGGCGAACATTTAAAATACTTAAATAAATGAATAAACAAAACAAAAGTAATGTGTGCAGCCCCTCACGGATGACTGCCGCGCACACACATAATAAAACATAAACAAAACACAACATAAAGTCCAGGCCTGGTCCTCTCTCGTCCTTTTATGCCTCCGAGCTCCCTCATGAGAGGACTCAAGGCCTCGCAGGTGATGCTCATTCTCAATCACGCGCCGGTCTCGCTCGCCCCTCCCACGTCTCTCGCTCGCCCACCTCACCACAATCATTTTAATAGTGTATAGTCATCCATCATTTTTACACTATCCTTGTGTAAATGTGCCAAACTGAGTGAACAACATGGCCCATTTCCTTCAGTCACTGTCAGTCAACAGATCCTCATTCAAAAATCCCCCAGTTTGTTTAGTTCATTCATTCATAATCCTAGACATCAAAACTGTGTTTAAATCCTATTTGTCTGTGCTATGTAGCCTAAAAAAGCATTTGAAAAATTCTCAGGAAGAAAAATCTAAGCTAGTGAATGAGAAGGATTCATATTTGTTCATGACAAGCTGGGCTGGGCCTTGTGTTGGAAAAATGTCACAGCAACAGATGACTAGCAATTGCCCATCTGCTTGGCGGCTGTCCTTGCTAATAATTAAACCAAAATACCAATGCAAACAATAGCTTGGATAAACAAACAATCTAATAAATGTCAAATAAATCACACACAGAACTACAAAATAGTCATTGCTATGTGTTACATAGCTTATTTAAATCAGGTGTAAGTTAAACACAGACTGTCAAGCATCTGACATCTTCAGTGGAAGATAGACACAGAAGAAAGTAACACTGTTTTCTATTCCAATCAAAGACGGTATAAAGTTCTTGGCGCAAGCAATACGCAGGACTTAAAATGCATAGTCAGAGACCTTTCTGAAACTCTGTTGAAAGAGTCTTAATGTTATGCACTGCTGGAGTTTGATTTGGCCGAGGAGAGAAAGTGAAAGGGAGGAGAGAAAGAGAAAGAGAAAGAGAGAGACCATGTTCAGTTTGTGTTCTCTAGTAAGACAAAAAAGGTTGCATAGATAACAAAAGCTTACTGTAACTGAACAGTTGTACATAAAAAGACTGACAGTTAAAGAATCACAAAAGAGGACCTCAAACAGGGGGACACACCATGTGGATTCCAGGCAACAAATCAATGACAAAGCAGCCATATTCATTTAAATCTAAATGCCCCTGGAGAAAACAGCCTGGAATCCATCTTATACTGGATATACATCTATCCTAATATAAAATTCTAATTCTGAGCTTTGAATGCAGCACGTCGCACATATTTTCAGAAACTCATCTCGGTTTGCTTCATATTTTCCATGCACAGCATTTTCATCCTGAAGCACAGAGAGCCAAATCCGCAGCTCTAGTAGAGGCCTAATGGGCATTCCCGTTGGACAGGTTAAGATTACAGTGTAAAAAAAACACAAACAAACAGACAGAAATGTCAGCTGGGCATTAATTAATCTCTTCCTGTGGCCGAATGGGCGTTGAGATGGAGCGAGAGAGAGAATTGAGCACTAAAGCAAACAGCTCAAGGACAAAGGGATGTTTTTTTGGCATAGAAAATAAATCGAAACTGCTCTATGAAAGTAAAAAATAACCACATACTTTAGACAGCCCGCCGGCCTCATTGATCAATAATATGGCCACTCTGCCCATTCTAACACTGTCAACAAATGAGAAAACGGCATCATTTTAGATAACAGAAGATAAGTATCACTTATACAAAGAAATTGCTTCTTTATTATATTACTGGGAGATACTTTATCATGTGTCCCATAAAGTAAAGGGGTTAGAAAAGAGAGTTTTCAAAAGGGTTAAGGTTTTGAAGTACAACACTAATTCTGTTTTTAGCTTCAGCTGACCTCATCTGGAGACCATCTTGCCAATGTTTAAAGTCTAAATGAAATGTAAAAATAAATAAATAAAAAAAATAAAATAAAAAAACTTTATATAAATAGTACCCTATTTGATTGCCTATTGCTGATGGATAAAATATTCATGAAATACATTAGGGTTAGTTCACCCAAAAATGAAAATTATCCCATAATTTACTCATCCTTAAGGCATTCTAGGTGTATATGATATTCTTCTTTCAGACGAACACAATCAGAGTTATATTCATAAATATCCTGGCTAATCCAAGCATTATAATGCGAGAGTAAATGGCAGCCCAAAATTTGAAGCCCAAAAAGTGTATCCATCCATTATAAAAGTACTCCACACAGCTCCGGGGGTTAATAAAGGCCTTCTGAAGTGAATCGATGGGTTTGTGTAAGACAAAATATCCATATTTAACATGTTATAAAGTAAAATATCTAGCTAGCCAGGATATTTATTAATATAACTCTGATTGTATTCGTCTGAAGGAAGAATATACACCTAGGATGGCTTGAGGGTCAGTAAATCATAATTTATTTTTAGATTTTTATTAATTATACATTATATAATTATATAATTATAATTCTTTGTCGCATCTTCCTCTTTATGATGCGCCAAATGTTTTCTATGGGTGAAAGATCTGGACTGCAGGCTGGCCATTTCAGTACCCGGATCCTTCTTCTACGCAGCCATGATGTTGTAATTGATGCAGTATGTGGTCTGGCATTGTCATGCTGGAAAATGCAAGGTCTTCCCTGAAAGAGACGACGTCTGGATGGGAGCATATGTTGTTCTAGAACTTGGATATACCTTTCAGCATTGATGGTGCCTTTCCAGATGTGTAAGCTGCCCATGCCACACACACTCATGCAACCCCATACCATCAGAGATGCAGGCTTCTGAACTGAAGTTGAAGTTGAAGTTTATTTGTCATTACACATGTACAAGTACAGTATAACGAAATGAAGTTTGGAGCAAGCCTCCGGCCGCAGCGCAGCCGATTATTCAGGCGCCGCCCTACGCTCCAGAAATACAAGAATGCAATTTAGCAAGCATTACATAGCAAACACAACAAAACATAAACATAAACATAAACATGACACAGTACACGTGGTCACGTGATGGGATTTTTTATGGGAGGGAGAGGAGATAGATAAACAGGCAGACGGTTGGAGGGGGTGGGATCGGGTAGGTTGTGTATGGTGCAGTGAGTCTGAGATTGTGTTGTGTGAGAATGTTAGCCATAACTTCAGATGTTTTCGAGTTCAGTTCTATGGTTTGTCCTTGAAGGAGATAAGGCAGTGCACAGGGAAAGATAGCAGACAAAGCTGTCAGGCTGAAATCCCAACCGAGAGATAGGGACCAAGTGAGGTTCGTTGGGGGCTAGTTGATTAGGTCAGGCAAATACAATTTATTATTTTTTAATCCATTTGATGATCTTCGTAATTTGTCCGGATCATAATCAATCAATCAGATCTGGTCCTCAGCATTCGCGTCCGGTCTGTGCAGTTTCCTAGACATTACGCCCAGCCTCATGGCCAGACCGGTTACAGTCCGTAAAAGTTCACCGATCTGATCCAACTTGGGTTGTCCTCGTCCTCTTTAGTCCGGATGACATGGCATCCCAGTTTTCCAAATAGAACTTCAAATTTTGATTCGTCTGACCACAGAACAGTTTTCCACTTTGCCACAGTCCATTTTAAATGAGCCTTGACCCAGAGAAAACGCCTACGCTTCTGGATCATGTTTAGATATGGCTTCTTTTTTGACCTATAGAGTTTTAGCATGCAACGGCGAATGGCACGGTGGATTGTGTTCACCGACAATGTTTTCTGGAAGTATTCCTGAGCCCATGTTGTGATTTCCATTACAGTAGCATTCCTGTATGTGATGTAGTGCCGTCTAAGGGCCCGAAGATCACGGGCATCCAGTATGGTTTTCCGGCCTTGACCCTTATGCACAGAGATTGTTCCAGATTCTCTGAATCTTTGGATGATATTATGCACTGTAGATGATGATAACTTCAAACTCTTTGCATTTTTTCTCAGAGAAACTCCTTTCTGATATTGCTCCACTATTTTTGGCCGCAGCATTGGGGGAATTGGTGATCCTCTGCCCATCTTGACTTCTGAGAGACACTGTCACTCTGAGAGGCTCTTTTTATACCCAATCATGTTGCAAATTGACCTAAGTTGCAAATTGGTCCGCCAGCTGTTCCTTATATTTACATTTAACTTTTCCAGCCTCTTATTGCTACCTGTCCCAACTTTTTTGCAATGTGTAGCTCTCATGAAATCCTTTTTTATTCACAATTTGTACAGTGTTCCAACTTTTTTGGAATCGGGTTTGTAATATAAAAATTATAAATTTTTATTTTTGGTTGAGCTATACATTTAAGGCAGTGAAACATTCAACATTCCTGTTGACTTGGAAGAACTGAAACACTTTCTCAACAGATGATGTTGTCTCCTCCACTTTTTGAACTCACATCTTACACAAATGAAAAAGTTTGAGATTAAAACCCCCATGATGCTCTAGTTGGATTGCCATTTTTTCACCCGCTGTTGTTTTGGAGTGTCCCAATGCCTTCTTTTATTCAGCACAACATCTCCTCTGCCATTCAAGTCCAGTGATGTTGTTTTTTTTAAACACCTTATCTTAAAACCCCTCGCTCTCGTCCTTTCAATTCAAGTTTTTTGGACACACAGCAGTTTGAAAGAAAGTATAGTTATCAACTTGTCAAGGCTTTTTTCAGTTTAGTGACACTTCTAATGTCACTAAGAGAGAGAGAGAGAGAGAGAGAGAGAGAGAGAGAGAGAGAGAGAGAGAGAGAGAGAGAGAGGTGAGAAAAGACATACTGGCATTAAAGGAAGAAAATACCTCATGACAATGGATCAGACCTTTACATGCAGGAATTTCTTCTTACACATGTCAAGGCATACAACATTATTGAGTTTTAGGAATACTCCAAAATACGTCACATATAGGCTGCAAACGCTCATGTTGAATTGGAAGAACAGAAATATTTTTTCAATGGATAATGTTCTCTCCTGCTCTGAGAACCAAATTAGAAATTACAAGCAAATCCATAACATCCATCCAGGTTGACCTACAAATTGATGTCATGACTGGACAGCGCTATAAATTTATTAAATCAAATTGTCAACTTGGCTATCAGCCGATTACACACAGAGAGAAAAAAAGGTGTCAAAATGGTACCTTTAGGGGTACAACAGCTTGTCATTGGGGCAGTACTCTTATACCACAAAAAGGTTCATAGTAGTACCTTGCAGTAAGTTTTTGTACTCTAAGGTACTAATATGCACCTTAGGAGTAAAAAAGTTACAAAGATGTCATTTTAAGGCTACTGAGGGACAGTAGCCTTAAAAGGACATCTTTGTATACCTGTTTTACTCCTAAAAGGTGCAAGGTACAATTCTGTTAACCATGTCAACATTATCTTTCAGACTTTTTTTATTTAGTGACTGTAATTTTATTTATTTCTTTTACAGTATAACATTAACTATAAACTCATAACAATTCAGAAAGAATACAAAACCAGCCACAGACCACACATCAGTGTTCAATGTAATGAGTCATTTTGGATACAGAGCGTTTTACCTTAATTGCTGTCATTTATGAGCACTTTTCAAGCTCCTTCTATCTTGATGAGATTTTGTATTTCAATCAAAGAAAGGAAATTAAAAGGGCTTGAGCATGTCAGCTTGAAGCAGATTCGATCAGACACGTTTGTCTTCACAACACCGGCTTAGAGATGATGGGGGGGAAGGGGTGTTAAACTGTGCCAGACAGCCTCCTGATTTATGGTTGTTTAGACCTCTTCCATTCTCCTCTATATGTCACCCTGTAGCTCACCTCCGATAACAGGCCTAGTGGCTAGTACATTACATCAGGAACAATTGTTCAAAGCAAAATGGATACTTAGAATGATAGCAGTGAAGGGCCAGCAAAGCTATTGTTGTTGCGTCAACCGCAGAAAGGCATGCGGCATATTCAAAGAATCCCATTACAATTATATTTAAGCAAAGTATTTAACCCCAGAGTCTCAAGGAGACTGTATGGTTAGTGTATTGCAAGTAGCTTTCTATATGGCATGCGACATGGAAGTCATAAAATCAATACTGATCTGCACTATAACGAAACACATGGGGTCAAATATGTCATGTTGCTAGCTGGTTTTGACCCCTCTTACTGTGTCATTTTTAAGTCACCATCAAGACTGCAGCTGTCTGATGTTCAGATCTTCTTCTGACATAAGGGATTTTCTCTCAAACATGCATAACTGAAAATTAAGCTGCATTTTCATAATAAAAAGAATGGAATAAAAATTACAACTCTTCTATCTTTAAACTTCCTTTCCAGCTAATATTATAAGATCCTTAATAATTATGAAAAAGTTAAATTGATTCACACAATAACAAATCAGACCTCTTATTGAAAAAAAAAAAAAAAATCTACTTGAATAGAAAAAAATAGAATATTAAAAAAATTATACTGCATTAAGAAAGCTATGCATTGATTGCGTGAAAAACTAATTGTTTGAAAGATTAGTTCAATCCGCTAAATGAAGCTCTCACTGATTGTCGTTGATTAATAATCTAATTAATCATTTTAAACTGCAGGCATTTTTGTTGAATTGTGAATATTTGGCATGATGAATGGAGAGTCAATGCTGTGACCACAGATTCACTTTCACTTTTTGAGGAAAACCTGAAGCTCGTATTAATCTATACAACTCTGAATTAATAAGGTTTTGTTTAAGAGAGTTGCTCTTCGATCTGAATGTATATAACTCCTTTTTTTGCGACTTGTGGCTCATAAAATGTTGACCAGTACAATCTTGTAAAATAAAACGTCTGGTTGTCTGATTAAACTGCAGGGCAATCTTGCATACTGAAATCTGACAAGCCGACTGCAGTGATTTGAGATCGCAGACATGCAAATTGGGTGCAGATATGCCCATATTTTGCATATGTGATGCTTCGGAATATTTAAAACAGAGGAACATCAAGAAAGCAAGAGGCCCTTTTCATTTCTAGACTAGTGTAATATCTTCATCTGCCACTTCACAGCCAGAATCATCAAGTGGATCAGTTGTCGCTCTTTACCGACATCCATCTGAGGTGTAATCGCATTCTGGGCGCGTCTGTGCTACAATTCCTCATAGGATTCTTATGGGATAAGCACAGATTGTTTCAGAACTGTGAGATTTGTATGCATGTGCATTGAACGTGAGGTGCTTAACAGTGCTCTGGCTCTACAGAAGACATAACAAACCGGCTCGCCACAGGGGAGCAGGGAAACAAATGCGTCTTGGGAATTGATGGTAAAGTCCGCGCCATTCACCACCCCATATCCCGCAACACATGCCGCAGTTTCAGCCGTCGATGTTGGATCATTACCAGAACTCATCAGCGGGGCGATGCCTGTGAGTGAGACATAAACACATGACTTACTAAATCTGTATTCGTAAACATTCCTTTTACAGTGAACATAATGACTTGGGGGTTAGAATGCGGCCACAAACGAACAACATTAATTAATAATAATTAATAGCACACCAATTAACCTAATCTAATATTAGGTCCTAATGCTTTGAGAAAGCTTGTGGGGTTAAAAGCATTTTAGCGGCTCGACTAATTGCCTCCTTAGTGTGACACTATAATGAAAAGAGTGGAAAAAGCAAGCAGGGAGGTGGGCGCTGGGAGGAGATGGGTGAGGAGGTGGCTAATTATATCAGTTTTGGCACAGAGTCTGGAAGAAGGACGGACTCTACTAATTCAAACCATTATTACCTTTTCCTCCTTGCTGCTCACATTTCTTTTATATGCTAGCCATCAACCTGCTTCTGTAAGGTTGCTCTAAGCTCGTTAAAACAGCATTGGCCCTGTCACTTGCTTACGGATTATTTTATTCCCAGAGCGGTGAGAGGGTGACAGGAGCATTGGCAGTGTGCCGACCCCCATCTTATACTGTGCTGGTGTGGCGCTCGTCCCACTCTGCCGACAAAACACCTGGGACCGTTTTTTACCATCCTAACACACCCCTTTTTGTCCTGCGAGTTACACATTTAGAAAGGCAGGCTGGCTGGCTCTGGTCGGAGCGCTCTGGAAGCGACAATTATTTTCAATAATGAACCAGCGGCTGGAGCTACATTTAATATCACTGCCACATACTGGCCACCCTAATTAAAACTTCAGTGCACAATGGTTTTAATTAATTAGAAGAAGTTTCCAGTCAAAGTCATCAGGAACAGTGCATAAATTAAGATGCCTGACCAGTGTTGTCTGTCATCTCATTTTAAAATAGTGAATATATGAGAGCAGTGTGTACTTTTTTCACGTTGAATAGATACAGTAATTACCACTAACCCCAGGAGTCTCAATTAAAAAAACTATATCAAACTGTATCCATCTCAGATTGCATGCTATGCAATTCGTGAGATTAGTATGATCCAAATACAGTTTTCCCCAACAAAGTGGTGGTCAAGATAGATAGATGTATAAAGTGTTTTATGCAAATGTATAAAACCACATAAAATATTCAGCTAAATAGTAATAGTGAGATTACTCCGTATGCCCCTATATGACAAATTATTGCGTTCACAAAGCAACCAACACAACCTGAGACTTCAAATTAATTTGTCAGTACCATTTGAACTGAATGACTTCATGCACACACTCTGATTTCATTCCCTGAGGGTCTGAACTACAAAACAGACTTTAGCTACAAATGTTTCCTGGGAACCAAAGAGCTTCCCATCAAAGACTGGAAACATTAGAAGCAGTGAAGCACCAACACTATTTACGGTGGCAGAATCCCAAATAGGCACAAATGAAGATATGTTTCAGTCCAGGCTATATGCTGATGAGCTTGTAATAGCAGAAACTCTCCTGCAGAGACCGGTTTCACAAGTCTGAGGCTTTGAAGACATGGTAGCACGGCCAGCTGATCAAAGCTCCCGGTCGCAGACACTGAATTTCATGGCTTTCTTCAAGGGAGACTTGCGCCAGTCTCCTGTTGCAGTTTAACAAAACAATTACAGTGTCAGTGAGCGGGAGCTTAGAGATATCAGGCAGCGCAGAGAAACGGAGAGATTCTCATTATAAAAACCAAATTTTGGCTCATGCAATGGAGTGAAATTCATTGGCTTGAAATGTGGGTCACTCAGCTGGGTCTGGAATCATCTGTGTTTATCACAATGTCGTATTTCTGGCAAACTCTCCATATTGGTGGCGAGTGTGTATAAACAAACAGAGGCCACTAGTGCCTTTTTAGGCTCCACTTTGAGACTCAGTATACAAGTGTGTCCTCGTCACGTCCGAAATTAATTACACCAATATAGAAGTGTTGAACAATGTTTTTACAAGTTTAAAACATTGGCACGCAACTCCCCCTGTGCCGTTTGTGCTACAGACATGAATAATACCTCAAATCATGTGGCCTATTGAAGAAAGCTGTACTATTACTTTTCTAAGTAATTGGATTTAGGGTTTTTAGCATCTGGCGGCTGATTAAATAAAACAATTCATATATTAAAAAAAGAGACTTATGGGTGGGCTCTTTTAACATGCTAGTAAACAACTTCCTTGCAACCACTCAGAACGCCCTACAAAATATACAGCAATGCTCTAACAGCCACTTAGCACAATCAACTAAATGGAAGCTCTAGTTTAAAATAAGTTTAAAATGCCCTATTACAGCTCTCTACCCGTACAAAAGACATTCCACTTATTCACAATGCATGGGGCATTGTGGTGTCCAGCTGTTGGGAATTGGGCTTCTGGAAATTTTGACACACAATTTCTTTTAACAACCATTGCCCTGTCCTCAAAACCTTTCGCCAAACAAATCAACCTTTAAGAAATGGCACCATAAGAGTGTATTTCTAAGGACAGTGAGCAAGACCACTATATTTGAAGCTCACAGAAATAAATCTGAGCTTAAATGTCATAGGCAATAGATGGCTGAAAAATGCTCCTTCCAGACCTTCTCTCTTCTCAGTGTGACAACCATTTAGAAATTACAACCTACTTTCTTAGTCATACCAGTGCAATTCAATAATTTGAAATTCCACAGTAAAAGTAGTATTAGATGTTAAAGAACAAAACCTGTTTCATTCTTTGTGACGCAAACCATTAAAAAATTGTGAATTGATGGTAAAGTCCATGTCCTTCACCACCCCACATCCCGAAATACGTGGCGCAATTTCAGCTGCCGATGTTGCATTATTACTTGAACTCATCAGCGGAGCTTGTAAGTGAGATATAAATACATGATGAACATTCGTTTCGCAAACATTCCTTTTACAATGAACTTAATGGCCCAGGGATTAGAATGCAGCCACAAAGAGAACAGCATTAATTAAGTTAGGAATAACTGATGACGGGTCATTGAATTATTAGGACAATAATGCACACCTGAGGTGGTAATGCAGCCACGAAGCGAAGCGAAGCGTTGCACCTTGGGTGTGCTACATTTTTCAATAATTCAACGGCCCGGAGTCAATTATTCAGCTTAAAACATTGTTCAGATGATGCATTTGAAGAAATTCGTCAGGTTTTTGTCCTTTAAAAGCTTTTGTGCATAGGACTAATTTCTTACGCATCTCATCCTAAAACGTCATTTTAGAGCTAGTAACAGCTTGAGCCATTGATGGCAGACTAATGCAGTTATTAGAGAGAGAGAGAGAGAGAGAGAGAGAGAGAGAGAGAGTATGAGAATTACCTGAGTCTGTGCGTCTCTCAACAGTGTTCGGCAGCAGTGTCTCTACTAATAGCGAAGCTGTACATTTATCTGCTTTATCTGTTTATCTGCTGAACAGTGCCATTATTTCCTCGCTAGTGAGAAATGTCATGTAGCTTTTAAGTTGTTAAACTATTTTACTGATATAATCATCAGAGCAGCGCTGACAACACATTTCTGTGCGAGTGTGTGTCCGTAGTGTATGTGTGTGCGTTTGAGTGGGAGAGAGTGGGAGAAAGTGAGTGTGTGCTTTCCATATAATAAAATGTAATTTTGTGGGGAAAAAAATATGGAAATAATTTTGTTGTTTTATCCTGTTGTTAACTATATTTATTTGCTTGGTCAGTGTCATTGTGGGTTTTGGTTCTTTTGCTGTTGTGGTCTGTAATAGGCCTTTGAAATAACTGAAATCATTTGACGAGCTGATATGGATCTGTAATGCAGTCCTGCCTGGAACTACTTTAGCTGTGCATTTCCCTGAAAATAAATGCACACCTTTCAACATTCATTGACCAATCTGATTCAAGCATTCAACAGTCCCATAGTATAATAATAATAATTAATAGCACACCAGTTAACCTAATCTAATATTAGGCCCAATGCTTTGAGAAAGCATGTCGGGTTAAAAGCATTTTAGCAACTCGACTAATAGTTCCTTGCCTTAGTGTAACACTAATCAGAATAAGGGGAGGAAAAATAGAGGAAAAAGACAAAAAAAAAAAAATTCTTTCTAAAAAAATTATAAAAATACAAATCAAGACTCAAGAAAAAAAGAGGCCAAGGTTTGATAGGCAGATGCTGTATCTATACCATATAGACCCCAAAAACATGCCCAATTAAAAAGTAGTAGCAAATAACATATAAATGGCAAATATATTTAATATATTATGATAAATGTTCAGCACCTGTTTTTTTTTTTTTTTTTATGCTCAGCATCATCGCCAGTGAAGGGATTGGGATTGTGTGCTCTTGTGGTGCCTTTAATCTGCATTTTAATCTGCATTTCCTACAACTCAAGATTCATTAGTCACATGGCATTTACAGCTCCGGTGATTATCTTAAAAACAAACCTGGATGTGAAACTGAACACTTCCTGAAAAAAAAAAAAAAAAAAAAGGATGGCAGATATCAAATCATGTCTGCAGCTGCTCAACCACCATAGAGATGAATGAGAATGGTTAAAGGTTAACTTTCACCAGCTGAAAAGAAAAAAAGATTAAGACAACTAAAGTGAGAGAGCCAGAAAGAAATACAGATTGAGATGTTTAAGTAGAACACTTGTAGTGTGAAACAGAGATGATTTCTTTCCAAACACAGTGTTCAAATCAATCCCAGGCAACCTTGGAAAGTTGTGAATGCAAGAATCATTTTTCTGAATTTCAGTATTTCCTTGTGCGAAAGGTGTTGTGCAGTGATCTTCTCTAAAGAAGATTATGTGCCAGGGAGGTGCCGGGGTGTAAGTGAGAGAGGCAGATTTACGACACGCTCCATCCTGCCCTTTTAGAGCCACCAGCAAGAAAAGAGACAGATATTTCTGCAAATCATCCCAGGTTTGTAATCACACACCTTGCCAGAGTTGGAGACTTTAACAAGTGCATCGATATCGTCACTGAGGTTTTCACTGAGGCTATAGCATATAGAGGTTTATTCTTATAGTAGAGTATAGTTCTTATATTCTTATAGTATTCTTATAGTACACAGTCCTGTAATTTAGTAGGCGGAGCTCTGCCTGCGGGACATGACCATTTCTGAGGTAATAACCCCCTTTACATTCCAATAGTGCTGGTTTTCAAAACCAGCCAGTGTTACCACTGATATAATGCTGACTATGTTACCACTTAACCCACAAATAAATACGCCACATCACAGTCTTTGTTCACAAATCACATACATTTTGAGAACACATTGTAACATCCAAATTAATTTACACTACCCTTCAAAAGTTTGGGGTTGGTTTTTATGGTTAAAAAGTATCATGTGCTCACAAAGACTGCAATTATTTGATCAAAAATATAGTAAAATCTATCTATCTATCTATCTATCTATCTATCTATCTATCTATCTATCTATCTATCTATATATATATATATATATATATATATATATATATATATATATATATATATATATATATATATATATATATATATATATATATATATATATATATGACCCTGGACCACAAAACCAGTCATAAGTCGCACGGGTATATTTGTGGCAATAGCCAACAATACATTGTAGTCAAAATGATAGATTTTTCTTTTATGCCAAAAATCATTAGGATAGTTAGGATAAGTAAAGATCATGTTCCATGTAGATATTTTGTAAATTTCCTACCGTATATATATATAAAAATGTATGAGTAATATGCGCTGCTACAGACTTACACTCACCTAAAGGATTATTAGGAACACCTGTTAAATTTCTCATTAATGCAATTATCTAATCAACCAATCACATGGCAGTTGCTTCAATGCATTTAGGGGTGTGGTCCTGGTCAAGACAATCTCCTGAACTCCAAACTGAATGTCAGAATGGGAAAGAAAAGTGATTTAAGCAATTTTGAGCGTGGCATGGTTGTTAATGCCAGACAGGCCGGTCTGAGTATTTCACAATCTGCTCAGTTACTGGGATTTTCACGCACAACCATTTCTAGGGTTTACAAAGAATGGTGTGAAAGGGAAAACATCCAGTATGCGGCAGTCCTGTGGGCGAAAATGCCTTGTTGATGCTAGAGGTCAGAGGAGAATGGGCCGACTGATTCAAGCTGATAGAAGAGCAACTTTGACTGAAATAACCACTCGTTACAACCGAGGTATGCAGCAAAGCATTTGTGAAGCCACAACACGCACAACCTTGAGGCGGATGGGCTACAACAGCAGAAGACCCCACCGGGTACCACTCATCTCCACTACAAATAGGAAAAGAGGCTACAATTTGCAAAGTTCACCAAAATTGGACAGTTGAAGACAGTTGAAAAATGTTGCCTGGTCTGATGAGTCTCGATTTCTGTTGAGACATTCAGATGGTAGAGTCAGAATTTGGCATAAACAGAATGAGAACATGGATCCTGCCTTGTTACCACTGTGCAGGCTGGTGGTGGTGGTGTAATGGTGTGGGGGATGTTTTCTTGGCACACTTTAGGCCCCTTAGTGCCAATTGGGCATCGTTTAAATGCCACGGCCTACCTGAGCATTGTTTCTGACCATGTCCATCCCTTTATGACCACCATGTACCCATTCTCTGATGGCTACTTCCAGCAGGATAATGCACCATGTCACAAAGCTCGAATCATTTCAAATTGGTTTCTTGAACAGGACAATGAGTTCACTGTACTAAAATGGCCCCCACAGTCACCAGATCTCAACCCAATAGAGCATCTTTGGGATGTGGTGGAACGGGAGCTTCGTGCCCTGGATGTGCATCCCAAAAATCTCCATCAACTGCAAGATGCTATCCTATCAATATGGGCCAACATTTCTAAAGAATGCTTTCAGCACCTTGTTGAATCAATGCCACGTAGAATTAAGGCAGTTCTGAAGGTGAAAGGGGGTCAAACACAGTATTAGTATGGTGTTCCTAATAATCCTTTAGGTGAGTGTAATTTGGACAACTTTAAAGGCAATGTTCTCAATTTGTAGACTTTTTTTGCACCCTCAGATTCCAGATTTTCAAATCATTTTATCTCGGCCAAATATTGTCCAATCCTGACAAACCATACATCAATGGAAATCTTATTTATTCAGCTTGTTCATTCAGATGTATAAATCTCAAAAAAAAAAAATAAAAAAAAACTTATGACTGGTTTATATTTATTTATTTTCAAACAAAACTTTGTCAAGGCAAAATTCAGAGTTTGTATTTGGCGTTTTGTATTTTCAAGTTAAAAGTTATAGTTTGAATTAATTTGTTTGTTCTCTGAATCTAATTAATTTGAATTCTACTTTCGTACATTGACATTTGCAATTATGCATGCTGCACGCTACTTTATTTCAAATTCAGGAATTTGATTGGAATTTAACAGGCATTTTCAGTTCAGTTCTGTGCATAACCCTGGGAGGAAGTGCATGGAATGGTTCCAGATCGGGTATACTTGTCGTGGAAAAAGGGCAACAGAGTCTCAGTGTGGGTGGTATACAGAGTTGAAAGGTTGAAAGATCCCTCAGTGGGAAGCTCTCAACATGCCATGCCCCAGTTTGTGTGAAACTAGACAAAGGCCAGTCACCGTGCCAGATCAGTGAGCTTTCCCATTCAACACCCAGCGGACAACACTCTGAGGTATGAAATATGCGCCTATACTTAGCCAGCGGTGAGCACATGACCCTTCCTATTTTTAAAGGGTTTCAAAAGGGATACTGGTTTAGGCAAAGCGACAAAACATTCTGTCAATATCACAAGTGCATCTGGTGGCTTTGCTGGAGCTTTAAAAATATCAATCCTAATCACTTTAACCATTAGTGCACATGGATCTACCGATGGATTAATGTAGACAAATGGAGACGCATTGACATTCACATTTCTCATTTTAACTGGATTATCCCTCTTACTTCAATGACTTGCTGAGGCCACCACTCCAGTGCAGTACAGTACATTGGATTTTTTTCCCTCTTCAGTGTCGGAAACACTTTGCTGACCTTCCCTGAGTAATGAAGGCTTGAGAGAGCATAACTGTCCACTCTGGAGTCTTCTCGCCTCCTTTGGGCTTTCTTTTCTTTGAGTCCAGACGTCCTTCGTTTTCTCCCCAAATCCATTTTGCTAATGGGTTTGGGCTCAAATGAGTCTCATGCGTAGTTCTATGTGAATGAGTGACAAGTTTAGGGTGTGCCGGCCTCTTTGCATCCATCCTGACATTGGATCTATAAAGAAAGCGTGTGGGAGAAAATTCTGATTTATGGATCCCTATGGGCTAACAGCTAACCCTTTCAAAGTACTCCATTAATTAGCCACTGGATCTTTGCAGGAAAGGGGCTTGGTGCTTTTCCCTTGATTACTGAGTCACTCTCTCCTTTGTGATTAAAAAACAGGAGAAGGGAAAAGGGCCTCGGCTCTGTCTTAACTTTAGCAAGCCACCATGTTCTCCAATCCCTTTGGCATATTGATGTGCTCATGTTTGTGCATAAAACCTGTGCAAACACAAAAGCATGATTCAATGAGAGTATAGAATAAGAGTATAGAATAAAACTGAGAACTGAAGCCATAACAATATTATGTACAGAAAAAAAGAAAAGAAAAAAACACCCACTACTGCTGGCCTTGTTGTTGAATAAAAAAAACCTCAAGGACTTTTCTGTGTACACATATGTGCATACAGTGCCTTGTGAAAGTATTCAAAGCTCTTAATTTTTTTCACATTTTGTTATGTTGCTGGCTTATGTTAAACTACTTTAAATTACTTTTTTTCACATCAATCTACACCCCATACACCATTATGACAAAGCAAAAAACAGATCTGTGACAATTTTGCAAATGTATTAAACTGAAATAAATACATTACATAAATATTCAAACCCTTAACTCAGGACTTAGTTAAAGCACTTTTACAGCCTCAAGTGACAATCTGCATTTGGTAATTTTCTGAGATTCTGACTCCTCAGATCCTTTCAAGCTCTGTCAGGTTGGATGGGGACTGTTGGTGGACAGACATTTTTAGGTTTCTCAATATTCAATTGGGTTCAAAGTAGGCCTAGGCTCTGGCTTGGCCACTCAAGGGCATTCACAGTGTTGTCCATAAGCCACTCTTGCATTGTCTTAGCTGTGTGCTTAGGGTCATTGTCCTGTTGGAAGGTGAACCTGTCTGAGGTTCTGAATGCTCTGAACTAGGTTTTCATTAAGGCTAACCCTATATTGAGCTTTCCTTCTACTCTGACGAGTCACCCAGTCCCTGCCGCTGAAAAACACACCCACAGCGTGATGCTGCTACCACCACACTTTACTGTTGCGATGGTATTGTGCAGGTGATGAGCAGTGCCTGGTTTCCTCCATACATGACGCTTGGAACTGAGGTTCATCAGACCAGGGTATCTTGTTTCTAACAGCCTGAGAGATTCTGTTACATGTTTTTTTTCAAGTGGGTTTTAATGCATCTTCACACTGAGGAAAGGCTTGAGCCTGCTCTGCCATAAAGTAATTTAAAGGAGTGTTGCAGTGATGTTTGTCCTTCTGCAAATTTCTCCCATCTCCATATACGATCATGGAGCTTAACTAGAGTGGTCATCAGCTTCTTGGTCACCACTCTAAACAAGGCCTTTCTCCATCCATTGCTAAGTTTGGCCAGCTCCAGGAAACGTCTTCCATCAGGGATTATGGAGGCTACATGCTTCTGTGAACCTCCAATGCAGCAGATTTTCTTTTTGTAGTCTTACCCAGATCTGTGTCTTGAAACAACCTCGTTTCTGAGCTCTACAGGCAGTTTGACCTCATGGCTTGGTTAGACCTTTTATTGAGAGGTGTGTGCCTTTCCAAATCATACCCATTCAATTGAATTTGCCACAGGTTAACTCCACGCGAAGTTTAGTAAAATCTAAAAAAGTTAAATTTTACATTTTACATTAACATTACACACACACCAAAACAATGGCCAATACAGTGTTGGAGGTTTCGGCATACCAACACTTAGGACAAACCACATCCAACTGTTGACGCAAGAGGAAGCTGTCTGAAAGGGATGTCCAAGTACTAACCCAGATTGTATCCATAAAACAGAAACACAGCTGCCCAACTCACTGCAGAATTAAATGCGCACCTTGACTCAACTGTTTCCACCAAAACTGTGTGACAGAGTAAATATTGATGGTCGGGCTGCTATAGCCAAAACTTTGCCAAATGTCATTTTCAATGGTGCCAACTGTGCAAATGTAGGGAATCCCCAAAGAGGCTGGGCATACTGTTGCATGCCCAGAGTGAAACACGGGGGTGGATTAGTGATGGTTTGAGCTGCAATATCATGGCATTCCCTACTGTGCTTGATGGCTGCGCCACTGCCAAGGACTACTGAATCATTCTGGAGGACCAAGTACACCTAATGGTTCAAACATTTTACCCTGAAGGGGGTTCCATGAATCAGCATGATAATGCACCAAAACACACAGCAAGACTTGTGACAGAAGGGTTTGAAAAACATGGAAGTGATGTTGAACATCCCCCATGGCCTGCACAGTCACCAGATTTAAATATTTTTGATCCACTGTTCGGGAAGAGGAATGGCTCAAAATGACTCTGGCCACTGTGAAGGACTTTTATCTATCATTCTCAAGGCAAACTGATGCTGTATTGGCCGCAAAATGAGGCCCTACACCATACTAATAAAATAATGTGGTCTAAAACCAGGTGGTTCAGTTTCTATGTTCCTGTATGTATGTATGTATGTATGTATACATAAAAAAATAAGTGAATAACTAAGTGACCCTACAATATGTCTAATTTCAAAGTTACATAAAAAGTATGCAACTTGTATTCAATTATTAATAAATGAGACCCAGTGTCACATTTCTTTAACCTAGCACACAAATACAGGAACATAATGCCCTGAATTAAACTAAGACACGCCACATGCAGTGCTCCGTTCCGCCCCAGATTTTGTGTGTAGTGAGATAACACCAATGTGAAATGAAGAGAAGTAGAAGATCTGTCAACACTTGGCAAGCACTTTCCTCAGACTCTGACTGTACCATTTGAGATGCCATGTAATTTTCCACATGAAAAGAGACAGCAGATACAGATATTCCCTTGCCAGGCACCTAGTTTTAGATGAGGCGTTCCTCCCCATATGTTATTTTGAAGAGTACAAAGATGGGATATTAAGTAATCCCATCCCAAAGATGTCATCATACAACTTCTGAATGACAAGAAATCTGTCTGACAAAACCCAAAATGTTAGTGTGAATCAATCATCCAGATTTGTGGTAACAGTGGGTCTATCCAAGCTTCTCATCTGTAGCAGTCACACGGTTTTCTCTTTCCAACTTTTATTGTGACATCACGTCACACACTGTCCAGCGGGTTTTCTTGTTCCAGATGCCTAACAAGACAGCTGCATTTGACATATGGCTTTTTCCAGTGTATTTCTGTTATCATTTTCTCTTCAAACAGGCTTCCATGACACTCTTAGAAAAAGAGAAGGTTAGCGTCTGGCACAGCCACTAGAGTCACACATGCCAGTATTGTTACTCGCTGATCTCTAATTTGATCATTTTCATCAGAGCGCCATGGGACGCAAACAGATGGCTTCAGTGGCATATTTAATGATGGTTTCATAAACAAGCCTTCTTGAGAAGTGGTCCAATCTAAAACGTCACTGTGCAATGAATTGAAAGTGAAAATGAGCAATGTTCCTCTGCTTGGCCGCACACTTTTGATGTTGCTCCTGTGCAGATAAAAAAAAAAAAAAAAAAAGTAAATTAAAACATGGGCAAAGGCTTTTTTGATTCTGAGCTAAAAGAATGGCAGCATTTCAACTTAAGCCCCTGACTTTCTTAAACTGAAGCTTTGACAAATCATATTGATAAATGTGCAGCGCTGATTAATTCACAAGATCAGAACCATATCCTACAACAGAATGGAGGCCATTATTACTATGTTTGTGTGTATATATATTTTCTTATATATAGTATATGATATTTATTTACATAATAAATGTGTATAAATATATACATATATGATATGATACATTATGAGACGATTAGCAAGTACAAATTATAATACTATAATATATATATATATATATATATATATATATATATATATATATATATATATATATATATATAAAACAATGATACATAAGATGCTTTAAAAAAGTGAATATCTGGGTAATTGTGCAAAATACTTAAACAAAATGTGAAAAAAATATGAAAAATTAATAAGCTTGAAGAAAAAAACCAAGAGAAAACAAGCAGATAATCTGATCCATTAAAAATGTCATATTTCAGTGGTGTAATAAAGACTTGGGGCCAAACTGACCTATTAATATCATACACAAAGGACAGGAAGCACTTTTTTTTGAAATGAATGAAAACCACCCACCTTAATCAAAAAGGAATCTACTGACATTTTCTTGGACGGATATCTTTTAATCTGCACCCAAAGGCAGGGGGCCATTGAGCCATATCCAGCAAATTAATGATGAACAATTTGGAGAATGGGCCATGTGGCCGGTGAATAGGTTTATGCTGGCAGCTTTGTCAAGAGCAGCTATACATCAAATTAAGCAACAGTGATGCAGCGGAAACAGCACAGAAAAAATGATGCTGACGTGACCTGCTGAACAAAAACATGATCAAAAGTCAAAACTTCTAATCTGGGTGGGGTGGATGGAATAACATTGCTAAATTACAGATGTGCAAAGCAACCAACATTTTCTCAATTGAAATCGTCTTGGTTACATATGTAACCCTCGTTCCCTGAAGGAAGGGAATGGAGACGTCAGTACTGACGAAATTGGGGATTCTAGGCAAAACCCCCATTTCGTCAGTACTGACGTAACTCGGAGTGTACTGACTGAAAGGGAACATATTTTCTAATTGTGCCTTTTTAATAATGCTGCTTGATGGTCCTCAAAGTGCAGTGCTCTTCATTTGACAGCGAAAAGCTCTGCTGCTCTTCACATTCATAAATTTGAGAGAGGAGCACTAAGAGTAACAATCACTACTGTACTAAACACCTGAACATATTTAACCACTCACAAAAAAATTATTTTACTGCAACATCACATAACTATGGAAGCTTGTTTCTGCCACAGAATAAAACATTTTAAAAGATAATTGCAACTTTTTATCTCACAATTGCTAGTTTACATCTTGCAACTCTTTTTTTTCTTTTCTTTTCTTTTTTCTCAGAATTCAGAAGAAATATAGACCCGGTTTCACAGACAGGGCTTAGACTAGGATTACACATGCCTTAGAAAAACATGTGTTACAAGCATGCCAGGCTCCACCCTCTCCCAGTCACAGCGCACTCCATCACCAGAATACTGATCACACACACCTGCACGTCATCGTCACCAGCAATCACCACCGCGGCAACGCGACTCCGCCAAGTGGCGCGTTAGAGGAAATTACTCAGAGCAGCAACAATCACGTGATCTCTGTCTCGGAGGATGAAGTTCGGAGAGCACTCAAGCGTGTGGACGTCAGGAAAGCTGCTGGGCCGGATGGTATTTCAGGTCGTGTTCTGCGGTCCTGTGCTGATCAGCTCACCGGGTTGTTTACATCTATCTTTAATGAGTCCCTCGCTACATCTGTGGTCCCCACCTCCTTCAAAAAATCCACCATCATCCCTGTCCCTAAGAACAGTAAACCCTCTTGCCTAAATGACTATCGTCCAGTGGCTCTCACGTCTATAGTCATGAAGGTCTTTCCTGACACTTTGGACCCTCTTCAGTTTGCCTATCGTCCCAATAGATCGACTGAAGATGCCATCTCTCATGTCCTCCACTCCTCCTCACTCACATCGACAGCAAAAGTGGGAACTACGTAAGACTGCTATTTATTGACTATAGCTCAGCCTTTAACACCATAGTTCCCACCAAGCTAACCTCCAAACTCCTGGATCTCGGCCTGAATCCTTCTCTCTGCCACTGGATTGAGGACTTCCTCACTGGCAGGCCTCAGGTGGTGAGAATAGGCCAGTCCACCTCCACCTCCATCACCCTGAGTGTGGGAGCTCCACAGGGCTGTGTCCTGAGCCCCCTGCTCTACTCTCTACACGCATGACTGTTTGTCCACACACAGCTCCACCTCTATCATCAAATTTGCTGATGATACTGTTGTCCTGGGCCTCATTTCCAACAACAATGAGACGGCATACTTGGACGAGGTGGAGCATCTAACATCATGGTGCCAGGACAACTGTCTCTCTCTGAATGTTGGCAAGACCAAAGAAATGATTGTGGACTTCAGGAAGAGACAGCAACGGACATACTCCCCTCATGATCAGCGGGTCACCAGTAGAGAGAGTGAGCAGCTTCAAGTACCTGGGAGTAAACATCTCAGAGGACCTGACCTGGACTGCTCACATTCAGACACAGGTGAAAAAAGCCAGGCAAAGACTGTACCACCTGCGCCAGCTGAGGAAATTCAGGGTTTCACCAGCTATCCTGAAAACTTTCTATTTAGGGGCGATAGAAAGTGTTTTAACTCAGTGCATCACAGCGTGGTATGGGAACAGCACCAGTCATGACCGCAAAGCCCTGCAAAGAGTAGTGCGCTTATCCGAGCGTATCTCAGGGTCAGCTCTCCCGTCTCTGCAGGACGCGTCTACACCAAACGCTGCAAAGGTAGAGCTACCAAGATCATCAAGGACTCTAATCACCCTGCAAACCCTCATTTCACGCTGCTACCATCTGGTAAGCGCTTCCAAGCCTGATGGCCAAAACTGAGAGACTCAGGAGGAGCTTCTTCCCCAGGCCATCAGACTCCTGAACTCAGTCACTTAACATCACGTGACTTCACTTCAGGATAAACATCGATACACTGACATTGCACTGCACTTTCTGTTCTCGTTGTTACTGTGTAACAACCTGTCATAAACCTGTTTGCACATTATACTCTTTATACATTTGTTAACCACATATTTATAAGTCTACAGTTTACTCACTGCAAAGTCTACTTCAATTATTTTATTCCACTTTATCCTTATTTGTTACCTTTTTTTCTCTTGACTTGATTATTTATAATTCTACAGATATAGACATATATATATATATATATATATATATATATATATATATAGAGAGTACTTTTTTTATATCCTATTTCTATTATAATTTCTTCCTTGTGTTTTTAACTGTGAATTTGCACTGTCCATGGAGCGGACCTGTTTACATTTCACTGCCGGTTGTATATTCTGTATATAACTGTGTATGTGACAAATAAAACTCTTGAATCTCTGAATCTCAGCACTTAAGCCCCATGCATTCAGTCAGTCACTGTCTGGTCTCGTTTGCACATAGCACAGTTTATGCTTACCTCGAGGACTCGCCTGTGATGCCTGCTTGCATTCTCCTCGTTCCTCCAAGTCATCAGTGTTCTCTGTGTCTGCTGTTTCTTCTTTGTCTCCTCCGGTTGAGTTTCCAGTGCCTTCTGCTATACAAGAGTACAGTATCATCCAGTTATCTGCTTCATTCATCTGCTAACATCTTCTAGTCACTTACCTGCCCCGCTCATTTCTGGTTGCTCAATAAAAGACACTGTTCAATTACCATCTGTTCTCCGTGTCAAGCCTGTTTGTAACAAAATGGTGTGCATCTTGAGACAAAACAATGGCACAGACAAATTTTAAGACATGTCAGTGCAAGTTGCTTTCAGTTAAAATGGCTCAAACATGCATTTTAGTCTGGGACTAGCTTAAGCCTTGTCTGTGAAACCGGGGTATAAAGTCAGAATTGCGAGATATAAACTCACTATTCTTTTTTTTTTTTTTTTTTTTTTTTTTTGTGAGATATAAACTCGTGAGTTATGTCCAATTCGGAGGAAAACGTTTTTTTTTTTTTTTTTTTTTTATAATATGCAATTGCAAGTTTATATCACATAATTCTGACTTTATAACACGCAATTGCGACTATATTATACAATTCTGACTTCATAACTTGCAATTTCAAGTTTATAAGGTGGAAACAACCTTCCATAACACTCAAAGCAAAGTAAACAAACATCTGATTCTCAACAAAAAGGGCATATTTTCAATTTATGAATTTGCCTTCTCGGTTTCACAGACTTTTTAGCTTGTGGAATCTACAAATTTCATTGCACAGGTGGAAAAAGGGATCAGAATGGGATCAGAGGATTTGGTTCAAATCCAATGCAACTAAGGGCTATCATTACGGGAGAGTGAAAGAGAGGATTGATAACTTGTCATTGTCAAAGTTGACAACACAGCCCCTTTTTCTTTATAAATAATGGGATTATGTTTCAAATGCAAAGTATGAATATCTGCGTAAACATGCTAACATTGGCCTGAGCCAGAAAATAATTGTAAGAAATCCAACCACAGTGTGGCTGACAATGGCTAATTGCATTGCAGAACCTCCAAAGGACTGCCATCTGAATCTTGAGCCATCATTTAAAAATGTAATAAAATGCATGGCTGAAATACATTGAGTGACTTAAGAATTGCCAATAATGCTGCCACAAATAATCCTCCCTCTCTCCTTATGTCCAATAACCATCTATCCGTTACCAAAACTGATGTTCATTACTGGCACATCAGCTCTTTTTCAGGACCAGTTTAATAGCATCTGTTCTCTCAGGACTGAAAGAGGCAATGAGCTCATGCCAATACTCACATTCTGCCTATTATGTTTTAATTGCATTAGCAATTGAAATAGAAAAGAAAAAAAAATCCATTGCTTAACACTGGAAAAGGCGATGGTGACAGCAAATGCCATATTTCAAGTGCATGTGCATATGTGCATGTGAATTGTCAAAGGAATTTCTTTATGATATTATTTGAAATTAAATTTCTTTCTATTGCCAAGTGCTTTCAGACTGTAAGAGAAAGTAGAGGAGGATAATGCAGACAGGTCCTTGGAGACGGGTACAGGATGTCATTCACTGATTTACAGTTTTGTTACACCTGCATGCAGTTCATGTTTTGCGTCAACTCATTTCACTGGTAATGAAAGCCAGTTGTTTTATGATTATGCCAATATTGAAATAGCATCTTATTGATGATTAAATGGGATGTAACAATTGCAACATTTTGCATTACCTTCTGTCTCATTCAGGTCTTGAAGTCTGCTCATGCCTTCGGGTACCTGAATCATTGGGTAAGTAGAGCACAAGGCATCAGTCCCATGATAGAGCACTTCAATTGGGCTGTTCGTTGAGCACCGAGGAAGATTCTTTATGCCCAGTCGCTGCATCCTTTACTCTTTCCTCTTAAGGGAGCAAAGATACAAAATGTGTTCAAGTGTGGCGAGGTAAGACAGAAGACAGTGATTCTCTCAAAGGCTGACAGGCCTAAAGAGAGTTCCTAAGTATCTGGGGACGGTAGCCAAAAAACGTCACAGTGAGATTGAAACCGCCTTAGTTTAATGTATGGTTCTTCTTCCACATTGATGCAAAACATTTATGCTGAGGCTTGTATTCAATCTAACAAGAGCCTAAGGGTTATTTTTCAAAGCCAAAGATAATCCACAAAACAACAAATGTAGCCCTCTTGCATTAATTAGACAACAGCAAACAACAATTTTTTTTTTTTTTTTTTTTTTTTTTTTTACAGAATAGAGCTAAGAAAAGATGGAGCTTTTGTTGTTTCAGCTGAAGGCTGAATGAAATGGGCTTAATGGAATTATATTTTCCTACTGACAACTCACTTTCTGTAAGATAAAAGTACAAAAGAGTTTGAAAACATTTTTCATCTTCAGATGAGTCTTTGTGCATGTGTGTTTGAGAGTAATATGCTGTTAGCTACTCTTTTTATAGAGAGCGCTGATCCATCTAAGCCTGGTTTAAAAAAGTCACAAGTGGCTACACATGCTTCATCCACAGAGAAAAATGCTATTTCCTTTTGGGAAATGTACAGGTTTAGAATGCGGTGAACAATGGGCCTGGTTTGTGGGATGTCGGGCGCAGAGAGACGGCTGTAGAGTTTCCTTTGCTGAACAGCGGCACAGCAAAGCCGCTCACAAGCTACTCTGTAAAAAGCGTTAAACAATGGTCAGTCCCAGAGTCCCAATGCGTCTCAAAGCTCCTGCTTTTGTGAGGAAAGAAAAGCAGATCAATTTGTCTGCCTACTGGAGTCCATTCCATCCAATGTGCCAACCTTTAGAAATGAGAAATGACCAAAAGTGGAGTTGATGCCAAAACATCTTTGCCAAAACCATCCAGAGCAGGAAGTCAGATAATGAGGTAACTGCAATGATGAAAGATGATTAAAATGGTGCTTAAAAATGCAGAATTGCTACATTCATTAAATGTAAATGAAACTAAACAAATTAAGTTTGCTTTTATGTGTCATTTAGAGTTTATCTAAAAAGATTAGATAATCTCTCTCTCTCTCTCTCTCTCTCTCTCTATAGAGACATATATAAGTGCTGGTCATATAATTAGAATATCATCAAAAAGTTGATTTATTTCACTAATTCCATTCATAAAGTGAAACTTGTATATTATATTCATTCATTACACACAGACTGATACATTTCAAATGTTTATTTATTTTTATTTTGATGATTATAATGAAAACTAAGGAAAATCTCAAATTCAGTATCTCAGAACATTAGAATATTGTGAAAAGGTTGAATATTGAAGACACCTGGCGCCACACTCTAATCAGCTAATGAACTCAAAACACCTGCAAAGGCCTTTCAATAGTCTCTCAGTCTAGTTCTGTAGGCTACACAATCATGGGGAAGACTACTGACCTGACAGTTGTCCAAAAGACGACCATTGACACCTTGCACAAGGAGGGTAAGACACAAAAGGTCATTGCAAAAGAGGCTGGCTGTTCACAGAGCTCTGTGTCCAAGCACATTAATAGAGAGGCCAAGGGAAGGAAAAGATGTGGTAGAAAAAAAGTGTACAAGCAATAGGGATAACCGCACCCTGGAGAGGATCGTGAAACAAAACCCATTCAAAAATGTGAGGGAGATTCACAAAGAGTGGACTGCAGCTGGAGTCAGAGCTTCAAGAACCACTACACACAGACGTATGCAAGACATGGGTTTCAGTTGTCGCATTCCTTGAGTCAAGCCACTCTTGAACAACAGACCAAAGTCCAACAGACCAGGTCCAAAGTTATGTTCTCTGATGAAAGTCAATCAGGGTCCCAGAGTCTGGAGAAAGAGAGGAGAGGCACACAATCCATGTTTCTTGAGGTCCAGTGTAAAGTTTCCACAGTCAGTGATGGTTTGGGGTGCCATGTCATCTACTGGTGTTGGTCCACTGTGTTTTCTGAGGTCCAAGGTCAACGCAGCCGTATACCAGGAAGTTTTAGAGCACTTCATGCTTCCTGCTGCTGACCAACTTTATGGAGATGCAGATTTCATTTTCCAACAGGACTTGGCACCTGCGCACAGTGCCAAAGCAACCAGTACCTGGTTTAAGGACCATGGTATCCCTGTTCTTAATTGGCTAGCAAACTCGCCTGACCTTAACCCCATAGAAAATCTATGGGCTATTGTGAAGAGGAAGGTGCGATATGCCAGACCCAACAATGCAGAAGAGCTGAAGGCCACTATCAGAGCAACCTGGGCTCTCATAACACCTGAGCAGTGCCACAGACTGATCGACTCCATGCCATGCCGCATTGCTGCAGTAATTCAGGCAAAAGGAGCCCCAGCTAAGTATTGAGTGCTGTACATTCTCATATTTTTCATGTTCATACTTTTCAGCTGGCCAAGATTTCTAAAAATCCTTTCTTTGTATTGGTCTTAAGTAATATTCTAATTTTCTGAGATACTGAATTTGGGATTTTCCTTAGTTGTCAGTTATAATCATCAAAATTAAAAGAAATAAACATTTGACATATATCAGTCTGTGTGTAATGAATGAATATAATATACAAGTTTCACTTTTTGAATGGAATTAGTGAAATAAATCAACTTTTTGATGATATTCTAATTATATGATTATATGATATCAGGGCTCGACATTAACGCTTGTCCGGGACAAGTGGATTTTTTTGAAGGGACAAGTGAAAGAGAATTTTACTTGCCTGACCTAGGAATAACTAGGGAATCACCAAAATGCAAGAATGATTCTGCATTCATTTAGTGTAAGTGGCGATCGATAGTGGATAATATTATGTATAATGAACTGACGGTAACAATGTTGCGCTGTTGATGCTTGTGCAGCCTCTCGAGGAGAAATCAAAACAAATGAGCACTGCATACACAGAGAAATGTGGAGTTTTTATATTTATAACATGATACAGTTAAGCAAGAGTGCTGTTTTCCTGAATACCATCACAACTTAAAATGTGTCACTATTTCATATGACAGTTCCATAAACAAGTTTATTTGACACGCTCTCTGCAGACATTTCAGGGATGCGTTGGTCATCTCCAGGCACAGGTCCACCATCTGATCTGGATACGGCCCGGATCCGGCTGACTGCAGTAAACCTCAGGATAAACAGAGAGACTCACATTAGCGTAGATGCCATTCTTCTTATGATGTAACGAGTACATCAGGAAGTTAGTGCAGCCTAACAATCATTTACTGATTTGAATAATAGAAATTGATAATGTTTTATGTGTAAGCCATAGTAAAGAGATGCGTTTTTAGTCTAGATTTAAACTGACAGCGTGTGTCTGCTTCCTGAACAATGCTAGGAAGACTGTTCCAGAGTTTAGGCACTAAATAGGAAAAGGATCGACTGCCTGCAGTTGATTTTGATATTCTAGGTATTATCAATTGGCCAGAGTTTTGAGACCGCAATAGACGTGATGGAGTATAATGCGTTAAGAGTTCGCTCAAGTACTGGGGAGCTAAACAATTTAGTGCCTTGTAAGTAATAAGCAAGATTTTAAAATGTATATGATGTTTAATAGGGAGCCAGTGCAGAACCAGGCTAATATGGTCATACTTCCTAGTTCTAGTAAGAACTCGAGCTGCTGCGTTTTGGACCAGCTGGAGTTTGTTTATTAAGCGAGCAGGGCAACCACCCAGTAAAGCATTACAATAATCTAGCCTTGAGGTCATGAACGCATGAATTAACTGTTCAGCATTTTGCATTGAAAGCATGTGCCATAATTTAGATATATTTTTAAGATGGTAGAATGCAGTTTTACAGATGTTAGAAACGTGGCTTTCAAATGAAAGATTGGTATCAAAGAGCACACCCAGGTTCCTAACTGACGACGAGGGCTTGACAGAGCAGCCATTGAGTGTTAGACAGTATTCCAGGTTACTACTTGCAGAGTTTTTTTTGTCCAATAATTAAAAATTCAGTTTTTTCTTGCAGTTGCAGGAAATTACTAGACATCCAATGTTTTATATCAGCTATGCATTCCGTTAATCTTGTGAATTGGTAAGTTTCATCAGGGCGTGAAGAAATATAGAGCTGAGTATCGTCAACATAACAATGAAAACTAACATCATGCTTCCTGATGATATCTCCCAGTGGTAGCCTGTACAGGGTGAAGAGCAACGGTCCTAGCACTGAGCCCTGCGGTACTCCATACTGAACTTGTGATCGGTGTGACATCTCTTCATTTACTGCTACAAACTGATAACGGTCAGATAAGTATGATTTAAACCATGCCAATGCAGTTCCACTAATGCCAACATAATTTTCGAGTCTATTCAAAAGAATGTTGTGGTCGATAGTATCGAATGCAGCGCTAAGATTGAGTAACACTAATAGAGAGATACAACCACGATCGGATGATAAGAGTAAATCATTTGTAACTCTGATGAGAGCAGTCTCAGTACTATGATACAGTCTAAATCCTGACTGGAAATCCTCACAGATACCATTTCTTTCTAAAAAGGAGCACAATGATCGAGGCAATGAGTAGGTCCTGACACGTGTTGCCTTACTCCAATAGAGTTTAGAATGTCTCTAAATGCTAATCCCAATGCGTCTTTTTCATTATCTACATGGATATTAAAATCACCAACAATTAGTACTTTATCTGCAGCCAGTACTAACTCTGATAGAAAATCAGCAAATTCTTTGATAAAGTCTGTATTGTGCCCTGGTGGCCTGTATACAGTAGGAAACACAAATGTCAAGTGGGATTTATCAATTACACTACATAACGTTACATAAAGCACCAAAACTACAAAAGAATTATATTTGAAACTAGACTTCTGAGTAATACTAAAGATATTATTATAAATTACAGCAACCCCTCCCCCTTTACCTTTCAGACGCGGCTCGTGTTTATAACAATAATTTTGTGGGGTGGACTCATTTAAAGTAATGTAGTCGTCAGGTTTTAGCCAGGTTTCTGTCAAACACAGCACATCTAGATTATTATCTGTAATCATATCATTAACAATAAGTGCTTTTGGGGAAAGGGATCGAATATTCAGCAACCCGAGCTTTATCATTTGATCATCTGTATTATATCTGTGGTTTATTTATTGGACATCAATTAAGTTTTTACTGTTGAATGGTCTTGATGGTTTTTTTTGTATTTACTAATTCGGGGAACAGACACAGCCTCTATGTGATAATATCTAGGTGAAAGAGTCTCTATGTGTTGGGATTTATCTGACTTCTGTAACGGGAGACAGCTAGCAGGCGGTCGGGTAAGCCAGTCCGTCTGCTTCCTGACCTGGGCCCCAGTTAGTCAAGGTTTAGCTCTAAGACTATATGCCAAATTACTAGAGAGAAGAGCAGCACTCCAAGAAGGATGGATGCCGTCCCTCTTCAACAGGTCAGGTCTGCCCCAAAAGCTTTTCCAATTATCTATGAACCCTATGTTATTTTGCGGACACCACTTAGACAACCAGCCATTGAGTGATGATAGTCTGCTAAGTATCTCATCACTCCTTTTAACAGGGAGCGGACCAGAACAAAAAATTGCATCTGCCATCGTACTTGCGAGTTCACACACCTCTTTAATGTTAATTTTAGTGATCTCCGACTGGCGAAGTCGAACATCGTTAGTGCCAACATGAATACTAATCTTAGAGAATTTACGATTAGCTTTAGCCAGCACTTTTAAATTTGCTTTGATGTCAGGCGCTCTGGCTCCCGGTAAACATGTGACTATGGTGGCTGGTGTCTCTATTTTCACGTTCCATGTAATAGAATAACTAGGGCACTTTCAACAGGATTCTCAGTGGGTGCGTCACTGAGTGGGGAGAACCTGTTTGATGTTCTAATCGGAACGGAAGAGTGGTTTTTTGATCCGCGACTATGCCGCCTCATCGCTACCCAATTGCCCTGCTGCTTGGGCTCTACAGCCGGAACCGAACAATGTACAACGTTCACTAAGCTAGTCGCATCCAAAGCAGTGTCTAAAGCGGTTACATTCTCACTACTCTCAAATAAAGTCTGAATGCGTGTCTCTAATTCTGAAATCTTCTCCGTCAGCCTGGCTATCTCCTTACATTTATCACATGTGAAGCCCTGCTCGCCAACGGAGATAGATACACTAAACATGAAACGTGGTGTAAGTGACAATGACTGGAGAAGAAGACATGGCTTACAGTATTTGTTGATTAATCCAATTTACCAAAGTTGTTTGATGGAGTCTATTTACTAATCCAACTCACCACAGTTGTTTAATGAACTCAGAAAACAGGAGACCTGGGTGCAGAGATGGCAAGCTAACAGGCTAACGTGTGATAGTGATTTAGATTAAAAGCTAGTGATGTCAGATTTAATGTGGTTGGCAATGTTAGACAATATATGAAGATGAGTAAGTTATAATCAGCAGTTTAAACAACAGAGAATTATATCAAATAAAAATTCCAAAAGAGCAGAGCAGAGCAGAGCACATGCGAGCACAGCAGCAACAGCAAACAGGGTAGACAGGAGCAATCGAAGACAGGAGCAATCAATCAGCAGGAGCAATCCTCAATCACCCTCAATCAGATAGGTTGCCACCTGTGCAATAAGTCCATTCCTGAAATTTCCTCACTACTAAATATTCAACGGTCAACTGTTAGTGGTATTCTTACAAAGTGTAAGCAATTGTGAACAACAGCAACTCAGCCACGTAGTGGTAGGCCACGTAAAATCACACAGCGAGGTCAGTGCATGCTGAGGTGCAAAGTGCGCAGAAGGTGCCAACTTTCTGCAGAGTCAATAACTACAGACCTCCAAACTTCGTGTGGCCTTCAAATTAGCTCAAGAACAGTACGTAGATAGAGCTTCATGGAATGGGTTTCCATGGCTGAGCAGCTGCATCCAAGCCTTACATCATCAAGTGCAATGCAAAGCATCGGATGCAGTGGTGTAAAGCACTGGAGTGAGGAATCATGCTCCTCTGTCTGGCAATCTGATGGACGAGTCTGGGTTTGGCAGTTGCCAGGAGAACGGTACTTGTCTGACTGCTTTGTGTCAAGTGTAAAGTTTGGTGGAAGGGGGATTATGGTGTGGGGTTGTTTTTGGCCCCTTAGCTCCAGTGAAAGGAACTTTTAATGCTTCAGCATACCATGATATTTCGGACGATTTCATGCTCCCAATTTGTGGGAACAACATGATTGCGTACCAGTGCACAAAGCAAGGTCTATAAAGACATGGATGAGCGAGTTTGGTGTGGAGGAACTTGATGAATGTAAGAATAAAATAATAAAATATATAAAAATAAATGAATAAAATATATATTATAGTTAATTAATACAAAATTATTTATAAATAAAAATATTTAATTATAAATGTATCACTGATAACAGAGACAGGCAATACAAACAAATAAAATAGTAGAAAAATATCCATCTAATAATCTTAGTATTCATTAAATTAAAAGCTAAATATGTAAATAGTAATCTAATAATATTAATATCAATTATAGTTAAAGCTAAATATATTTATCTAATAATATAAGTATTATTTATATAAAAAGCTAAATATGCAAATCAGAACATGCATGATGCATATATATGCCACTGCATCACACTTGTTCACTGGATCAAATCACTAGATCAAAGGTTCCAAATGTCCAGACTGTGAGACAGGTGTCAAGGTTTATGCCCCTCTGCTGTACGTGGCATATTCTTAGCTGCACTCAATACCCCGTTCACACGCGTCTACATGCATGCCTCCAAAAATGTCCAAAGCACATGCCAGAGAAACTTCTCTCTGAACAACAGGAAAGTCTGGGCTAGACCAAAGTTTCATGCATAGATCCGCCTGCTGTTACGTTTAACCAGAAATACAAGCCACGTTTGAGAGGCAGATTCTAATTAAAGACGTTGAGGTCTATCAAACGACAGGCCCTTCCTGCGCTGATATGGCCTTGACGGCCCGTCTGCAGGGGAACATTAATTTCAGTTTCACTCTGCTTCACTGGTTCCCCTCCGTAACTTATGAACAGCTCCTGATATGTCTCTCGATGCCCTATCCGTTTTAACTGTCGCTAGGAGGGCACATTTCAAAACTGCCGTCACACAATAAAGCATTATGAATGGAACCTCGACTCGATGCCAGTAGTACTGTGAAAACAAGAGCCTGTCTGGCTTCAGTGTCACAGCACTGCTATTTTTCCCCTGTTATCCTTTGCATTAACGTAAAAAGGATTATGCTGTTACAAATTCGATACAGGGTTGTCTGGCACAGCAGCAGCGGGGCTGATTAGCCCTGCCAGTCAGCACAAAGTCCTGACCCTTATTTATTTATTTATTTAAAGTAAGGCTCAAGCTAGAAAGGAAATATAAGAACAAAATGAAGGTCAATGTGTGTGTTCAGGGGGAGGTTTGCTTTGCTGGAGTGGTCTCCTGACAGGAATGAAATGCTGTTAAAGGATTTGTTCAGCCAAAAATGGAAATGCTGTCATTGTTTATTCACCCTCATGTCATTTCAAACCCACATGGCTTGCTTTCCTCTGAGAAAGAGAAGGAGAAAAAGCTAAAGCTGTAAAACAAATTGAAAACCTTTAGTTTAACTTAAAATAAAAACTAATAAACTAAAATACATTTTCATGACTAATAAAAAATGGTCTAGCCTGACGTCGTCATACTCAGCTCCATTGGGCTGTGATTATGGGGCGTGTTTCAACTGAACCAGGGAAGAAAATGCTTCTGCACTCAATTGGATAGACTTACAACCAATCAGAGCAACGGAGTGATGTATGTTGAGCGACGCATAGTAGTAGTAGTGGGAAGTTCGGATCATTTTACGGACTCGGATCTTTGAATCTCGTTCAGCAAGTCAAGTCATTTCGTTCATTTCAGCAGAATATAATGAAAATGTCACATGTTAAATTCCCCAACACACCTAGTACTTATGTGAACGTTCACATTTGGAATAAAAAATAAATTATAAGCTAATGCAGCCAAAGCCAAACTTTAAGAAATTATTCATGAATTGCTTAGCTGGGTCTTCAGGCTATACAGTCTGTTAGTTAACCTTACCTCCGAATCCAAGTCGTTCTCTCTTTTGTCACTTCACATTTAATCACGTCTGTTCCCTGGAAAAATTAGTACACCTCTCCTGTCTTTGGGTTTGAGATGTTAGTTCCGTCATCAGTGTCTGATCTGGGCCGTGACAGCCTCATGTGCAATGCATGCATGCATGCAGTCCCGAAAACAGAATTGATTAGTTCACCTCTCGAGTCTTCGGGTTCGAGTCATTCGTTCACCAACTCACAGCCCCATCGGCTGAATGCAGAAGATCCTGTACAGAACCGATGGCCTGTAGCGCATGCACGGTCAACACAAAATGAACGAATCGCTCTCTGTGACAACTCTTTGTTCCTGAGTCATATTTAATATTAGTTCAAAAAGAATGAATCATCACTAACAGTTGTCAACAGAACTCAACTGCACACACGCTGGAAGAAGTAGAAGAATTAGATGAGTGTAAACGATCTTTGCCCATGTTGTAAAAAATTATTTCAGGATACACGGAGTTTTTGCCAACACGATCATCATTTTTGAGAGAAATAGTAAAGGTGAATGCATATACGAACAAGTTCTCCGTTTAGGATTAGAACGAATTCAACCCAAGTGCTCTTTGATGAAGTGGCTGATTATGTTACTGTTGATCATCTGTCCATCATCTAATAAAGCCTGCACTGACAATTTGATTGGGCCGAACAGCTTCTGTTCGGGCATAGTTACTCCACAACGGATCAAGTCCGGACCGAACTTCCCAGCATTAAATGATGTGGGCAGGGCTAAGTTCGGCTGGCATCCAGGCTAAAAATGGTCACTAATTTTAAGTAAAAGTAAAAACTATGAATAACCATATAATTTTTGGTGAAAACCATTAAAAAGTAATTTCCAGAATGACCTAAAGGGATTGGACAATGAAACCGAAAACATACATAAATCTCTGGTTAGTACCTGGGGTCTATTCTTCGTACCTCACTTAATACAGCCGAGATGATTTGACAGTTGCCATATCTTATCTTATATCTTATCGTGATAACTGGCTAATTTGGTTCTTCAAACGAATTTGTGGATTTAATTAAAATATTTGGATTAAGTTGAATTTAAATTGAGATTAGCTACTGTATGTTATATTCATTGGAAAGGGCAGAAATATCGATAATTGAAACCATGATCAGAAATGCAGCGATTGGCTGGCGTCAAGACAGCAACGTATGACATCATATTAAAAAGACAATCTCAACCTAACAGAAAACTTGGAATTTCTGGACCTTTATAAGGAAACCAAAAACATTAAAGTTATAATAGATAAATTAAATGTAGTGTTTGTTACCTAATTCCCAATTTTCCTTTATTTCATGATTTCTAGTATTTGTACATGCTTTACATTTTTATTTCAATGCAGCAATTCATTTAATTTGACCTATTCCCTCACAAATAAAGTAAAACTGCCCGTGTCTATATGATGATAGACTACACATTATAATATTATTTTGTAATTCATTTTAAATTGTTATTATTTTAAAAATTACATTTGTTCCTGGTTCAATGAGGTACTCTTGTAAGAAAGTAGCAGATGCTGAGGCAGACCTTAAGTATCACCTTCGCTTAAAATGCTATCTATTCCAGTTTAAATGAAATAAGCTGCTCCCGAGCAGGTTTGAGCTCATGGACCTGCTATGACAGCAACTATGGGATGATCCTCGAAGAACCTAACAATCCTGGATCATGTCAATTCGTCAACAGTAAAATCCATGTACGAAGAATGATCCCCTGGACATCCTTTCAGACAGATTCCACTTGTGCTGACAGTTATTCCTGTTGGATGTGGTTCGTCCTTTGTGGTGTTATGTCGACATTACCCTGGATACCATAGCTCTCGAGAAACTCTAATTTCTCCCATTATGTTGTGTGGATTGCAATATTTTATGCACAGCTGTGCTATTGCTCGGCTAATTTAACCTTCACACTCTGCTCTTAATGATGGATTGTAAAATCAGTAGATTGGCCACCAGGCCACACATATATAGACATGAAACCTCCAACACTGTATTGGCCAGGGTTTCAGTGTCATTGTCCAACCCCTGTATGATAAATATATATTTTTAAATGTTTTGTGTTAAACTTTGTTGTTTACTTAATGTTTATGGCATTATGTTTTAATCTGTTACCCTGACGGCACTAAACATAAGCGCTAATTTTATTTTACTTTATTTTTTTAGAAAAACTAAATTAAAATAAAATTAAAGCTTTGAGGGAAACACACACATAAAACCAAAGCTAATTCTAAAACTAACTGATATAGCTTGAGCCTAACAGCCATGCCCCAATCTTCACAAATGCACCACATACAATCAGACGGGTTTGGAATGACAAAGGTGAGCAAATAACGACATTTCATCTCTTTAAAAAAGGACTCTCACCAAGCAATAGTCTGTCTTATACATTGATGGAAAATACAAAGCAATAAGGTCAAAGGAGCAATATTACATTGACATCCCAGACTCTCCAGACACCCAGATTCAGCGCTACAGCACAACCAGACAAAATTAAACCATATAGCTTCAGATAGACTATAATATGATCAGATAGTGTTCCTTCTTCACTAATGTCACAATTAAATACACCTGCAGTAATCCACTTAAAGGGATAGTTCACACAAAAATGTAAATTCTGTTATTAATTACTCACCCTCATATCGTTCCAAACCCGTTAGACCTTTGTTCATCTTCGTAACACAAATTAAGATATTTTTGATGAAATCCGAGAGCTCTCTGACCCCTCCATAGACAACAATTTAATTAACACTTTCAAGGCTCAGAAAGGTAGTGACATTAATGACACAATTTTCATTTTTGGGTGAACTAACCCTATGTGTGGCTGGTTTCTGTTGATCTGTCTTTGCAGGGCGGGTAGCTCTATTTTTCCTCACAAATCCCTCCATTTAATTTCCACCAATCCACACTGAAATAAGAAAGCACATGGTCTCGAGCACAAAAAGTGGGGTATAAAGAATCAAAGCATTTAGCAGTGTCTGTTTACAGAACCACAGGAGGCTGAAACCTGCATTATGTGATTCCCCACTGAAAAGTTAGTCTTTTGAAGGCACTTTTCTCTCCACAGCTAGCAAACAGCTGCAAAGCCATGATCAAATATGGCCCCTAACGCATAATCAGGCTAAGCCCCTATGGTCCTCCTATTCTGATGCTTTAAAATAAAAAATAAAAAAATAAAACATTTCAAACAAAAAGCCACGAGTCCAGCTGAGTCCTAAAGGGAATATCCTCTCAAATAAACACTGAAATACTAGGAAACAAAACACAATGAGCAATTAAATGAAGTGGATTCTGGCCACTTCGGTTCCCCTTCTCTCAGGCGTCTACGGAGATGATGGATCAGCCATATGGACACTGATGTCCACGAGGGACGCTGAGAACATCTGAAATCCGACCGCGCATTTGTGCTTATTTGTGTATGAGTGAGAAAAAGATACGGAGAGGGAATGGGAGAGAAAGCTGACAGGGTGTAAGAGAAAAAAAAAAAAAGAAAATGAAAGGGCAAACATAACAGGAAACGTTACTCACACCGAAAATGATTATGTATCTAAGTGCCCTTCAGCGTAAATGTAGAAGCCAATTAGGCTGTTATATTCAGTTTGGAACATAGATATATCAGCTTCCCTATGTTAGGAAGATAAAGGAAAACTATTTTTGATAGTGGCAGCGCCCGAAGGTGAGCTCGATGCAATCTCGTAGGGGAGATGCATGATTTCGAGACGTCGAACATGCCTCATCACATGCCCTAACAAAATGCCTTTCTCTGAAATGATACCATATCATCCCCTGCTATCCGCCCCATAGAGTAAGGCACATTCGTGCTTGTGCAGAGGCAAGAAAGACGAGAACTGATGAGGCCATTATTCTCCCTGATAAAGGGTGGATGTATGCCACAGGACAAACACAATGGCACACACTGCAGGTAAATTACGCTGCTCGCCGCATTGTAATCATGTTGCAATCACGTCTCATCTCAAAAACTGCAGCTCGCTTGAGAGATCACTTTGTCCCCATGATCAACTGGTTTACTTCAGTTTTTCTTTGTTTCAAAAGCAGGTTTGGTGTCTTTTAACACCAGCGGATTTGTAAAGAGTGGTCAACATAAATGGTCTGTTATTCAAGCCTGAGATCTTCCTCTGTGTGAAAACAGAGGGCTTCTGGAAAATCAGAACCAGACGCTTTGAGGTTAAAATGTCATGGATTCACCTACGTGAACTCAGTCTCTCTTACTTCATTTTTACTCCGCATACAAAACCCAGACCAGCTAAGCTCATATAAAATGCAATAGTCTCATTGCCTTGGGAAATAAAACAAGATCATTTGTATTTTACGAAGGTTTTGTGCCTTTTGTGCTTGACATGATTGCCTCTGTGCAGTAATGATCTCTCTTCTTACATACTTACAGTAATCCTTGCAATACAATGCACAAATCATAGTACAGATAGCTGATCGTACACAATGAATGAGTGGTATATTTATGGTCACATGGTGATTTATGCACTTTAACAGAGGTCTTCAACCTTGCTCCAATCACTGTCCTGCAGAGTTTAGCTCCAACCCTAATTAAAGACAGCTGAAGCTCTTCGGGATCACTTTTTGAAAATACACAGGCAGGTGTGCTTAAGCAGGTTGGAAATAAACTTTGCAGGACAGTGGGTCCCCAGGAGCAGGGTTGAAGACCTCTGCACTTTAACAATGCATGCACACTCTTCTCCAGCCTTGTCACACTCCTACAAAACTTTGACAACAAGTTTGAGACTTGTTGTGGATAACAAAATATAAGAAATTGATTAGTTTTTGACAAGGTTTTGAAAAACAAAAAACAAAACTGTAGTGTAAATAAATCAGGGATGCATGATACATTACCGTTCAAAAGTTTTGGGGTTTTATTCAGCAAGGATGCATTCAATTGGTCAAAAGTGAAAGTAAAGACATTTGTGCAAAAGGCATTTTCAACCATGATAATAGTAAGAAATGTTTCTTGAGCAAATCGGCATATTAGAATGATCATGTGACACTGAAGACTAGAGTAATGACTGATGAAAATTCAGCTTTGCAATCACAGAAAATCTCAGCCTCCTTGGGAAAGTCTATTCCAGGGTACTGGAGAGGAGAATTCGGATGATAGTGATACCTCAGATTCAGGAGGAACAGTGTGGTTTTCGTCCCGGTCGTGGAACACTGGACCAGCTCCATACCCTTTCCAGGGTGCTGGAGGGTTCATGGGAGTTTGCCCAGCCAATCCACATGTGTTTTGTGGATTTGGAGAAGGCATTCGACTGTGTCCCTCGTGGCGTCCTGTGGAGGGTGCTCTGGGATTACGGGGTCCGGGGCCCCTTGCTTAGGGCTGTTTGGTCCCTGTACGACCAGAGCAGGAGCTTGGTCCGCATTGCCGGCAGCAAGTCAGACTTGTTCCCGGTGCGTGTTGGACTCCGGCAGGGCTGCCCTTTGTCACCGGTTCTGTTCATAATTTTTATGGACAGAATTTCTAGGTGCAGCCAAGGGCCGGAGAGTGTCCGGTTTGGGGACCACATGATTTCGTCGCTGCTTTTTGCGGATGACGTTGTCATGTTGGCTTCCTCAGACCAGGACCTTCAGCATGCACTGGGACGGTTTGCAGCCCGAGTGTGAAGCGGCCGGGATGAGAATCAGCACCTCCAAATCCGAGGCCATGGTTCTCAGTCGGAAAAGGGTGGCTTACCTACTTCAGGTTGGTGGAGAGTTTCTGCCTCAGGTGGAGGAGTTCAGGTATCTTAGGGTCTTGTTCACGAGTGAGGGAAGGATGGAACGGGAGATTGACAGACGGATCAGTGCAGCTTCTGCAGTAATGCGGTCAATGTACCGGTCTGTCATGGTGAAGAAGGAGCTGAGCTGTAAGGCGAAGCTCTCGATTTACCGGTCAATCTGTGTTCCTACTCTCACCTATGGTCACGAGCTATGGGTCATGACCGAAAGGACAAGATCCCGGATACAGGCGGCCCGAAATGAGCTTTCTCCGCAGGGTGGCTGGGCGCTCCCTTAGAGACAGGGTGAGAAGCTCAGTTACTCGGGAGGAGCTCAGAGTAGAGCTGTTGCTCCTCCACATCGAGAGGAGCCAGTTGAGGTGGCTTGGGCATCTATTTCGGATGCCTCCTGGATGCCTTCCCGGGGAGGTGTTCCGGGCATGTCCCGCCGGGAGGAGGCCCCGGGGAAGACCTAGGACACGCTGGAGGGATTATGTCTCCCGGCTGGCCTGGGAACACCTCGGGGTTCCCCCGGAAGAGCTGGAGGAAGTAGCCAGGGAGAGGGAAGTCTGGGCGTCTTTGCTTAGACTGTACATTAGTTAATGCACTGGATGATCATGTTCCAAATTGTATTTTTCATTAAAGGGGCTATATTTAAGAATGCATGAATTGCTTTTTTTATTGCTAGTGTGTGAACAGTTTGTAATGAAACATTTGAAAACGAGATGACTTCTCTGAGTTCCTAGGCTGTCTATGAAAGCCTGCAGACTGATTTTTGTGTGAAGGACTCGTTGGGTGGGAAAAATCAAAAGGATGTGACTTTTACACACGCACTCGAGAGCCTCTCGTCTGTTCTATGACACCTGAAACGAATGTTCAGGATAATATGTTGCTGCTTACTCACCGCTGTCATTATGAAGTCCTTCTGAAGCGAAGCGATGCGTTTTTGTAAGAAAAATATCCATTTAAACAAAACACCAGTCACGAATTAGAGGTCTAAAACTTCGAGAAATGTCGAAGGAGCTTGAGTTTGTTGCCCAGCCACGAGAGGTGTCTACTCTCTAATATCCTAATATTAGAAACCTAATATCTTACAATACGCCTATGTCCTACACCGGAACGCAACTCTCCCCTGAACGTGCAGCCAGCCGTTACCAGAAGCTAGTGATTACAGTTTATAAAGTTATAGTTATGGATATTATTCTTACAAAAACGCATTGCATCGCTTCAGAAGGCCTTTATAAACCCCCTGGAGCCATATGGATAACTTTTATGATAGATGGATGGATATGCTTTTTTGGAGCTCGATATTGATATCGATAAATGATATTATTCACTCCCATTATAAAGCTTGGAAGAGATTTTTTGATATAACGCCAGTTGTGTTTGGCTGAAAGAAGAAAGTCATATACACCTAGGATGGCTTGAGGGTGAGTCAATAATGGGATAATTTTCATTTTTGGGTGAACTAACCTATTAACAAACATTAAGACATATTAAAAACTGCTGTTATGTGTGTTGCTCAGTAGTAGTTAATGTTAGAAAATGCATTAACTAATGATAACAAATTAGAAATTGTAAAGTATTACCAACACAAATAATTTAACAACACTTAAATGTAATTTTTAGCAAATCCATTTTTCATACTGTACATGAAAATTTTATGACGTATAAATTCACTTGTAGAACATTCTTCTATTTATTAACAGAAGTTTATCAAGATAAAAACAACTGTCAGCTTATTAATATTGGCCAGAGATGTAATCTCAATGCATCCCTAACAGAAACCAATTCTAAATATCAAAAAAACTCAAGTCTTTCAAGGATACGTTTAAATCAGAACTCACCTCAAAGACTTGAGAGTGACATGACTTGACTGTTAGCAAAAACCACAAGACAACACGCCCATATTAAAGGATTAGTTCATTAGTTTTTTGAGGAAAACATTCCAGGATTTTTCTCCAAATAATGGACTTTGGTGGCAACCAACGTGTTGAAGGTCCAAATCAATGCAGTTTCAAATGTCTTTGAAGGGCTTCAGAGGCTCTACATGATCCCAGCTGAGGAATAGGGTCTTATCTAGCGAAATGATCGGCCATTTAAAATAATAATAATAATAATAATAATAAATAAATAAATAATTTAAAATGTATATACCTTTTAACCTAAAATGCTCATCTTGCCCTGCTGTGCAGCAGACCAGTGATTACGTAATCATGTCGGAAAGGTCACGCTAGACGTAGGCAGAAGTACCGCCCCCGTGTTTACAAAGCGCACGTGCGAACACTACTACAAATGGCCTTTAGCAAAATGTCGGATGATTTTGAAGTTGGAGTTGTTTTTGGTAAAGGACGTATTAGTCTTTGCATGTTCACTTGAGGCGGTACTTCCACCTACATCTAGTGTGACCTTTCCAACGTGATTACTTAATCCATGGCGCGTCGCAGAGCAGCGCAAGATGAGCATTTTAGGTTAAAAAGTATATACATTTAAAAAAAAAAAATTTAAACTGGCCAATGGTTTCGCTAGATAATACCCTATTCCTCGTCTGCGATCGTGCAGAGCACTTTGAAACTGCATTGATTTGGACCTTCAACCCGTTGGTGGCCATCAAAGTCCATTATGTGGAGAAAAATACAAGAATGTTTTCCTCAAAAAAAAACTTAATTTCTTTTCGACTGAAGACAGACAGACACAAACACCTTGGATGAGATGGGGGTGAGTAAAATATCAGGAAATTTTCATTTCGAAGTGAACTAATCCTTTAAGTATGCCATTTGGAACAGGGCCTCCTTTATGGACTGCACTGCATACTCCAAAGACATGTGAGAAATGGAGAGTGATATTACTTTTTATAAGTCTTCCCCATCCTCTATTACACTGAGAATGAAAAGAGCCAATGAAATCTCATGGGTCACCTTCTCCAGTGAGTATCCGCCTGCAGGGCTATGAAAGAAGGTGCAACAAAGCTCAAGGCATTCATTCACTCTCTCCGAGTTCAATCAGTCTGAACATGCAGCGCTGAAGAGAGCGAAATCAGAGTGCAGCAGCTCGAGCTCAAGAATGTGATCGAACCCTGTTAAACGCTCTTTTCTCTCATTATACAAGAAAACACAAAGAGTACAAGATTGAAAACATCCTCTCAGGATGCTGTGGGAAGTTAATGACAGAAACAAAGAAATCAAAAGAAAGGCAAGTAGATATTCCACCTCGCTGTGAATCTGCACACCCCGTGGAGGCAAGAGCTTGTTCGTATTCATAGGAGGATAATTAGACAGCCGCAAACTCAAACTGATTTGTTTTGATTGGGAATTTTTTTTTTTTTTTTTTTGCAGGGCAGCCAGGCGACTTGTTCCACAGATGTCTAGAGCCTCGCATTCTCCCCTCTCACGTTACATAGTCCTCTACCACAAGGTCATAAGTTAAAATGACATTTAGCAGCACGCTGGGCACACTGGACAGGAGAATTTATGAGTATGGAGTTTGGAGCGGGGCTTTTGATTGAGTCCTCAATGTAGTGAGGTGGGCAGTGCCAGTAGCCATCATTAACCTTCACTTTTGCAGACGTCCATGTTTAAAGGGACAGTTCATTCCCCCAACTCCTCAAAAGAAAAAAGAAAAAAATCATTAATTCACTCTCATGTCATTCCAAAACAACAAGTTTAATTCCATACAACAGCAGTGCATCATAAATTACTTAAGCACTCAAAGGTGTAAACAAAAAGTCATTTTTTTTCCCCAAGTCATTTTCTTGGTTTTAGTGAAAACCAAAATAATATTTTAGTAATTTTACAGAAAAATGGTGACAGTTGCCATTGCTTATCTTCACTGAATTCAATTTAATATTCATTTTGTGTTCTGCAGAAGAAGAAAATTCTGAATTCCAGGGGCATCTTTTTTACATTTATAATGGCCATTTTTATACTTACTTTACTAAATGTATCTGTGTTGTCTTTTATGTCATATACTTACTTTTAACCAATCACTTACACAGCAAAGCTGCATCTGACATGGCTTTTATGTTTAAAGGAACACACCGACTTTTGGGGACTTTATCTTATTCACCGTATCCCCCAGAGTTAGATAAGTCCATACATACAATTCTCATCTCCGTGCGTGCCATAACTCTGTCTGTAAAATTAAACATTTTCTAGACCAATATGGCTAGGGACTATACTCTCATTCAATGATATTACGCAGCGCCTGAAAATTGTCCCCAGCATGCTCTCTGTGTAAGCAGGTTGTCACATTGGTTATGTTGATGGAAGTTAACCTATTTTTCAGGTGCTGCTTAATATCATTGCGCCGCTGCACCCATGGTACGGCAGCAAAGTTCCTTGATCTTTACGCAGGAATGAGAGTCCCTAGCCATATCAGTCTAGAAAATCGCAACTTTTCATTTTCCGTTGGTCTTAGTACACGATGTAACTACACATCACAACATGTAAATAGCAAAATGCTGGTGTTATTTTGTCACTTATTGAGTATTAGGCTAGCTGGAGCCATTTACCTCCAGTCTTTGTGCTAAGCTAGGCTAGCGGTGGGTGCGTCAGACAAAGTTATGGCACGCATGGAGATGAGAATGGTATGTATGGATTTATCTAACTCTGGGGGATACGGTGAATAAGCTAAAGTCCCAAAAAGTCGGCGTGTTTCTTTAATGCAGCTCGAAGGTGGCATACGTGTATTTACAGTACAATTGCATAATATAAATAGCTTATAAATTAATATAAACTTTATATAGTAGAAAATGCTACTACAAACTAGCTAGCTAGCTGGTGCTAACTTGAGGTAATTTTTAAATATAGTCAACATATTTTTATTCAACCAGCCTCATATTCAAGCCATTCTTTCATAAACTTAACAAAACACGTGTGACTGGTTATAATGGTCAATGCTGCAAATGCTTAAAACCTTTCATTCTTTTTCACATTTTACTTAAAATGCAACAGCCGTAATATATTTAGTACAATTTTGCAGGTGCATTTTTTTGTCCCTTAGCTTGAATTTTTGATCCAAACAACCATTCATTTCTGACCCTGGGGTGAGTAAATGACCGAATTTAATTTTTGGGTGAACTGTCCATTTAATGGATGTGAGGTAGTTCAGCCAGCTGGGTAGGTCTGTTGAAATTGTACAGCCAGAGTCCTTGAGCTGTATGATAAGACTAATATACAAGTCTATAATTCTCAACAAAATCTCCCTCTTCAAGATTAGCACTGAACAAATTATGCTTTTTGGACAGGGACTAGCTACAGACGAAAAGCACTTCTATAAACAAGACAGAGGAGAGAAGAAATAGAGCACTTAGAGGAACGCTACTTCATCCAGCGGCTAAAATAACAATGCTTCAGGTGTTTATAAAAATGAGAGAAAAGTCTCGGCGCCAGGAATGGATTTACAAGGATTTATGAAGCCTTCCCACTTAAATCAACCCTTTATGAGTTGAAGGACCTTGGGGACACAGTTCCTCAAACACAATGCCATGGGTAAGAAACATGGATTCATTTGTGCTTTTAATGCTCTCTAATTGATGCATCAAACCAAAGTCGTTGATGTAATATGAGGTTGAGGTATAAAGCATCAGAATAAAGCAGTTAAACATTTCCCAAGATTCCTGCTCTAGTCAAGCCCCTTGATCCCACAGAATATTTGACTTGCAAATGTCCACTGAAACATTTCACTCCATGGCTTTGATAAAATATTCTTTTTATTCTCCCTCGACCTCACAAACCACTGTCTTAACACCACAAAGGACAAGCCGGCTTGACTTAGCAGGTTATGGGGAGCCTTTAAGATAGCCCCAAGAAAGAAAATGAGATAGCAGGCAGAGAAGAGACTGTTGTATCAAACCAGTTAACACTCAAGGGACATTATTAACAGCTGCAATGCATCTCAGGTTTTCAGAAAACCCACCATAATGTAGAGAGATAGGGATGGGCATATTTATTTTAAATTATTGAACACTAGACTAACTACACAGCCTACATTTAGGCCAGCAGCATTGAATACTAACACACATTAAGCCTATACTAGTCTATTAAGTAATTGTGCCTCAATGCATTCTACGTGGTCCTGTCGATTTTGATTAAAAAAAATACCTAATAGCATTTGCCAAACTTGATATTTAATAAAAAAACTGTACAGAGAAATCTCGGCGGCCTCCATTACCTGTGCGCGTCGTCAGCTCGCGTCAAGTGTTCGCATCTTCGCGCAAGAACTTGTCACGTAATTCAGCAACAACCACGATGATTCGTTTACGAACAATTCGAATCATTTGCATTGGTTTTCATAGCATTTTTTTTTTCGAAATCAAAATGTGGACAATTATTATAACGGTTGTTATGCAGCATTATACATAAGATCACTTTACACAAGATCACTGAATATATATATATATATATATATAGCAAAATGAACTAAAATGTAAGCCTATTAGTAATTTTGTTAATTTAAGCCAGATTCACCAAACATGAAATTTATGATCACAGCCGAATTAGCAGCCAAAGATAAATTATGATATTCATTTGTCACATTCATAAACGACCATCTAAAGCTTACACACCCAGAATTTTTACTCTTAGTATGGAATGTAAATGCACCATGTGGTAATGAAAACTTAATATACTGATGATGAATTTTAATAATCATAATGAGTATAAATATGCATGAAAATTAAATTTAAAGTACACTTTATCATTAAGCAAAGTGTCTTGCACATTAATCTAAATGCAAATGTAAAATATATTTTTAAAACGTTAATAAAATCTACTGAGAACACAAGAAAACTGCATTTGTTATATGTCCCTAAACTTTACCATGTATTTGCTAATCCTTTGCTTAAATCTCTTTGCTAAATATATATACATACATATATACACACACAGACATATATATATATATGTGTGTGTGTGTATAATGTATATGTGTGTATATATATATATATATATATATATGTGTATATATATATATATATATATATATATATATATATATATATATATATATATATATATATATATATATATATATATATATGTATATATATATATATATATATATATATATATATATATATATATATATATATATATATATATATATATATATATATATATGTATGTGTATATGTATATATATATGTGTATGTGTATATATATATATATATATATATATATATATATATATATATATATATATATATATATATATATATATATATATATATATATATATATATATATGTATGTATATATATATGTGTATGTGTATGTATATATATGTATATGTATGTGTATGTATATGTATATGTATGTGTGTGTATATGTATATGTGTATGTGTATGTGTATATGTATATATATGTGTATATATATATATATATATATATATATATATATATATATATATGTATATATATATATATATATATATATATATATATATATATATATATATATATATATATATATATATATATATATATATATATATATGTATATATATATGTATATATATATATATATATATATATATATATATATATATATATATATATATATGTATATATATATATATATATATATATATATATATATATATATATATATATATATATATATATATATATATATATATATATATATATATGTATATATATATATATATATATATATATATATATATATATATATATGTATATGTATATATATGTATATATATATATGTATATATATATATATATATATATATATATATATATATATATATATATATATATATATATATATATATATATATATATATATATATATATATATATATATATATATATGTATATATATATATATATACACACATACATATATACATACACACACACATATACACTCACCTAAAGGATTATTAGGAACACCTGTTAAATTTCTTATTAATGCAATTATCTAATCAACCAATCACATGGCAGTTGCTTCAATGCATTTAGGGGTGTGGTCCTGGTCAAGACAATCTCCTGAACTCCAAACTGAATGTCAGAATGGGAAAGAAAGGTGATTTAAGCAATTTTGAGCTTGGCATGGTTGTTGGTGCCAGACGGGCCGGTCTGAGCATTTCACAATCTGCTCAGTTACTGGGATTTTCATGCACAACCATTTCTAGGGTTTACAAAGAATGGTGTGAAAAGGGAAAAACATCCAGTATGCGGCAGTCCTGTGGGCGAAAATGCCTTGTTGATGCTAGAGGTCAGAGGAGAATGGGCCGACTGATTCAAGCTGATAGAAGAGCAATTTTGACTGAAATAACCACTCGTTACAACCGAGGTATGCAGCAAAGCATTTGTGAAGCCACAGCACGCACAACCTTGAGGCAGATGGGCTACAACAGCAGAAGACCCCACCGGGTACCACTCATCTCCACTACAAATAGGAAAAAGAGGCTACAATTTGCACAAGCTCACCAAAATTGGACAGTTGAAGACAGTTGAAAAATGTTGCCTGGTCTGATGAGTCTCGATTTCTGTTGAGACATTCAGATGGTAGAGTCAGAATTTGGCGTAAACAGAATGAGAACATGGATCCATCATGCCTTGTTACCACTGTGCAGGCTGGTGGTGGTGGTGGTGTAATGGTGTGGGGGATGTTTTCTTGGCACACTTTAGGCCCCTTAGTGCCAATTGGGCATCGTTTAAATGCCACGGCCTACCTGAGCATTATTTCTGACCATGTCAAAGTCAAAGTCAGCTTTATTGTCAATTCTGCCATACGTACAGTACATACATACAGAGAATTGAAATTCTATGACTCTCAGACCCTAGGTGCCTAACAACAACAAAACAACAACAACAAAATTTTAACAGTAACAACAACAGAAGAAAGATTAAAAAAAGATGGATAAAGTGAATTATAGAGGTAAAGTGGCGATGGCAAATAGTGCAAACAATAGTAACAATAGTGCAATTTCAGATTTAAGTCAGTGCAGGTATAAAATAAGATTATAAGAGTGTGTGCAAAAAAAAAAAAGTCCATCCCTTTATGACCACCATGTACCCATTCTCTGATGGCTACTTCCAGCAGGATAATGCACCATGTCACAAAGCTCGAATCATTTCAAATTGGTTTCTTGAACATGACATTGAGTTCACTGTACTAAAATGGCCCCCACAGTCACCAGATCTCAACCCAATAGAGCATCTTTGGGATGTGGTGGAACAGGAGCTTTGTGCCCTGGTTGTGCATCCCACAAATCTCCATCAACTGCAAGATGCTATCCTATCAATATGGGCCAACATTTCTAAAGAATGCTTTCAGCACCTTGTTGAATCAATGCCATGTAGAATTAAGGCAGTTCTGAAGCGAAAGGGGTCAAACACAGTATTAGTATGGTGTTCCTAATAATCCTTTAGGTGAGTGTGTATATATATATTATATTATTTATATATATATATATATATATATATATATATATATATATATATATATATATATATATATATATATATATATATATATATAAACAGGACTGAGTAAAAATAACAGGAGTCCTCTGGTTTGTTGATTTAACAGTGTAAATATTAGTTGATGCTCAAAATAATTTTATGAAGCAGTTCACTTTACCTGCTGTACCTGCTAATAACAATTAAAGTTGTTTTAATAATAAAAAAACTACTTTCGGTATGCCATGGATGTAACAAAACCATCTTCTGGCTAGCCATTAAGATTTTGTAAAAGGTTTTCTTGTTAGATAACATTTGTAAATTTGTAATTAATTTGTGATTACTTGTTTTGGTTTTTGTTTGATATTAATTTTCGAATAATTTAACTTAATAGTTTTGGACAAAAATAATAAATGTTAACCTGATTTAATGGCTAAATGGCATTGAATTAACCTTATGTAAATAACTTAAGTTTACTGAAATAAACAATGTTAATTAAATTCAACATAATCCAGTTACATGGAACCTGTTGACATAAAAAAAGTAAAGTAAATCCAACGTATCATTTTGTAGACATTAGTTTTACAAAGTGAAAAGCATATTACAGGAGACAATCCACCACGAAATCGCTTAAACTTTTTGTCTTTGTCTTATCTTTTCCTCTTTTCCTCTCTCCCTCTCTCTCCTTTACTGTGAAGAACAAGTACATAGCACATCCCTTCAACACAGAAATCTCACATGCACACACATATGACACTCATTCCTGTTACCAAGTGTTACTAAGTGTTGAGGCTTGGATCTTTAAAATTAAAAAAAAAAAAGGCATTGCATTTTTTTAAAACAAAACACACCTCGAATTTTAGTCACAAATATCAATTATTTGAACATGTAACCAAACATTTATTTAAAATAAACACTTTCTTAAAGCTGCAGTCCGTAACTTTTTTGGTTTAAAAATTATCCAAAATAATTTTTTGAGCAAGTACATAACCAGCCAGTGTTCAACACTATCTGCTTACCTTAGCTCGATTTACAATGGTAAGCTTGTAATAATATTTTTAATTCCAGTGGTACTGGTGGATTTCCGTGGGAAATTCAAGCATATCTTTGCGTCATTACATCACATCTGTACACATCAATAAGGTGTCCCGGCTAGTTGGCTATATTGCATGTGAGGATGTTGGAGGTGGAGATTTATAGCCTTTTCTCACAGCACTTGATATAATTTAACTTATCAATTTGATGGCGGATCCAGAAAGGTTCAAACGACAAATCACCAGAGACTTCAACCGGGCCGATTTGAAAACAAGGATAAAAAGGGCTTTTGAAAGGTGGCGTGAACTGTATTTTGAAGGGTTTTTTTCAGCTGGACAGGTAAGACATTTCAATGGTTCAACTGTAACAGTAGCACACTTGTTCGCTTAATTCATACAGTTACGGAGTTTTCTTTGTTGTGCCTTTCTCATTTTGCTATGTGCATTATGGTATAATATAATAAATTAGACTGCACAGAAATGGAAACTGAACTACTAATACACATTAAATGTAGTCACTCAATGCTGATGTTAACATTAATAATTTGAAAAGTATAATTTGCACAGTTTGACGTGATATTAAGCGATCGATAGATTTAGGCTAATCATCACGATTTATTGCAATGCTTTTTTTCCCTTAGTTGGTCAGAACAAAAGTGGATGTGAGCTACTTGCTTGTTTAGATGACATTCTTATGTTGGTCATACTTTCAAAAAGTAGAATCTGTGATTCCGAATAACATATCCACACCGGCGCGGTGACTGACAGCTGCACATTCTTCTCAAAACATTGGATTCATCCGCGCTGTGCCGCGCCGAGGCACAACTCACGTAATGTTAATTCCGCGAATAACTGTAATTGCAGATTTCAAACAGAGATGGCGACAAAGAGGAAAAACTACAGACTGCAGCTTTAAGGGAAAAACAAAGGAATTAATTGCTTTTAAATGACACATGAGTTTTGGTAACAGGACTGAGAAAACATGCATCCATCTTCTACTTAGAAACCTTGTAAAAATTTAAATAAAGTCATCTGAGATTGACCAGTACACATTTTGTATAGTTAAATATGTGTGTTATTAGATTCAGTGTTGTTGGAAAAAAAAAAATAACTTTGAAGTGACAGAGGTCGTCTCAGACCGATGGCTTGAGGCGGAGGGCTCTTTAAATCAAGGCTACGTTTATAGAGATAGGCTTTCTGCGTCATTTTTAATAATCAAATGCATCTATGTTAATACAATAAGTATTTTTTAACTGAAGACAAACAACATGTTATACTTTATTAACTCAACAAGTGGACTGTGTGTGAAAAAAAAAAAAAAAAAAAATTGTATTAATGTAACAAAACTACATTAAACTGTAACCTTATACTGGAAGCCGGTGATATCATCTCACAAATCTCTCACATCTGCAGGATAAATCTGCAGCTAGAATGATCACATGGTTTCGCCACAGGAGAGATCATGCAACCCATTTCCTGAGGCTGTGTGGGATAGAATTGATACTTGAAGGACAAGAGTGAGACTTAAGACAGTCTGCGGCACTTTAACCAGGACACCTTGAACATGATGACAAACACTGATGAGGACTAACTGTGGCACTGGATTAAAAGAACACTGAATAAATAGGGATTTGGTCAGTCATGCTAATGCATCCACTTCACTCTGTCTAATGTCATACATTCGATTTGTGTTCTACAAGAAGCTCATTGAGAAACTGCCATTTCTGCGCATCACAGATTCCTCCTACTTTTGTAGGAAGGCATGGGGAGAGAAAACATTTCTATTATGACCACATTAAAGTCTTTAGTTCTTAACAGTAACAGCACCACCTACATCGCATAAAATGATGCCTTTGAGGATTAGGTTTTTCATGCATATTCTTTTCAGCTCAAAAAATATTCTCTGCACTTTCACAATTTCATAATATTCAGGATATATCACAGCTGGATGATATTTTTTCCCCCCCTTGTGGGAAATTCAGCAAAGCTGTTAAAGGAGTTCAGGCCACAACTTTGAAAAGCGCAACAACCCTCTGCTGAATAACCACATCAAGAGAATCAAACATATGCTTCTAGATTTTTAATTTTACATACTCAATTGGGTCCAGCTTGGATTTCCAATGTGTCACCACACGGCTCCTTTAATTTTAGCGGGGTTTCCACTGCGGTGGGAAGCGAAGGGACATACATTTACAATGCCGATTGTTTCAAAGCAGCTTCACAGTGTTAACAGGAAAATAATGCAACAGAATTTGATTTGACTGTACAGCCGCTCTGGAGAAAATGGTGATGTCATCCAGCTAATTTCAATTATCATATAGTGTCAATACGGGCAGATCAGTAATATAGTTGAAATTTAAGTGTCCCCAACTGAGCAAGCCAAAAGCCAAAGGCAACGGTGGCAAGGAACCAAAACTCCTTCAGGGCCAGAATGGAGAAAATAACCTTGGGAGAAACCAGGCTCAGTCGGGGTGCCAGTTCTCCTCTGGCCGATTGTATGATTATAATTCTGGCAACATCAGGTCAGAAGTCATATTAGATCAACAGATATTTGTAAGATTATTCGAAAGATTGGAGTCATCATGCCGGAGACGGGTTTAATGAGGATGTCGTGTTGATGTGGCATTTACAGGGGGAGTTTAATTGACACGCTCTCTGCAGACACTTCAGGGATGCGTTGGTCATGTCCAGGCGCAGGTCCACCATCTGGTCTGGATACGGCCCCGATCTGGCTGACTGCAGTAGACCTTGGGATAAACAGAGAGACTAACATTAGCGTAGATGGCATTCTTCTTATGATCTAATGAGTACATCAGGAAGTGTTCCGGTTCCGGCTGACCTAGTTAATGCAGCCTAACAATCATTTAACTGATCTGAATAATAGAAATTAAAAATGTCCTATGTGTATGCCATAGTAAAGAGATGCGTTTTTAGTCTAGATTTAAACTGACAGAGTGTGTCTGCTTCCCGAACAATTCTAGGAAGACTGTTCCAGAATTTAGGTGCTAAATAGGAAAAGGATCGACCACCTGCAGTTGATTTTGATATTCTGGGTATTATCAACTGGCCAGAATTTTGAGACCGCAATAGACGTGATGGAGTATAAGAGCTCGCTCAAGTACTGGGGAGCTAAACCATTTAGTGCTTTATAAGTAATTAGCAAGATTTTAAAATGTATATGATGTTTAATAGGAAGCCAGTGCAGTGTTGACAGAACCGGGTTAATAGGGTCATACTTCCTGGTTCTAGTAAGAACTCGAACTGTTGTGTTTTGGACCAGCTGGAGTTTATTTATTAAGCGAGCAGGGCAACCACCCAGTAGAGCATTACAATAATCCAGCCTTGAGGTCATGAACGCATGAACTAACTGTTCAGCATTTTGCATTGAAAGCATGTGCCGTAATTTAGATATATTTTTTAAGATGGAAGAATGCAGTTTTACAGATGTTAGAAATGTTGCCTTCAAATGAAAGATTGGTATCAAAGAGCACACCCAACGTTCCTAACTGACGACAAGGACTTGACAGAGCAGAGTAGTCATCAAGTGTTAGACAGTATTCTAGGTTACTACTTGTGGAATTTTTTGGTCCAATAATTAAAAATTTAAAAATTGGTAAGTTTCGTCAGGGTGGGAAGAATTATAGACCTGAGTATCGTCAGCATAATAATGAAAACTAATGCTCCTAATGCTCCTAACATGCTTCCTAACATGCTTCCTAATGATATTTTCCAGTGGTAGCATGTACAGGGTGAAAAGCAATGGTCCTAGCACTGAGCCTTGCGGTACTCCATACTGAACTTGTCATGAAAATGATCTCTTCATTTACTGCTACAAACTGATAGCGGTCAGATAAGTGATTTAAACCATGCCAATGCAATTACACTAATGCCAACATAATTTTCGAGTCTATTCAAAAGAATGTTGTGGTCGATAGTATCGAATGCAGCCCTAAGATCGAGTAGCACTAATAGAGAGATACAGCCACAATCAGAAGATAAGAGTAAATCATTTGCAACTCTGCTGAGAGCATTCTCAGTACTATGATACGGTCTAAATCCTGACTGGAAATCCTCAGATATAATTTCTTTCTAAAAAGGAGCGTAGTTGTGAAGAGACTGCCTTTTCCAGTATTTTTGACAGAAATGGTAAATTTGAGATTGGCCTGTAATTGACTAATTCTGTAGTATCAAGTTGCATTTTTTAAGAAGTGGTTTAATAATAGCTAACTTAAAAGTTTTCTGTACATATCCTAGTGACAAGGATGAATTAATAATAGTAAGAAGAGGATCTATGACCTCTGGAAGCATCTCTTTTAGTAGCTTAGTCGTTACAGGGTCGAGCATACATGTTGATTTTGTCAGAAGTTGAAGCTTTATTTCTTGTTAATTTAGCCACTGTATCGAATAAATACCTAGGGTTGTGTTTGTTTTCTTCTAAGACAGTCAAGAAATAAGCAGATCTAGCAGTTTTTAAGGCCTTTCTGTATGCAATCATGCTTTCTTTCCACGGTATATGAAAAACCTCAATTTTTCTGGCTGCTGTTTTAAGGGCCCGGGTGTGCTCGTTGTACCACAGCATTGGACTATTTTCTTTAATCTTCTTTATGCACAGGGGAGAAACTGTGTCTAAAGTGCTGGAAAAGAGAGAGTCAGTAGTTTCTGTTGCAACATCGAGTTCCTCTAGGTTATCTGGGATGCTGAGGAGATGGAACTGATGAGGAAGGTTACAGTATTTACAAAGCAGTCTTTAGTGGCAGAGGTGATAGTCCTGCCATGTTTGAAACAACGGGACGGTTTTGCAGCCTTTGCTACATTAAGTATACATGATACTAGATAATGATCTGAGATATCGTCGCACTGCTGCAGAATTTCAATCGCATCAACATTTATTCCATGTGACAGTATTAGGTCTAAAGTATGATTACGGCGATGAGTGGGTCCTGACACGTGTTGCCTAACTCCCATAGTTTAGAATGTCTCAAATGCCAATCCCAATGCATCTTTTTCATTTTCTACATGGATAATAAAATCACCAACAATTAGTACTTTATCTGCAGCCAGTACTAACTCTGATAGAAAATCAGCAAATTCTTTGATAAAGTCTGTATTGTGCCTTGGTGGCCTGTATACAGTAGCCAGCACAAATGTCAAATGGGATTTATCAATTACACTACATAACGTTATGCAAAGCACCAAAACTTCAAAGGAATTATATTTGAAACTAGACTTCTGAATAATACTGAAGATATTATTATAAATGACCTTTGAACCAACACTAAGATCAAATGACAAACCAACAAAACTTCTGCCTACAGGAGGCTGTTCCTTCCAGCATTTCATTGTCACTGGCTGGACCAGATTGAAGTCAGTAGTTCTCAGATCTCATAAAGTAAAAAAAATAAAAATAAAATCACCTTATCGGCCTCTTCATTCCATCCTGTGAGTGACTTCTTGGATACTACACAGCCATTTTATTTGTCATACACGAAAACTCAGACAGCGTGAGTGGGCGAAACCTTGAATGCAGCCCTTGGGAATCAAATCGATGTTATGAGGTGCATTTAATTGCATATAAATCCATTATTTAATGCTATACGAGGCAATCCAGTTATTGGAGGGAATATTGCGGCCATTACGGGCATGGAATGAGTGAAGCCTTGGCCAAAAATGAGATATGTGTTTACTTGCAATGTCTGAGCAGTTTGCTGGTGTGTAATGATGAACAGAGGCTCTCGGGTGAGAAGAGAGAAGCCTCATACTCAACCCATCTTCTGTCTATCGGCTCTAACAGAAGGTCAATGTCAACGGCAAAAACAACCCTCCAGAGATGGCGTCTTCAGTTTCAATTCAGCTAATACGGTTCCATTTTATGATTATAATTAGTTAATTGCCTATAAAGACTTGGCCTGGAAATTACCCTGAACAACCGTGTCACACTGAAATATTGCACTCCAGCAAACAGCGACAAACAAAATGGGAACTCTAGTGAAGCTTTTCATTTCCAAGACTCAGTATGTAGTGATAAGAGCAAGTGAATTCAATAAAAGAATAAAAATGAGATAAACAGAATAATGAAAAACTAGAAGGGACAACAGCCATCAGGAATAGGCATTTAGGTCTGTTTTAAAGTCAACAGCTTATAACAGGCTCAGTGCACAATTTTTTTTTCTCCATTATTATTTGATGAATAGAATAATTCAAAAGAACAACATTTATTTAAAATATAAATCTTTTGTAATATTAAAAAGTTTCTTGAGCACCAAATCAGCATATTAGAATGATTTCTGAAGGATTGTGTGACACTGAAGACTGGAGTAACAAAGCTGAATATATATTTAATACATATTTATTAACTAATTTATACACACACACACACACACACACACACACACACACACACACACACACACACACACACACACACACACACACACACACACACACACACACACACACATCAGGTTTAACATTATACCTTCCTAATATTGTGTTGGTCTCCCGTTTGCTGCCAAACAGCCCTGATCCGTCGAGGCATGGACTCCACTAGACCCCTGAAGGTGTGCTGTGGTATCTGGCACCAAGATGTTAGCAGCAGATCCTTTAAGTCCTGTAAGTTGTGAGGTGGGGCCTTCATGGATCAGACTTGTTTGTTCAGCACATCCCACAGATGCTCGATTGGATTGAGATCTGAGGAATTTGGAGGCCAAGTCAACACCTCAAACTTGTTGTGCTCCTCAAAACATTCCTGAACCATTTTTGCTTTGTAGCAGGGCACATTATCCTGCTGAAAGAAGCCACAGCCACCAAGGAATACAACAATGTCAACAACAATGCTTAGGTAGGTGGTTCGTGTCAAAGTAAGATCCACATGGATGGCAGGACTCAAGGTTTCCTAGCAGAACATTGCCCAAAGCATCACACTGCCTCCGCCAGCTTGCCTTCTTCCCATAGTGCATCCTGGTGCCATGTGTTCCCCAGGTAAGCAACACCTGAACAGTGTGCGTGTGTGTATACACAGACATACACACACATACATATACACCCAGCAAAATAGCAAACAACTAATGAGAATTGTTACAATTCAAATGAGAGAGCAATATGAATGCAGCCTCTATTATTAAATGTAGTTCAAAGCTGGCCTTTTCAAAAGCACATAGCATTACAATTATTATGATTTGTGCAATTATGGAACATTAAGCATCAATTTACAAACGGGAACATTCTTTTATATAATGCAAATCAAAAAATGACCTGAGTAAATTAAGTGCCCTGATTAGACTGTGCGGTTGGCTGAACATACGGGACAGAGTGAACAATGAAAACCCAGATGATCAATAAAATGCATGCCAGATGGACATTTAACATTTATTCTTTGGCACAAAACAACTCCTCTGTGTCCCTTTTCAAAGAAAACGCCACTAGAATCAGACTTGGCATAATCTGAACATGGACTACATGAAACATCTGAAAGCGTTAAGTTCCCCATGTCAAGAGAGTTTGGGAGTGAGAGTAAATATGGGCTTGGATGGGACTACCCTGCTCCAGGGATCTCTTACCAGTCCATTTCGCTCTCTTGCAGGACCAAATGAGACTCGCTGCTTCGCATCTGCGGGCTGAACCGGCATGTGATTAAAGACTCTCTTAAATGGACCATGATTCCCACCATTCACTCTCGCTCTCTCTCGCTCAGGAGAGCGCCACTCATACAGAACCTTCAGCAGAACATGGGGTCTAATTATCATGCAGAGTGCATGCTGAGATGCAGTACATGTGCCGACGGACGAAAGGCCAAAACTCGCAGGTGCAGGAAATGAAAAACAGGCGGAATATGACGAGATGCCATTTGTGGAAAGTAAGGCAACCAACACTTGCGTTGGATAATTCATACTTTATTGACGGTTTTACAAAGTAGCTTCAAAATTAGGCCCATACAAACTTAGAAATGAAAAACCAAAGGCCACATATAAAAAAAAAACAAACAAACAAACAAACAAGAAAGCAGATGACTTCATATAGGAAAGGGCTCAGCGAGAGAGAGAGAAGGGAAAAAAGGAGATAGGTGAGAAAATAAACAGTATTATCCTTCACAGAAGGATATAACCGTGTCCCTCTGCTAGACACAATATTACAAAGGAAAAAGCTCAGTCATCAGAACGCAATTTATATTTGTTTTTAGTTGCATCCAAGGAATTATGCCTTTAATACTACTTTCTTGTTTTTGCCTTACAGCTAAAACACACAGCAAGACCGAGGCTCCACCATCTGCTGCTGGTTTTGTCTTTCTACAACCTGCTTGGGTTCCATCTGCACCTTCAAAATGAAAATCTCCAAGCCTAATGCTAATCTGGAGGCAAAATAAAAACATCTAACTAGCGCAAGGTCCAAACAGGCATACATAAAGGGATAAAAGCGCCCAGCATTCCAGTAGTTGAACGGAAAGCTGTTGCTGCCGTGCGAGATGTAGATCGATCCTTCCTGGATGTTGTGGAACTCTCTCAGGAGGAGTTCGGCTGAAGGCCTTTGGAGGCAGCAAGCATTGCTCGCACTTTCGCCATGAGGTCCTACGGGGAAGGAGGAATGGAGAAAAAGTTAGTACAGTATTCGTAGGGGACAGTTTGCGAGAGAAACCAATCACAGCATAGTCACAGGACAAGAAAACAAAAACATGAATTCATGAGCTTGCAGACAACTATGCGCAATTTGAAATTCAGATTGGCTTCTGGTTTTGTATGTATGAGGATCCTTCGTGCTAAATATGGACACGGATGTCTAGTGGCGTCCTATAGGAAAGAAGGCCACTGGCAAACTGGATTCCTGCTCTTCAAACGCCTCTCTTCATTCTATGTGGCTCATGTTACCTTACCCCAGGCTGCTTGCATGCTAAGAGCCCATAGGAAGAATGTGTCACCAGAGAACACAAGGCTTGGCACTTGAATAAACATTTGCTTAATGAATATGCACATTAACTGGTGTCAGTGATTTCATACCAATGGAATTTGCATCAAAGAAACTCCAAAAAAACAACTACAAAAAGACTACTTAAAGGAATATTAGAAGTTCAATATTAAAACCTGTATGATTTGAGCTGTAAAGTTCTCATTTTTAAGGTTGTTTTAGAGTTTTTTTACATTGTCATAACGAAATTGTACAACTGAATACAGAATAGGTGAGTTTGCAATTTATTCAAACTAAAATCATGTCAACATGCATTGATGTCTTGTGGCTTTACTATTTTAATGTTTACAGATTGGCCAGATTCACTTACATTGTAAGTGACTTGCTGTAACCCAGATGTGTGTTTTAAAGAAAAGGGACAAGTGGGAAATCATTTTTGTGGTAAACAACTATGCCACAAATGTCATAGATCAAGCTCATCTGTATTGAACCCACAATATTCCAATAAAATGTAATATTACACGTAAGAACATATCTGTTAATAAGCTACAGTTACAGATACATTTCAGCCTGTTTTCTGGCAATGACGCCTTTCTTTGCAACCAGCATACATTTACTTCAAGGTTATTTACTTCAGCACAACTTGCCATTATATATCAAATCAGTAAAATAATCTTTCGAAGCACGTGGCTGAATTGCACGGTTGTCATAGGAGCAAGGTTTGCTCATTGACGTTTGCAGAATTAAAGGCGCCTTCCGCCCCCACATGCAGTCGAAGGAAAGTTATTAACCCTGAATTTCCAATAAAACCCCTGC